>CM040119.1:102483804-102819373 GCA_022559845.1 Amorphophallus konjac | reverse complement strand
ACCCCTCCATTAACCCACCACCCAAATCAAAGGGAAACCCATCCCACTCCCCCAAGCCATTTGCGCCCACCACCTCCTCCAAGGCCACCTGCACACCCACCACTCTCTCCCTGCTAGCTCCGCCCCTGCCATCCTCCCCCCACCTTCCCTTCCCACCTCCCAACCCTTCCCCACCACCAAAACATCCATATCCCCTTCCCCTCCACCAAAGAAACCACCCCCTCAACCATTCTATCTTCTAATCTGTGTGCAGCTGAAGACCTGCAGATCGACAGCTTGTTGCAGCACCGCCCACGACCACATCCCGGAGCCCCTGGAGGTGTGGTCTATATTGTCGGAAAGCTCTTCCGGTCGTCTTCGCAGGCGAGGTGGTCCTGCCTCAATCCGAGGTCGGAGCTGCCCGGGAGAGCCGTTCTTCACCAACTGCACAGAACCAGTCCGGCCTACAACCAGAAGCGACTTACAGAAGCACCTGCGACCACACCGGTGCTCCCCATGGTGCGCCACTTGACCGGGGTGAAGCTCCACCGGTCCTCTGTCCAACGCAGCCAGCGGGACCTCGTTTGGAGTTTGGAGCTGCCTGTTCCGAATTTTCTCCCCCAGGTGCGCTGAACTGGCTACTCAGGACCTGACCAGACCCCTCCTCACTCAACGGGCTATCCCTCTCTGCCCCGACATCGTCTGGTGCTTTCCCTAGTTGCTGCTCGAAGAAGACTCGTCCACAGTCGTACTCGTCTTGGTCCCGCCACGTTTGGACTTCGGGAGCGGGTGTGGTGACTACATCTATCTGCTGCTGCACCCTGGGAACAGTCCGAGTCTGAGCGTAGGGACCCAGTTCCAGAGCCAGCACCATCCGGTGACGACATCGAGACCACCGACAGAAATTTACAGACGTGCCTGGGTCCGTCAGCGAAGTTTTGGCGCCAGTTTCGTCGAATTCTGAGTTCGGAAGAGTGCGTGGCCGCATCTACATCAGCACCCTGTCCGATCATTTCAGGACGGGGCACAACGATTGGCACTAGCTAGTTAACCTTCCCTCCCCGCCTGGCCGGCTTAACGCCCCTCCCTGTGTGTAGGTAGTGTTTGTTTGTATCTGAAACTTCCCCACCCCTAGTCCAAGCCCCCCTGCGTGGGGAGTAGTGCATGTAATATTTGAACAGGGCAAGCTACACCGACGCAGTGTGCGGGGAACCCACACTCCCCCGCTCGCCCTCGTCTCCGGCCGGGATCTGTGTCTTCACACCGATCGGGTGAGCTTCGGACCACTCTCCTCTGCTGGTTTCTTACCTTTGCTTAGTTTAGTATTATCTCTAGTTGCGCCGTCGGCAGTGAGAGAGGGCTCGTTCAAATTTTTCATCTAATCGAGTGCCACCGCGGGTGAGTTGTGAGGGAGACACTACATCCCACGCCCTCGGCGTGCCGGCCGCCCTTGAAATTGGGCATCCCTATCCCATTGGGGTCCATCCCCAGCCAGCCATACCCTTGGAACCCCAAGGTCCAACTTCGGACCCTCACCATCATCGTCGGTCCGCCTACGGACCCGGGTGTGCGCGACGCGGGTGAACCCGCTTGTGAGAGATCGCCGTTCGGTCCGGTTACTTGCAAATTCAGGTCCAAGGGGTCGTGTCACATCACCTTTGGTAATGGACGTGGAGTTTTACGTACTGGACATAGACCCGTTGTTCAAGGCAATTCTGGGTCGTCCATGGATGGATAGTCTGAATGCTGTGCCCTGAACTGCCCACCAATACCTTAAATTCCCATTTCAAGGCCGGGTAGTTAAGGTGAAGAGTATCTCCACAGTCAATCCTTTGATGCAATTGCAGACAAGATTCTTCCTACTTTGTGGCTGAGCAACAGGCCAGTCCTTTCTGTTATGGACTTAAACTACTCGTGGGCATATGCGTCACGCAAGCCCGCCACTGCACCGACAAATGATAAAATTAAGTCCAATATTAGAGATTCAAAAGGGTGGCACATGATTTTGAAGTTAGGCTATCAGCCAGGCTTGGGCCTCGGCGCACAATTGCAGGGGCGGACTAATCCCGTCCCCAGGGGCAGAAAGATGAGCCGAAGGGGCCTTGGCTACCGGGAGTCGGCATTGTCTATACTAGGGGACTCCGGGCCACTGACGTGGGATTATCGTCAACACTTCGTAAAAGGCCCACCGCAGCCTGGCACCCTGAAGAAGCCGCCGCCCTGTGTTGATAAGAAGACCGATGCCGCTTGTGGTGCTGATGACCCACCGCCGCCACTGAAGGGGCTGGTGGGTGACATGGATGATTTCTATAGTTGTTTTGAAAAGATGTTCCATGAAGAGGAAGCTTGTTCAAAAGAGATGGAGATGCAGTTGGTGAAGCATTCTCCAATTGAGCTAGTTCACCGGAGGCCGCGGGAAGTGGGGAGCTCCATCACTACCTTTTCTTTGTCCCCATCCCGTCTTGCCTCCTTGTTTCAGCAATTGGGGTTTGTTCCCTGTTCCCCTCCGATTATGGTCGACCTGTACTTTATGGAAAGACCACCTGAAATTCTATTTGTTCCTTGTGCATGTGGGCGCTGCCCACCCATTGATTTGTCAACTCTGTTTACTCCTCCCTCCCCCACTGCCAAACTCCATGAGATGTGGTTTTCATCTTCCGACCCCTTATTCGATTGCATCTTCCCCTCTCTGTTTCCCATGCAACTTCCTCCTCCCCCGTCCTCCTCTTCCTATTACGTGATCGCCTCTAGCTTCCAAAAAAATGCCAATTTTAAAATGGATGTTTCAATGGAGGATTACGATGTGTTCTGCCCATCTTCCCAGGGGCATGAGACCCCTGCTCCTTTCCCAGTAGATTTCATGTCTCCTAGGTTAGATGTACATTTTGCAGAGTCTCCTAGGTTGGTAGAGTCAGTTGGGGTAGAGTCTAGCTCTAGTGTTGTCGGCCTGTCCACGGCTGCAGTGCACCCCGTGATGCGTCATTCTAAATCTATTCCAGATAGATTTCTGCAAGATTTAGCTCAGAGATGTCATGCCCTCCTCAAGTGCCCTGAGTTCGTGGAGACCACCATAGTCTTAGAAGATGATGAGGAAGTAGAAGGGGTGTGGAGTAATGACAGATTAGGTGTGTATGAAGTCATAGATGAGAAGGACCCGGCCGAGGATGAGGAGAGCGATGCGGATGACACTGCCGATATGTACGCACAAGGTTTGAAAAGATTCGATGAACCGACGACAGTAGTGGATGAACCCACTAAAGAGATCAACCTTGGAACGGAAGAGGACCGCAGGCCCATAATCATTTCTTCTAATCTCCCTCCCCAGGTTGAAGAGGAGTTGATCAAGGTTTTGAGGAAGTACATCGATTCTTTCGCCTGGTCCTATGAGGACATGCCGGGTCTTGACGCCGCTTTGGTTGAACACCGACTTATTCTTAAGCTAGGGGCGACACCCGTTAAACAGAAAGCAAGAAGGTTCCACCCCCAAATGGCCTTGAGGATAAAAGAGGAAGTCGATAAATTGCATAAGGCCAGGTTTATTAGAGTTGTTTTATATCCGCAGTGGGTTGCAAACATAGTCCTGGTAATGAAAAAGGATGGAAAAATTTGAATTTGTATCGATTTCAGGGACTTAAATAAGGCATGTCCGAAGGATGATTTTCTCGCTTCCTCATATTGATGTGTTGGTGGACAACACGGCTGGGTATGAGGCACTCTCATTTATGGATGGGTATTCTGGTTATAATCAGATCTGTCTTGCTCCTGAGGACCAAGAGAAGACCTCTTTCACCATGCCCTGGGGCACATACTGCTATGTTGTTATGCCATTTGGATTGAAGAATGCAGGTGCCACATACCAGCGGGCAATGATGTCCATCTTCTATGACATGATGCATGTGTACTTGGAAGCCTACGTGGATGATATCCTGGTGAAGTCGAGGTCCAAAGAAGAGCACCCCGCCATTCTAGCCAAGATGTTACAAAGGGCTAGGGAGTACAAGCTGAAGATGAATCCAAAGAAATGCGTATTCGGAGTTGCATCAGGGAAATTGCTTGGGTTTATAGTTAGTAAACGGGGGATTCAGATTGATCCAAATAAAGTAAAGGCCATTATGGAAATACCGCCACCTAAGAACATCACTGAACTCAGAGGCTTGATCAGGCACTTGTAATTCATTAGAAGATTTATATCTCAACATTCTTAAAGATGCCGCCCGTTCTATGAATTGTTGAAGGCGGGAGCTAAATTTGAAAGGAATGAGCAATGTCAAAAGGCCTATGAAGATCTTAAGGCTTATCTGTCTAATCCCCTGGTTCTACAACCTCCTGTCCCTGGTAAACCCCTGATTTTATACATTTCTGTTATTGAGGATTCCCTAGGAGCTGTCCTGGCTCAGGTGGATGATGAAGGAAGGGAAAGGGTAGCGTACTATCTTTCGAGGTTATTCAATCTAGCTGAATCCAAGTATACTGCCATGGAGAAGACCTGCGCAGCACTAGTATGGGTAGCTCAAAAACTCAAACACGATTTTCATGCCCATGAGGTTAGGTTGATCTCTAGAATGGACCCAATTCATTATCTCTTAGAAAAACCTGTCCTTTCTAGCAGATTAGCTCACTGGCAGAGCTTTCTTTGATAATTTGATATCACCTTCATTGTTCAGAAGGCAATCAAGGGATGTGTGATTGCTGAACATCTTGCTCATTCTCCTATCCCCCGCACCGATTCAATCCAGGATGAATTTATGATGAACACTTGGCTGTAATCACTCATCTTCCTTTTTGGTCTCTGCATTTCGACGATGCTCTCAATTCTCAGGGCCGAGGAATCGGCGCCGTTCTCCTCACTCCGGAAGGAGTGACCATCCCTATCGCTTATCAACTCTCTTTTCCTGCCACGAATAACATAGCCGAGTATGAGGCTCTCCTTGCCGGTCTGAAGCATGCCTACCTCATGTGCGCGTGATACCTAAACATCATATCAGATTCTCAATTGGTGCTGTGTCAAGTTCTTTCCACTTACCACACCCGTGACCCTAAACTAAAACCTTATCAAGATTTGGTCATGCTCTTTGCTAGGCAGTTCCGGAAGCTCGTTTACATTCATACTCCTCGCTCCCAGAATATCCTTGCTGATGCATTGGCATCACTTGCTTCTTCCCTTTCCTTCCCGCTTAGTCGTTCCACTGAGACCATTGTGGTTCAGCGGATGGACGTTCCCTCTCTCCATGATTCTTGGTTCGATAACCTTAGGAAGGCTGTGGAGAAGAAAGCTGAGAAGGAAGACTTGAAAGAAGTTTCATTGACTGAGCTTGAGGAGATTATAGAAGAAGAAGAATTGTCATGGTACCACGAGATAGAGCAGTACTGCAGGGATGGTTCTTTTCCCGAGACAGCGAATGCTGAGCAGCGCAAGGCCATCAGAAGAGTCACCGCCAGATACATGGTTATTGCTGGAGAATTATATAGGCGGGCTCTCAATGGAGTTCTGATGAGGTGTCTGGATGACGACGAGGCTTGGAAAGTTGTCGAAGTAGCTCACGCGAGTGAGTGCGGAGGGCACGTTAATGGACATGTATTGGCGAAGAAGATTCTTAGGCAGGGCTATTACTGGCCAACCCTAGAAGAAGACTGTTCCACCTATGTCTGTAGGTGTCTTCAATGCCAACTCCATGTCGACAAGATTCATGCTACGGCTTCTTCTCTCCATCCTCTTTCTGCTCCTTGGCCATTCTCCATGTAGGTCTTTGATATCGTTGGACCACTTGGTGACCCAAATGCTCAGGTTAAACAGAAATCTTTCATTCTGACGGCTATAGAGTACTTCACCAAGTGGGCGGAAGCTTAAGCTTATGCAGAAATCAAAGCCACCACGGTATGCCGCTTCATTGTCAAGAATATCATCTCGCAGTTTGGAGTGCCAAGTGATATCATCACCGACAATGGGCCTCAATTCGTTTCTCAAGAACTTCGGGACCTTTGTAAGAAGTTTAATATTTCATTGCATCATTCATCACCATACTACCCTCAAGGTAATGGCCAAGCTGAGGCCACAAACAAAACCCTTCTTAAAATTATTAAGAAAACATGCGAGTCACACAAATTTCTGATTGGGCCGATAAATTGGTAGAAGCTCTATGGGCTTATCGCACCTCCGTCCGCACTCCCACGAGGCAAACTCCTTTTGCTCTCATCTATGGGATGGAGGCGGTACTCCCGTACGATATCTTGATCTCTTCCCTAAGAGTGCAGCTAGACAAAGAACTCAATCTCGACGAATGTCGAGAGGCGCTGCTAGTACAACTGGAACTCTTAGATGAGAAGAGGTGAAATGCGGCCAATCATGTCTCGGTGTATCAAAAACGTGTCTCACGGTATTTTCAAAAGAAGGTTATTGAAAGAAAATTCCAAGTGGGTAACATGGTTTTGAAGTGCAAATTTATCAGATCAGCATGTCCTAGGTCTAAGCTGCAACCTAATTGGGAAGGGCCGTTTGTAATTAAGGAAGTCTATCCTGGTAATGCGTACCGTTTAGTTAACGTGGAGGGCGAAGAATTGCCAAATCCGTGGAATGGGTTGTATTTAAAATAATTTTATCCATAGAGTCAAGCCAGCAATGACTCGGCGACGGGGTGTGCTTCTACTTGATCATGAAGGGAGATCCCCGGTTCGGCATTCACACACTACACGACCCCCCGTGGTTCGGTTTTTCCTCTCTTTTTTGCGCGACATCGTTTCTCCCTTGACCATGCTTAGGGGAAAGTGAAAATCCTTGTTTCTCTCCTCTCTCGGCTGAAAATAGGGGCAAGTGGTGAATAAGGGGGCGAGAACTGATCTAGACCCCCCGATAAAAGAGGTCTCAAATAGGGGCAGTCCGTTATGACCTTATTCCGTATTCAAAAGATAAAAAGGCAGAAAAGAAATAGAGAAAAGGGGCAAAATCAAAGACAAAGCTAAAAGCTCATCCAAAGCTCGAAGCTCAAAAGTCTAAAAAGTTCCCAAAATAATGGAACTAGGCAAGGCAAGAGTGGCAGTACAGTTTCTCCGCGGGACGTTATGAGCCCGGTTGTATGCGTGCCTAAAGCGGATGTAGGTTCGATAACGGACACAAAGCCCCGGCGCAACAAGCCAAATTCTTTTAAAAGGGGTGTCATGAAAAGAACTCAAGTCCTAAAAACCTCTACACCTATTGCCAGCTTTTCTATCAAATTCTCTTTTATTTTCCATGGAATGGATCCCACCCCGGGTATGGCCTCGGTAGAGGCACCGTTAAGTAGAATTGGACCCCGACCATGGGCGGTCACCCATAATGCACGTCGAACTTGGGAGACCCCTAATGAAATATGAGGTTCCCCGTTGTCGGGTTTAAGCTGGTTCCAAAATTCAAAAAAAAAATCAAATATTTCAAAATCCAAAAAAATAAAATATTTTAAAATCCAAAAAATTAAATATTTTAAAATCCAAAAAAATCAAATATTCCACAATCCAAAAAATCAAATATTTCAAAATCCAAAAAATCAAATAGTTCAAAATCCAAAAAAAATCAAATGTTTCAAAATCCAAAAAATCAAATATTTTCAAAATACCAAAGAAAATTAAATAGTTCAAAAAAAATAGATATTTTCAAAATCACAAAAAAGACTTTCATCGTTTGCAGTTCCTAGCATCCATTTTCATTTGTTATTCGCATATTTAATAAGGCTTATCCCCTTGACCAAAAATCAAGAACTGGTCATTTCCTAACTTGCTACAGGCAAGGGGTTAAGCCTAAAACATATTTAATCTATTTTCTTTGTTTGTGTGTGTGTGCAGGGGCAGGTTGAAGTTAAAGGTTCAGTCAGTAAACGGTCATATGGCAACCGTCCTATTCCTTTCAACGGCCATAGTCAGACCGTCTGATTGTTCACACGGATTCATTTAGATCGTTCCAATCTCAAGCTCCTTCAAAGATCAACGGTCCTCACTAGACCGTTCAAGGACATGAACGGTAGATTCTTGACCGTTTAACCAAGTTTACGGCCTGCAGATAAGCCGTTCAATTCTCTGTTCTCAATTCCGCCATTGATCTAAAGCATGACCCTAATAGAGCCGTTCTATTCTCTGAGCAGTCAGTTTCTAACCGTTTATTCAACTAAACGGTATGTGTGTGACCGTGTGCATTCTGAGATCATACCCAAACCCACTCAATCACATAAGAAAGCCAAGCTCAAGTCAAACCAAATCCCCAACTTCATTCATTCATATATCAAACCTTTCTAAAACATAAGTCCAAACATATGTCGACATCATCACTCAGTCCTCCGCTGGGCATCCCCGCGGGGGCATATCTCTCTCAGCTCTCTAACATAAGCCTTGCGTATCGCTGGAACCTCTGCAACCTCCGCTGGAAGGGTAACCACCGTGCTCACCTCCCACATGATCAGGGCGCTCTTGACCGCCTGCTCGTCCTCCTCTGTACCGATCCTCCTTTCCTGTAGTGCGGGAAGGTGGGGTAGTGCTGGAAGAATGGTCTTGGGTAGTCCAACCTGTAGGTAGCACCGGTGTGGGCTGTACATCGCCAGTGTAGTGTCGCTCACGAGCCTAAAATCCAAGCCTGGCCTCCTAGGTACCCTGACAGTGGTCAGGGCGCATCGTGAACCAATCCAGGGGTAATCTGTTGATGTACAGTCGCCACTCATCCTTGGTCTTCTTTTCTGTGGTCCCACACTCTACTTGTGGAGAAAACCCGAAGGCGCCAGCTATGAAGAAGAGGGGGTGGCTCCTGAAGATCCGGCTGGCTGAAGTGACATCCTCCTTATGAACGAATTTCATCCTGACACCCATCCAACACTCTAAAAGTATCATGGAGCCAAAGAGAGGACCTCCTAGAGCTGCTGAGGTAAGGCCCTCATACAAGTAGGCAAGGACAGCCTGGGAGATAGAGAGACCCTGCCACAGGCCACTGATGGTACTAAGGATAGGAGTCTCTAGCACATGGTCGACAGAGGGGAACAGGATGGCCCCGCACAGGCAAATAGATGCGGCCTTGGCTATGGCCTCATCCCACCCACACCTATTCCCGCAATGTTCGACTACCCACTGGTTAAGGGGAAGAAGGTGGATCTGACGTGGGCCTATGAAGGTATGGATGTCCTTGCTATCTAGTATAAACCCTCCCAAGATAAGCCTAGGGTCTACAGGGGCCACGGTATGACACACTAAGTCCTCCTCACCCACCTTAGACCTAGGAAAAGAAAAAATAGGTATCTACTTCCTCCAGTATGATAGTGGCCTCAAAAGATGGGAAAATGAACGTGTGGGTCTGAGGATGCCAGATTTCTACCAGGGCTGAGATACTATGCAAGTCTAAGGACAACTTCGGGTAATTTTGGCCTAGTACCAAGAGTGGGTGTAGATGCCAAGACTTCGGGATGGATATAACTCCTAGTGGCAATGCACGGACCATGGGAGCCATCCACTTCAAAGTGGAATAGAGTCTGGAGCCAGGGAGAAGCTTGTTGGATTAGGTGGAATGTCAAAATAGAGGGGAGGGGTGAATAGGTTTACCCTTTAAAATATTCTATGCACGATCACACACGAATTATGGTGCAGAATGATAGAGATAAGATCAATAACTAAACAGCAATGAGAATCGTGCCTAATCAAACATCTAACGAAGGGAGAATAATAAGAGAAATCAAACCACACAGTGTACGCAGATTTTTATGGTGGTTTGGTCTCCCTGTGGAGACCTACGTCCACCCCTCACTTCACCAGTGAGGATCCCTGCTGAGCTTTACAGCTTAGCTACACCGAGGAAAAAGCTTCCTCACATACACCGCTGAGCATTACAGCTTGGCTTAACCAGAGAAACAGATTCTCTAACCCGCTGACAAACAGCTTGCACGCAACACGCCCAATGACCCTTGATCCAAGCACAGTCTACTGGATCAACCCCTCCCTCTACTCAAACCAGTACGAGGGAGAAACAGTATAATAGAGTTCAAAATGGTAAGACAAATAAGAAAATGAAACCACTTAGTAAAAGAAGGAATAAACTCAGGTCTGTGACGCAGCCGAAGCTCGGCCTTGAATTCAGAGTTATGGAGGAAGAAGCTTCAATGATCGTCTGATCTTCTTCTTCCAAAATGTAGACGAGCTTCCCAAAGAACGCTGCTCCTTGATCTCACTAATGTCTTCAGCATATCGACATCGGAAGAAGATAAACTCCTTGTTTCTCTCATGATTCTCTTCCTCAGCCTTGTCCACAGCAAACTTCGAAAGGCTCCTTCTCCTCTGCTATTCGGCAAAAAATTCCCGCGCTCATTTCTAGATCCATGCATATATACATCTAGTGGGCCCCAACCAGATATTCTGGTTAGCCCCCTGATTGCTTCGTGCAGAGCCTTCAGGAATCGCGAGGGAAAAAATAGATCGCAATCACTTTTGGCTGATGTGGCCTTTGACGTCACTTGCGACTGGGGCCCACCCAACTGATCTCGGAAGTTCCCGTTGGCGTCAACCCATTGAGTCCACAGGGTTGACGCAGCCTTGAAATCTCTCATATGGCTTTGATAGTAAGACAGGATGCGTTGACGCCTGGGGTCACTGCGTCAACCCACTGAACTGACCCAGAGCTGAATTTTCATCAGACTCAACTGCTGCGTCGACGATGTCATGCAATAGCGTTGACGCACTGCGGTATTCCAGTGAACCATTAACTCTGCTTTATTAACTGTTGCGTCGACGCTGCTCTACTGTTGCGTTGACGCATTGGAGTAGTTCTGAAGAAGCCTCTGCTTCTTAAGTGGATGAGTTGACGCAGCACTTAGCGTGGAGTTAACGCAGTGAAGAGTATCTGTGAATGCATCTTCAATTGATGCGTGGACGCTTTGAACTCCAGCATCGACCCTATTCTTTTCTTGCATTAAGAATGAAATCAAATGAAAGCGTTATTGAATCAAGATTTAATTCAACATTTGAGTTGAGTACAACATTCACATCTCATGGTTGTCATCATCAAAACCAGGGGCACAACAATCTCCCCCTTTTTGATGATGGAAACTATGAGGTGAATGCCATTGCATCTAAACAAACATGTTTATTCAGATCAAGCAAGAAAATTCAGATCAACAAGAATTCAATTTAGTGACTGAAGCAAACATCAATTTTGTCATTCATTTAAGTTCAGGGTTTTACATCATAGACACAGACAAAAAGAAGGAAACTTTTAGTCAGTCAACATATTTGATGCAGATGCAATGCAGCTCTAGTCTAGACTCCAGCTTTAGTTCATGATTCTCCCCCTTTGACATCATCAGGAAGGGGAGTAGATGAGGAAGCCTGAAGTACAGTTGCAGACACAATATCCAACTGTTGCTGAAGCTGAGCTATGGAAGCTGCCATAGTGTCCATCCTTTCAGAAAGCAGCTGATCTCTGTTCACCACAAACTTGTGGTATTTTTGAGCTTAGTAGAAATACCATCAAACCAGTTGTGCAGTATATCAAACAGATAGTCCACCTGAGCTTTCTGCTGAGATCCCCATTCAGGTGTAGAGGAGGATGCTTCAGTTGGTGGAGGGCAGTATACATCACGCTGATCTTCAACTGTGGGTGGGAAATTTTCTTTTAGAATGTGCAGTACATCCACCACCTCATCACCTACCAAAGTGGTTCTTTCAAACAGTCTAGTGATGTCCTGACCAAAGGATGTAATCTTGTCAAACAAAGTTTGAACTTGGGCACTGAACTCATTGTTCTTGTCAATCAGGGTGGAATATTTCAAGTTCAACTTGGACTGGTTTTCCCTGACATCATAGTTGTATGTCTGTACACTTTGTATCCTGTGCAAAAATTGTTGATGCACATTTTGTAAGTTTCGCATGACTGAACCAACTTTCTGACAGGCTTGAAGAAGAGATTCCATAAATTCATGAAGCTTCTTGTCGGACTTGAATTTATCACGTGTAAATTTTTCCCATCTGCTGTCTAATTTCTGTTCAAGGTGTGACAGCCTCATATCCGTTGTTGAACTTCGGTGCATTATGGAGGAGTCAATACTCTTGAATTTTGTTTCCAAAAATTGAATGAGAGTAGGATTGATACCAGAAAAATCATTCTGAGAGTTGGCAGGAATGTCCTCAGAAGAAGATGCAGGTCCTCTTGGTGGAGAGGGTTCCAGAAGAGGACCTTGTACTATGACAAGTTCTCTGGAAGTAACAGGAAGCACAGGAGTATCATCTTGTACAGTGTACTCATCCTGGATGTTACGGAACTCTTGATATTCCATGCCAACTGAGCTAGTCTCAGGTCTATCTGCCCTAGCTTCTGGTCTTTCCATTCTGTTTGGACTGGCCTCTTGCTGGGGTTGAGTTTCAGTTCTGGCTGCATGGCCAGTCTCCACTGAGGTAGTCATTGGTTTCTGACTTGGTAGAATCCTGACTGGCTGTCTATTTATAACTTTAAATCCCATGAACTTCTGAATGTAAGAAAGGGAGTATACGTTCCCTTTAGGGATGATCAGTTTCTTCTCAGAACCAAAATCTACTCCAACTTTAAGAAAAATGGCAGTCAATGGAGCAGCATAAGGGAGTGTTCTGGATTGTGTCAAGCAAGAACCCATAGTCTGAATAACTACATCAGACAGTGAAATGTGTATTCTTTTCAGCATACAGTATAGTAAAAATCTCTGCATCTCAGTAACCCGTTCTCTACCACTACTTTGAGGTAAGATTATTGATGTGCACATATGGTGGAGCAGTCTATTCAATGGAGGGAACTGATTTGCTTTAAGACTGGATAAGTAAGTTTCCCTGATGGCTGAAGGATCACTAGGTTTGTCAGTCAGGAGAGCATAGGCATCATGTTCATCAAACTCAAAGCTATGTAGCTGAACCCCATTCATGGGAATTTTCCAAGCTCCGGTAAACAATTTATTTGTTAATTCGAAACTAACATTCCTGACAGTTGATGAAAGTTTCGGAATATGAGGTTCATACTTCAAATTGTGGTAGAATTCTCAGACCAGGGTGGGGTAATAGACCTTATGAGTTGTAACAAAAGACCACCAGCCCTGATAATCCAAGGTAGGAAATAGTTGCGAAAAAACTTCAAGCAATTCATGGTCGGCAGCAACAATATACCGTGAAATAAAAACTTTCAGAGGTTCTTCTACGTTGACGGTGAGAGAGGGATCAGAAGACCGTGCAGGAGAGTTGTCCACACCTTTCTTTCCTGTCACAGCACCTGAAGATGGAACCTGCTCTTCTATCCTGACATTAGATACCTTTCTCTTTTTGGTTGGCGGGCTGGGATGAAGACTGCGTTTCCGAAGAGGTAACGCTATCTCTTTGCCTTTCCGTTTCCTTGGAGCTGAAGGAGACGGTTTCTCTATTGAGGGATCTGCCAAGCCCTTGTCTTTGCCCTTTTTCCTTGCTGCCCTTGTCTTTGCCGTCAGGCTTTTCTCTTTTCCTTGTTGTGGTGGTGGAGCTGACACAGACGGTGTTTTCTTCATCGTATATTTGGTGCGAGGCTCAATCCTGCCTGTAGCAAAGAGGCGATCTCTCTTCTGTAGACCCTTCTTGTTCTTCCCCTTATTATGTTGTTCCGGAGGCGCCATGGCAGCGAGAGACAAATGGGAACAGGAAGGGTGAAGATTGAGAGAAAGAATGGAAGTGGCAGGGTGGAGAGATTCAGAAAGGTAGAAACCCACTAGGTTTTGGAAGAGGCGGAGGCGACTGTAGCGTTTACGCTGCGGGGTTTTATATAAGAAGACCATTCACTTTTTGATTCAAAAAGGGTACACCAGTTCACTGTGCTGAACCGGAATGGGATGTAAGTGGAGTAAGTAAATGACTGCGTTGACGCTGTAAGGCACTGCGTCGACGCCACCAAAGTAAAATAGTGTAAAGTGGACAGTAGATAGTGAAGTCCCACAGTATTTAGGCATTCTTAAGACAAAGAAGTTGTGAAGAGATGAAATGACATTCCGGGATTTTTAATCGATAAATTCAAGTTCCCCTATAAGATATATGATGAGAGATTATGAGAGCCCTAAATCCATATAACGATGTGAAGTAAGATAATCTTAAGACTTTGAGAAAAATCCTTGAATAAGAAGAGCATGATTATGGAATGAGGATTGAACAATTTTCACACATGGAACATTCTCAAATCATATCCCTAGAAGGTTCAATTTCAAGATACCCTTATGGTTGTGAATTTAACATGAATTGAGGATAAACTCAAAAGGATTTTATTTTTGAGCTTCAGGTCAACCCCATATGAACATTGATAATTTTTATTTTTCAACAGTTGCAGTCAAGTATAGCTAGCCTTTTGACACAGGTGCACATGTTTATCAGACACCAGAGTCCCAGGCTACTTAGCATAGCTTACTATTCTGCATACCTGAAACAGAGTTGGCAACTCACATCATGACATGCCTTGTAGCACTTAATTGGTGCATGAAGGTAGTTTCTCAGTGGAAAGTAACCATTGCTCTGCACTGAATTATTTTTCTTTTAAAATAGAGGTAACAGCCCACATCATGACATGCTCATTTGCACTTCATTGGTGCATAGAGACAGTTTCTCAATGAAGGCTTGCCATTGCTCTACAATTTGTGATATGAGTCATTGTATATATAGGGTATGTTTCTTAAGCTTTTATTAACCCTGAACTGAGTTTAAGAACAATACAGATGTTAAATTCATTTTGCACAAAGGTCTCTTTACTATTGATCATAATAGTTCAAGAAATGAGGAGTTCTCAGTTTTATTAAATGGTTCTGAACCTATTCCATATGCACAACACTTTAGCGTTCACGAATTTTTATCATTCAAAGAACAGAAGATTTATAAAACTCCAACCATTAATATAGCCTAGAGACAGTCAATAATAATCATCACATCTTATAAGGGAATTATCATTTTAGCTCCCCCTGAATCTATGGCATCAATTCACATTTCAGATCTCAAGAAACTTCCTTCATACTCAAGATTGAGTGGTTCTTCACTACAAGTTGAAACACTGAGAAGACAAGCTAAGGTACTCGAAGATTTCAACAGAAGGCTGTACAGACTTGGCCAAAACATCAATGAATAGACTTGAAACGCTTGAAGGCCACAGGACAGTGTATAGACTTGGAAGATTCTCCAATGTACAGACTTGGAAATGGCTGTATAGACTTGAATCAATGTGAATGATGTATAGACTTTACGAATGGCTTGAAACACAGACACATTGCCAGTGTATAGACTTGTACAGTGCTGCCAATGCATAGACTTGCTATGGATGTATGGACTTTGAAGATACAAGCGATGTACAGACTTGGGGTTCAACTGTGGATGTATAGACTTGGATGCCCAGCGCCAATATAGAGAAGGATATGTGAGATCCAAACTTCAGAGCTGCAGTACCCTTCTGAATACATCCAATCAATTCCAGCAACTATTTTCAGAAAATTTCTGTCAGTGCGTTGACTCAACCTGCTGACTGTGTTTACTCACTCAACCAATCAGATCAATTTTCAGTCTGTTTCCAGAAGATGTTTTTCAGTGTTGACTCAGTCTCATAAACCAATCTTCAGATACCCAGACAGCTGACTCTAATAGAACGGAATTGCACTCCTTAGCGTGTAAAGTCTGATGCAAACTAACCCTCCATTTATTCATGACAGACAGTATGAATGAAAATGCAATTGTTGACATGATGGGTTTTTATTCATGATGGGTTTTTATTCAACATGAGTTATTAAGCAGATAAGCTCAAAACTAAACTCCCCCTAACTCTGTGACTTATTTAGAAAACAGAAATTTGCAACTCAAGCAGGACGTGTAATCAATTTATTTTTAGGCAAAGTTAATCAGACAAGTTTCATGGAAGAATTCAATCAATCAATTTAGGCAACAAAATGAGGATTGCACAAACCAAGCTCTCTCCTAAGACAAGAGAATCTTTCATTATTCAGTGGCTTGGTGAAACTATCAGCAAGTTGATGTTCAGAGTCTACAAAGATCAATTTAAAGCTACTTTTATTTACTTCATCTCGCAAGAAGTGATGCCTTATTTCGATATGTTTGGTACTAGAGTGTTGGATGGGATTCTTTGCCAGGTTAATGGCACTTGTGTTATCACACAATATTGGGACACAACCAAGATCAGTTTGATAATCCTAGAGTTGGTGTTTGATCCACAACACTTGAGTGCCACAACTCCCTGCAGCGACATATTCTACCTCTGCAGTGGATAGTGCCACTGAGTGTTGTTTCTTGGATGCCCAAGAAACCAAACACCCTCCCAAAAATTGGCAATAGCCACTTGTGCTTTTCCTGTCAAGTTTGCATCCAGCATAGTCTGCATCTGAGTATGATACCAGATCAAAAGTACAAGATGCAGGATACCAAATCCTATAGTCTCGAGTTCCAGCAAGGTATCGAAAAATACACTTGACAGAAATCAAGTGGGATTCTCTAGGATCAGACTGAAACCGAGCACACATACAATTGGATGTCTGGCCTTGATGCACTAAGATAAAGGAGTGATCCAATCATACCTCGATAAGTTTTTGCATCTACTTTTGTACCTTTCAGATCTGCATCCAAACTTGTATTGGTGCTCATGGGTGTGCTGATTGCCTTAAGAGTTTCCATCTTATATTCTTCAGAAGTTCAGAGACGTACTTTGTCTGGTTGATGAAGCATCCATCCTTGCTTTGGGTGATTTGTAGACCTAGAAAAAATTGAAGCTCACCCATGAGACTCATCTCAAATTCTGTGGTCATCAAATTTGCGAAATCCTCACACATGCTAGGTTTAGTGGATCCAAAAACTATATCATCAACGTAGATTTGAACCAGAATAATGTCATTATTTCTCACCTTGGTGAATAGGGTTTGGTCCACTTTACCTCTTAAGTATCCTTTCTCAGTGAGGTATGAGCTGAGTCTATCATACCATGCTCGAGGTGCCTGTTTGAGCCCGTACAGAGCTTTGTCTAATCTGTAAACATGGTCAGGGCAGTCTATTGATTCAAAACCAGGGGGTTGTTCAACATACACCTCTTCTTTTATTAACCCATTGAGAAATGCACTTTTTACATCCATTTGATGGAGTTTTATTCCATGACAACATGCATATGCAAGTAATAATCTAATAGCTTCTAATCTAGCTACAGGTGCAAAGGATTCTTCAAAATCAATGTCAAATTCTTGGTTATATTCTTGTGCAACCAGTCTTGCTTTATTTCTTATCACAATTCCATTTTCATTTTGTTTATTTCTAAAGACCCATTTAGTTCCAATTACTGAAAGTTCATTAGGTCTTGGCACAAGGTGCCACACTTTATTTTTTTTGAATTGATTTAATTCCTCATGCATTGCATTTATCCAGCAATCATCTTTCAGGACTTCAGTTACATTTTTTGGTTCAATTTGAGATATAAGAGCCAAATTATCCATTTCTTCAATTGTTCTGAAATGAGATCTAGTTCTGATCGGGTCATGCAGATTACCAATAATACTTGATAGAGGGTGGTCCCTTAACATTCTAACATTAGTTAGAGTGTTACCTTCATTGTCATCTGCATTACCTCTAGTGCTTGATTCAGCTAGATTTTGATTTGACCTTGGCTCTTCCTCTTGAGTACATTGTTCTTCCTTCTCTTCAAGAAATTCACCATCATCTTTATCCCTGCAAGATAGTTCATTTTCAGACATGACATTCATTTCATCAAAAATAATATGTGGAGATTCTTCAACAGATTGAGTTTTGATATTTAGGACTCTATAGGCCCTAGATTGATTTGAATAACCTAGAAATATGGCTGGTTCACTCTTAGGTTCAAATTTATCTAAGTCCCGTTTGTTATTATTCTGAACAAAGCAGTTAGATCCAAAAACTCTGAAATATATAACAGATGACTTCTTACCTTTCAGCAGCTCATATGGAGTCTTTTTGGACAAAGGTCTTACCATTGCTCGATTTACAATATAGCATGCTGTGTTTACTGCCTCTGCCCAGATCTTCCTTGGGAGTTGTCCTTTGATTAACATAGTTCTAGCCATCTCGACAAGGGTTCTGTTTCTCCTTTCCACCACTCCATTTTGTTCAGGAGTTCTTGGAGACGAGAATTTGTGAGATATTCCCATTGTCCTGTAAAAATCATCAAATTCTGAATTTTCAAATTCTCCTCCATGATCTGACATGATAGATGAAATAGAGTACTTACCATCCTGCTGAGTTTTCCTGAAGAATGCCTGAAATTCTTCAAATGAGTCATTCTTATGAGTTAAAAAGAACACCCAAGTAAACCTAGAGAAATCATCTACCAGAACAAATCCATACCTATTGCCACTCAAACTTGCTGCTCTTGTGGGTTCGAACAAATCCATGCAAACAAGTTCAAGAGGTCTAGAAGATTGATTTTCAATTCTGGATTTAAATGATTTTCTAGCATGCTTGCCTTGAGTGCATGCATTACAAATTTTGTCATTTTGCTTAAATGAAATATCAGGCAGACCATTCACCATGTTGAATTTGGCTAACTTATGCATGACACTATAGCTAGCATGACCTAGTCTACGATGCCACAGCCAAGCCAGTTCACTTTTATTCACAGCTAGATAAAGATTGTTATGAGCAGGATCATCTAGATCTACCATGTACATGTTATTTATTCTTTTTCCAGAGAATTTTACACTTTCAGACTTATTTTCAATAATGGTGCATGCATGAGAATCAAACACAACTTTGTGCCCCCTATCACACAATTGGCTTATGCTAAGAAGATTGTATTCTAAACCTTCAACAAGTAACACATCATCAATAGAGTTAAGAGGAGTTTTGCCAACTTTACCTTTTCTAATTATTTTACCATTATTGTTTCCCCCAAACGTGACATGTCCTCCTTCTTTCTCAACTAGGAGATAGAATTTTGCCTTATCACCCGTCATGTGCCTTGAGCAGCCACTGTCGAGGTACCATCTATTGTGTACAGCTGCAAGGCACTCCTGCAAGTCACATCAATCAAGAGATTTTGGAACCCAAATACACTTGGGTCCCATCAGACCATATGATTGTGTCAAGTAAGATAGCATGCTTTTGGGAATCTAGATCTGTTGTTTTGAGGGTTTTCGAGATGTGGGGTTCATAGATTTGAAATTCTTCTGATTGGATTGGGGTACCATTTGGAATGACCTCTTTGAACCAATTCTGTTATTAGAGAGGTATGAGGTTTTGTTCTAGTATTGTTTCTGTAAAACCCTTGGTACATGGGATGAGTGGACGCATGATGCTCAGTGTCTTGACGCATCTGTTGGGTACCAGTCCTATGACTCCATGAATTTCTATGTTCTTGATGCTGGGTTGATGAGCTAGGGTCTATGGGCTGACCTGAGGATTTTCTTCTGAACTTGGGCACATTTTTATGATGCTTGACATTAAGGGTATCATACATTTTCTCTTTGCCCTTTTCTTTTCTGATTTCATTTGTTGGTTTTCCTTCTTCCTGATTTTCCTCACAAGACTCTTTTTCATCCATTTGACTCTGCTCAGACGTACCTTGTTCAGAAGCAAATGTTATAAATCTAGTTCCTAGTTCCTTCTTCTTGATTGGATTATAACCAAGTCCTTCATTTCTAAAATTACTTCTTATTCCCATGACAGCTTCAAGATTGTTTTTACCTTGAGTTAATTTCTCAAGAGAGGTTTGTTTGCTTGAATTTTCATCTTCCAATTTCTTCAAATTTTCTTGGAGTTCCTGATTTACTCCTTTAATGGCTTCATACTTTTCTTCAGCAATTTTCACATCATTCTCCAATTTTTGCATTCTGAGTTTCAGGTCATCCTGAATTTTCAGTAAATATTCGTTTTCCCTATTCGTTTCTATTACTTGATCTCTATATTGGTCACTTTCACAAAGAGATTTTCTTAAACTGACAATTTCAGCTTCTAGGCACTTGATTTTATCATTTAACGAACTCTCTTGACTAGTCAGATTTTTATTTTTCTTGAGTGATTTATTTTCTTTCTTTACATGATCATATTTGTCTAGCAATTCATTAAATGCTTCTTCCCAATCACTACAAGAGAAATTTTTAGAAGAGGAAGTTACCTCATCATTATCATATCCCTTAGCCATGAAGCGCAACTTAACATCACTCTCTTCTTCAGAAGTACTTTCTTCTTCATCTTCATCTTCATCTTTCTCCTCGTCACTCCACGTACTTATCATAGCCTTTGGCTTCTTATTCTTCCATTTCGGTTGGACTTTCTTAACATTCTTTGGACATTCAGATTTAATGTGACCTTGTTTCCTGCATTGATAACAGACAACCTTGTCAGACTTCCTAGAGTTTTCTGATTTGAATTTTGAACTCTTTCTTACCTCTGGTCTTCTATAGCTTCTAAATTTACCTTCCTTCCTTAGAAACTTCATGAATTTCCTGGTGAGCATTGCTATCTCACCTGAGTCATTTTCTGAGGTAGATAAGTGATTGTCATCAGAACTCTCCTTGATACTTGGTCCTGCCTTCAATGTAAGAGGTTTTTCTTTTTCACATCATCATCTGTCCTTCTGAGGTTCAGCTCATAAGCCATTAACGATCCGACAAGCTCATCAGGGGTAGTGGTAGGAAGGTTCCTAGATTCCTCGACAACAGTGGCCTTGGTGTGCCAAACTGGAGTTAGGGATCTAAGAATTTTCCTGACCAGTTCATAGTCAGTGTAGGCCTTTCCTAAACCTCTAAGACCATTCACTAATAGGGTTAATCTAGCATACATTTTAGAAATGTTTTCCTCTGGCTTCATTCTAAAAGCTTCATATTCAGAAATTAACATATTGGCTTTTGTCTCTCTTACCTCTGACGTACCTTCATAGATGACTTGGAGTTTGTCCCACATTTCCTTGGCACTGGCACATGAGGAAACTCGTGAAAACTCCATAGGGTGCAATGAGCATTGCATGATGTTCATGGCTTGCCAATTGACATTAGACTTCCGAATATGCTCCTTCACCAACAATTCTTCATCTCCTTCTATCTGATATGGTCCCTTGCTCACGACTTTCCAAATCTCATGGTCCTGAGCTCTCAGAAATACTTGCATCCGATTTTTCCAGTAAGCATAGTTTGTGCCATCAAAGAAGGGTGGCCTATTAACTGCATACCCTTCAGGCATGAGCCCCTTGTTTTCCATTCCACTGAATCTCTCTGGGTTGTGAGACCCTTAACAAGAGAGCCGAGCTCTGATACCACGTGTTGGATTAGGTGGAATGTCAAACTAGAGGGGAGGGGTGAATAGGTTGACCCTTTAAAATATTCTATGCATGATCACACACGAATTATGGTGCAGAATGATAGAGATAAGATCAATAACTAAACAGCAATGAGAATCGTGCCTAATCAAACATCTAACGAACGGAGAATAATAAGAGAAATCAAACCATACAGTGTACGTAGATTTTTATGGTGGTTCGATCTCCCTGTGGAGACCTACGTCCAGCCCTCACTTAACTAGTGAGGATCCCTGCTGAGCTTTACAGCTTAGCTACACCGAGGAAAAAGCTTCCTCACATACACCGCTGAGCATTATAGCTTGACTTAACCAGAGAAACAGATTCTCTAACCCGCTGACAAACAGCTTGTAGGCAACACGCCCAATGACCCTTGATCCAAGCACAGTCTGCTGGATCAACCCCTCCCTCTACTCAAACCAGTACGAGGGAGAAACAGTATAATAGAGTTCAAAATGGTAAGACAAATAAGAAAACGAAACCACTTAGTAAAAGAAGGAATAAACTCAGGTCTGTGAAGCAGCCGAAGCTCGGCCTTGAATTCAGAGTTCTGGAGGAAGAAGCTTCAATGATCGTCTGATCTTCTTCTTCCAAAATGTAGACGAGCTTCCCAAAGAACGCTGCTCCTTGATCTCACTACAGTCTTCAACAGATCGACATCGGAAGAAGATAAACTCCCTGTTTCTCTCGTGATTCTCTTCCTCAGCCTTGTCCACAGCAAACTTCGAAAGGCTCCTTCTCCTCTGCTATTCGGCAAAAAATTCCCGCGCTCATTTCCAGATCCATGCATATATACATCATGTGGGCCCCAACCAGATATTCTGGTTAGCCCCCTGATTGCTCCATGTAGAGCCTTCTGGAATCGCGAGGGAAACAACAGATCGCAATCACTTTTGGCTGATGTGGCCTTTGACGTCACTTGCGACTGGGGTCCACCCAACTGATCTCGGAAGTTCCCGTTGGCGTCAACCCATTGAGTCCACAGGGTTGACGCAGCCTTGAAATCTCTCATATGGCTTTGATAGTAAGACAGGATGTGTTGACGCCTGGGGTCACTGCGTCAACCCACTGAACTGACCCAGAGCTGAATTTTCATCAGACTCAACTACTGCGTCGACGCTGTCATGCAATAGCGTTGACGCACTGCGGTATTCCAGTGAACCATTAACTCTGCTTTATTAACTGCTGCGTCGACGCTGCTCTACTGTTCCGTTGACGCATTGGAGTAGTTCTGAAGAAGCCTCTGCTTCTTAAGTGGATGAGTTGACGCAGCACTTAGCGTGGATTTAACGCAGTGAAGAGTATCTGTGAATGCATCTTCAACTGATGCGTGGACGCTTTGAACTCCAGCGTCGACCCTATTCCTTTCTTGCATTAAGAATGAAATCAAACGAAAGTGTTATTGAATCAAGATTTAATTCAACATTTGAGTTGAGTACAACATTCACATCTCATGGTTGTCATCATCAAAACCAGGGGCACAACAAAGCTAAGATGGAGGGAAAGAAAAAAGGGAAGGAAAAAGAGAGAAAGAACGTGTAAGTGAATGAATGATTTGACTTGAATGAAATCATGCTAACATACCTCTCTCAAAGGACTCAAGCTGAGATGACGAGCGATCGTAGTCAGCCGTTGGAGCACTTCACGCTCCTTCCTGGCCGGCTTTGGCCCTTCAAAAGTCGCCCCCTCCATGGAACTTCCCTCAAAGGATCTTTTCATGATGGTTTGATGAAGAATAGCCTAGGTTTGAGGTCTAGAAAGAGGGGTGTGATCTGAGTGGTGAATTTAGAGCCCCCTCCTACTTATAGGGCTTGGCTAGAGGCCTAAACCCACTAGAAGTGAGGTAGGATAGGCCTAGATCGGGTTGGGATAAAGCTTGGGTTGGTTTAGGACGTCTATCTTTGGGTTGGGACTCTCCAAGAGAGTCCCGTTCGAACTCTCAGGTCGTGCATCTGCGCGGTCTATCGACAGACCGTCCTAAGCATTGAACGGTCTACTTGAGACCGCTCAGAAGCCATCTGCACAATTCGAATGCTGGAGTTAGAATGGTCGGATATCGACCGTCCTATTCATCACACGGTCACATATGAACCGTTCTATTCTTTGAACGGCTAATAGTGGACCGTTTACTCATATCTGTGGGTTTTGGCCGAGTGGCTTTAAACGGTCTACGGTAAGACCGTGTAATTTGATTGAGCGGTCCACTTGCGACCGTTTAGATATCTGAAGCCTTGTTTTTAACTTGTTTGCACCTGTATCGCTCAAACTATGGTCGTATCTCTCTTTCTCACTCATTTGTTTGGCGTCTCTCTTTCTCACTCATTTGTTTGGCGTCCCTCTTTCTCACTCATTTGTTTGGCATCTCTCTTTCTCATCTGTTTGGCGTCTCTCTTTCTCACTCAATTTATTTGGCGTCTCTCTCTCAGTCAAGTTTGGCGTCCCTCTCTCTCCCACTCGGAGTCATCTCTCCCACTCACTCTGTCATGTCTCCCTCACCTCCTCACTTGCTCACTCGTGTCGCCTCTCTCTCGCATGTGTCCGTCTCACTCGTGTCGAGTTAGTAGTCGTAGTTAGTTAAATTAGTGTCAAATATTCGCATTCATTCATACATTCATACATTTATCCACAAAATCAAAAAAGCAAATCATATTACTATTATGCCCATATGTACAAAACTTGTGTCCCTAGTACAAGAGTCAGGCCGGTCGCTCTCTCTGGCCCCCGTCGCTATCTCCGCCTCCCTCATGCCTCTTTGGTGGAGGCATCGCTGAGGTCGCCTCGTCGCGACGTCACCGGCGACGCTCCTCGTCCTCATTTCTCCGATGGCCAGAGGAACTCGTGAAGTAGCTCCTAATGGAACCATGCGTGCCGTGAGTGCTGTCGCTCAGGGTCCCGCTCTGCTTTGGCCTCCGGGTCATCTTCTCAAATGCCCGGACCTCGCCTCGCAGCTCAGTCGCCTCTAGCCGAGCCCACTCCGCCTTGGCGCGGTAAAGGTCTGCCTCTGCCACCCGAGCTCGTAGTAGCTCTGTCTTCGCTGTCCCCACACAGGAATGCTCCATCTCGGTAAAAAGGCACGAAGCCTCTATCACATCTGCTCGTAAAGCAATAGCCTCGGCATGGAGGCGCTCTACGTCCTCCCGCAGTCGAGCGGCCTCGCCCAGTGACGCGGTCAGCTCGATCGTCTGCATACACAGTTCATGGTCAGCCAATTATATTTCATAATTATAAGCATAAGCATTAAAGGGAAAGTGTAGTGGTTGTGTACCCTCTCGGCGAGTGCGGCCTCGGCTGCCTCGGCTCGAGCCACTATCCGTGTAAACTCGGCATCCCGCTCAGCCTGGTCAGCTGGAGTCTGGGAGGAAGAGGAAGGAGCGTCGCCCCCCTGTCACTGGGCCCCCTCGGCGCGCTGCATCCAAAACTCCATGTCAGTCACATGCATAATCATAATCATAAGCATTTGCATAATTAGAAGTTTAGGGTTAGAAGACTCACCAGTAAGGTCAGGGCCTATCGGGCCTTGTCGCGCTCCCGGATCGTGGAGTGCAGGAGTCCCTGCAACTCCATAATCCATCCCGCGGGGTCGATCTACATTTAGGAAGTCCAAACATTAGTGCATAATCATATAGAAAGTATGATAGAAAGGCATTAGAGGTTTGGAGGTCGTACCGGTCGGCGGGCACCACAGCACACCTAGTCCCGGTAGTGCCTGGCGTACGCCGTATAGTACGCCACGTCACTCTTCACTCGGGCGGTCACAACCCGCCCGAGTGCTGTCCAATTCGTGATCTGCTCTGCAGCTTGCTCTCTCCAGTCGAGGACCGTCACCGTGCCTCGTGGGTGTCGCCCCACACGCTCCCCCGGCTTTTCCGGCGCCAGGAACTCTACAGCTGGCTGGTGGACGCCAACCATCCTCATCACCAGTCTGAAGTAGAGTGGCTCCACTACGTTCATGCAGTGAAGCCACACATCACGTCCAAAGAAGGCAAGGGCCCTCGCTACCCAGGGCTGGCTCTCATGCCCCTCCTCTGCATAGGGTGTCCACCGTATTTGTCAAGTAAAAAGTGTCACATCAGCATCACAAACATATAGAACTGCATTTAATTAAAGGGTTTAAGTTTAGAGTCGTATCGAGCTGTACGGTAGAGTGTCCATGTCGTCATGGAGCTCCCGAACCTGCCTTCGGAGACCTCCGCTCTCCCGA
Organism: Amorphophallus konjac; assembly: GCA_022559845.1. Classification (NCBI taxonomy): domain Eukaryota; kingdom Viridiplantae; phylum Streptophyta; class Magnoliopsida; order Alismatales; family Araceae; genus Amorphophallus; species Amorphophallus konjac. The sequence continues at coordinate 102,793,922 of CM040119.1, read as the reverse complement.
GGTGCGGTCCACCTCTTAGCAATAGGCAGTCTGTCCGGGTGGGTCTCCTCGCCTCGCCCGAGCCTACAAAGGTACACGTAGGCCCACACCTGCATTACATTTCACCAAATGTCAGCATATAGTAGTATCATGGGTCCTATACCTAAATGCATAGTAGGAGTCAGAGTCGTACCTGGAGTAGAGGGGAGAAGCCCCCAAGCATCATCCGTCGGGACGTCGAGCTCAAGGTGTCGAACAGAAACACGAGGACAGCAGCCCCCCACGCGTAGTCGCCAACGTGGTTGAGGTCCTCGAGCAGCAGTAAGAAGCGGCAGCTGATGACGTCCCCTCACGTCGCAAAAAGAAGTCAGTCGAATAGCAGCATCAAGAACCTCCGCAATACTCGGTCTTCCTCCGGTCCCGCCTCCGCTGCGACTCGTGGTCTGGCTCGGTCCACGAGTCTCTCAAGGTGCTGCTCGGGTAGCTCTCCTATCATAATCCCCGCTCGCCTCAGTCCCAGGCTGTCTTGAAGCGCCGCTCTGGTCAGGGTGGTGGACTGCCGCTCTGGATGCAGCAAGTCCAGTCCCAGGAACTCCCGGGCCATCTCCCGGTAGTCGGGGTATGTGCTCCCGCTGACCGGAGACCCATGCACGCGTAGGCCAGTAAGTCGGGCCACGTCCTCGAGCGTGGGGACCATGTGTCCCCACGGAAAAAGAAACGTGCGACTCACTGGGTCCCAGCGGTCGTGCAGAGCATAGAGTAGCGGTGTGTCAAATCGACACACCTCCATGCTTAAGAATTCTGAAAATCCCATGACTCTCAGCCTCTCACGCTAGAAGTCAGGTAGTGCGAGGTACACCGCCCGAACCTGCAGCCATGAGATCTGGGTTCTACGCTTCCCCTGCATACATTTAGGATAATTACATTTTAGTTTAGAGTCTTGCATTTTTATTCAATAAATTCACTCTCTGCTCACCAAATGGTCACCCCTGGGCCGTTCCCCCATCCATCTGTTGGATTCCAACCATCTCAATAGGTCCCACGGTTCCCCCTGAACTGTTCTGATATCTGGGCGGCCCTTTGAGGACCGTTCCCCTATCTGAGGTTTGCCCTGGAACGGACCATTTCTTGCCGTTCAGTAATCACACGGTCCCTACCTGACCATGCTCCTTCCCTTTCCGGTGCCTAATCATCCAGGTTTGCACGGTCTATCGACAGACCGTGTTGTTTGCAACGGTCTATTATAAACTGTTCTATTCCTAAGTGTTTCAGTTTCTGAACGGACTCGGGTTGGCCGTCCTAAGTGTCCACGGTCTGATGGAGACCGTTCTGTTCTGAGCGTTTCACATTCTGAAGGGACCGACGTGGACCGTTCTAATTTTACGCGGCCGTCATAGGACCGTGTTATGATGTCGGTTCGGCTTCCTTGAACGGCCACCCATGGGCCGTGTTGTATTGGACGGTTCTATGGGAACCGTGTGGTTTGTGTACGCGGTCACTATGAGACCGTGCCTTTACCGTCATTCCCAATGACGTTAAACCTCTCCCCGCCGACGGTGAGGGTCGCCATGGCCCCCAAACCGGCTTCTAAGGGGACCTATGCCCCTATCATACCCCAAGGACTAACATGCATGCTTTAAGAGCTAAAAATAGGGGAGGTTCTAAGGTCACCTACCTCGGGGTCCCGTGGGGACTTGGCCGCCGTCGCCATGGTCACCTGTGGCACCGGTGATTCTTCTTCAGTATCAACGGTCCCTCCCTCGATCGCCAGCGTCTCCTCGTCGGTCACGGGCGGTGGTCTAGGCTCCCCTACCGCGGCGGGTGGAGCCTCGGGAGCCTCCTCCATGGTGGCTGCCGGCGGCGGCATTTGGTTCCCCTCTTCGGCCATGTGTCGGGCGATGCGTGGTAAGACTTGATGCTTCGACCGCATGAGAGAGTGAGGGGGAGTGGAGGAGATGGAAGAGTGGAGAAGGAGAGTGGGGAGGTAGGAGAAGGAAGGAGAAGATGGGTTTTATTCGTTTAAAATTTCTGGCGATAGCACGGTCTATCGAATGACCGTTCAATAGAAAGACGGTTCATAATGTACCGCGTGCGTTCCAACGGTACGTTGCTATGGAGCGGCTAGATCTTGGCCGTTTCTTTCGTTAAGTGGTCTCTCTGTAGACCGTGCAGTTTCCCATTCACATTCAAATTACTAATGGTGGCACAGCATCCAATAGGCCGTCCCATGTTCTGAGCGGCCTATGCTTGACCGTCCATGAGCTTAAATAATGTGCTTGTGCCTCTTTTGTGCTGCATTAGGTGATTCGCTGAGGAATTTTATTATTTCATGATATGTACATTACAAATCCTTGTTCATGATTTTCTTTGCAACATCACTTCAGGTTGCCGTTTCGCCTGCACGAGTAAGTCAGGTATGGCTTTCTACCCCTATATCCCTTATTGCATTACTATATGGTACTATGTAATATTCTATCGAGAACCAGCTGGTTATCTGCGTATTCCAAGATCTGATGTTCCCCTTTAACTAAAACAATGATGATCCAGGTTCACGTGTTTACTCAGCGGATATGCCGTTAGGTTGGGAAATTTGGGGAAGATGGTTCTATCCTGCGCGTTGTGGTTGCGGATAGTGTCTTGACTCTGATTCTCTTATTCTAGCAATATTATTCTTGCGTATTTTATATTTTATCCTTTCTTTGCATTCGTTTTAACGATTTCTTTTATTTTAGCCCAGCATGCATCATACGCATATTTTGAGCATTCATGACCCATGGTTTTCCTCCGAATGTCCCACCAGTGATGGATAGCTGTGCGTTAAGTGTTTGAGTAAGAGGAACAATTCCACTCTGAGTTGGAAGGTTCTCTCTGGTCGATTCACTCGGTTTGGTTGATTAAGCGGTCCCCGTCTGGAGTTTTAGTCTGTTTCTTTACTTTTTGCTTATTCCGGTCTCCACATTGGTCTGAGGGATTGTGTCCCCCATGAGGTAGATCGTGTATTTTCTTTTATTTAGTTAGTTTCTCCAGATCGGTGTCGCTCTTAGTCTGACTATTCCTTGTGAGTGGTTCAAAGATTTTCGGAAGATTTCTATCACTCGTTGGCAAAACGGGTGTCGTTTTACCTTAACACCCGCTTTTCAGTCTGCTCCGCTTCATTTCTGCTTCATCTCCATGTCCCATTTCACTTTCGCTTCACCTCCGCTCGCTCCCCTACAAAGAGGATGTTAAGGAGGGGCATCTGTTGACACCCGTTTTTTACCGATAAGTTGAGTCATTTCTCTTACCACCATTTGATGATGTCCCAAGTTGTCCATTACTCATTGGGTTATTTCCAGGCAACTTATTGGGCCTATTTTATGGGTACCTCCCTTTCTAACTCGGTCTGCTTCAATTAAGGGCTTAATGGGGCTTGATTTTGCTTGATTTATCACATTTTATCAAATTTCAAGCGTCCAGCCTTTGCGCGGTCTATCGCTTGGCCATTCAGTCATTGAGCGGTTGATGGTGAACCGTTTATATATTTATTGGATATTAAGGTGATTTTTTGAATTTCCACCGACAAGCTTTTGAACGGTCTGACTATAGCCATCCAATTTAATTGAACGGTATACATATGACCGTCCAGTTCCCAGAGTCCCAGCCTCATTGGTTTTTTTGATAATTACCTATTTATCTAATCATATTGGATTTATCACCGACGAGCTATGCGCGGCCCGTATTGGACCTCTCCATGAATTGAGTGGTCTCAAGTAGACCGTCCAATCCATGAGAGTCCAACGGCGAAATGGTCGGTCGGTTCGATGGATATTTAGATAATATTTTTTATTTATTTAATTTTCACCGACAGGTTTGAATGGTCTGGTAATAGGCCGCGCAATGGACGGGGCGGTCTATCGCACGACCGCGCCATGGTCCGTTCTCTGAAGAATTTAAGGGTTTTTCTCTCTCCACCCGTGGTTTGATCCTTGATTTGTTCCACCCATTTCTCCGCGGATACTCCCCCAAATGGGGTGCCGTTTGAATTGGTTGGAAGATTATTCCATTATCTACGGATTTTATGTTGATATCTCGAGCTGATTTTCACTAGAAACCCTAATTTCGGGGCTGGCTTTTTAGGCTCTATAAATAGACCCTAAGGCCAAGTTGTAAAAGGGGGGGAGATTTCAAGCTCACGGCGAAACTCTGCCGAATTCTTAAGTGACCTACAGTTAGGGAGGGAGGCTTTCTACGTCCGCATAAGCCTCCAGTTCAGGGAGTATTCGGTGTTTTTGAGTCTTTGTTCTAATAGTCCCATTGTCCTTTCTTCAGTGCATGCATTGCTTCTTTTGTTCTTTGTCCACATTTTTCATCATTGCATCCCATTACACACACCCTCCTACGGTTTTCCAAGCCCATAGGGGTTTAAAAACCCCTAGGTATTCCCCATTCCAAGTTATTATGTTTATGTCTGCTTATTCTTATAGTTGCTACACTTCATAGTTCTGATTTGGGTTTTCTTTTGTGGTCTTCATTGTGCTTTACAGGTCAGCAGCATATTAGCACGACGCCCATCCCCTCTGCCCTGCCGGAAGGGGTGGAGGATCATATCCCACGAGTTTAAAGTCTGGCGTTTCTGCACGGCCTCATCCCATCCGTTTGGTGATCAGGACGGTCTATCACCAGCCGTTTAGTACTTCACGCGGCTGTCCTCGAGCCGTTCTATTGCCAGATCTGCCTTCGTCCCGCTTCATACTTCAGCGCTTTGAGCGGCCTGTCACGTGACCGTCCACTCCACTGAGCGGATCCTCCAGGACTGTCTACCCCTGCCAGCGCTGAACAATCAGGCGAGTGGTCTCCTTCTTTTCCAAGGTACGGTGTATCTATTACACTTGGCACCTCGGTGGTGATCACACACTCACATCCCTCTATCCCCTTCTACTTTGCATTCAATTCATTTATCATATTGATATAGTAAGAGGGGTTGGAAGGATACAAAAGGGAGCAAGGAAAAACATGTCAACAGCCGACCTCAGGAGAATCCTAGTATGACAGGTAGGGCTCTTGTTGCCGAGACGGAATTAGCTTTCAAAATCCTAAAAAAATTATATATTTCAAAAGCTAAAAAAATCATATATTTCAAAATGAAAAAAAATCACATATTTCAAAACCCCAAAAAATCAGATATTTTAAAACCTCACAAAATCAAATACTTCCAAAACTCCAGAAATACCATCATCTTGCATTGCATGCATTGGCATTAATATTTATTTCATTTTTTTGCCTATTTGATAAGGCTCCACCCCTTGACCAAATATCAAGAAATGGTCATTTTCTAACTTGCTGCAGGCAAGGGGTTGAGTCTAAGAACAGATCTAACGTATTTTCTTATCTAAGTGTGTGCAGACGTACGTTCAAGCACCCATGATTCAAAGCTCACAAGTCTTCTGCTTCTGGTTCCCTCACGGTCTATCATTAGACCGCTAACCATCTTTGGTGGTTTATAATTAGATTGTTTTACTTTCCCGAAAGCTAGAAAAATCAACTCTCAGTAAATCGTCCCTCGCAATCTTAATTTAGACAGTCCAAGTGTTCTGGCGGCCCAGAATTAGACCGCTTTTCATGTTCCGGGGGTTGAAAACTCTCAATTTTCCTGGGTCCTGTCTCTAGCGGTCAATCGTAAGACCACTAGTCTCTGGTTAGCGGCCCTTTAATGGACCATTTGTCAGATAGAGAACCCTATTCTAAACTGATTTGTCCATCCATTCAAGATCAATCAAGCAATCCATTGCACATTTTCCAACACAAATATTTTATTCCATTCAATCAAGTTCATTGAACATTATTTTATCAAGAAGAAAAGCTCAAATTGCATTCATTCTTTTGTCAGCGTAGGGCCAGATCTTGCGCAATTCCTTCACATAAGCACGGTACTCCTCTTCATCCTCTACCACTTCTGCTTACAGAGCACGCACTCGGCTGATTTCCCACGTGATTAGTGCATTCCGGACGGCTTGTTCATCCTCCTCAGTCCCAATCTTCCTAACTAGAAGGGGAGGGAAGTGTGATAGTGCAGGGACCATAGTACGGGGTAGCCCAACTTGGAGATGGCACCGGTGAGGGTTGTAGATCTCCAAGTAGTATTCCCCACTAGCTGAAGATCTAGGCCCAGTCACCGAGGTAATCTGAGGGTGGTGCTTTGAAGTGCTCTCGGTCGCATCATGAACTTGTCGATTGGCAAAGTGTTGAGGTAGAGGCGTCAATCATCCCGTGTTTTCTTATCCGCCGTCATAAGAAAATCCAGATGCGCCTCCTATAAAGGATAAAGGGTGGCTCCCGAAGATGTGGCTAGCTGAAGATATGTCCTCTTTGGGTAAAAACTTAAGTCTCAGTCCTATCCAACACTCAAGGGCAATCATGGACCCGAAGAGAGGCCCTCCTAGACAAGCTAAACTTAAGCCCTCATAAAGGTAAGAAAGGACCGCTTGAGAGATAGATAAACCCCACCACAACCCACTAATAATGCTGAGATTTTGGGTGTCCAAGAGGTGGTCGGTGGTGGTGAAAAGAAAGACCCCGCATAAGCAAATTGAGGTAGCCTTGGCTATGGCTTCAAATCTTCTGCTCTTATTCTTACAATAAGCTGTGATCCATTGAGCTATGGGTATCAAATGGACATGGCGCAGGATGATCATGGCCCTAACATCTTTTGGGTTGTGAATGAAATCACCTAATATGCGTGATGGGTCCATAGGCTCCACTGTATGGCTCACTAAGTCTTCATCCTCCGCCTTAGTCCTAGGAAGGGTTAGGTAGGTCTTTACCTCTTCTAATAGGACGGTAGCCTCAAAGGTTGGGAATATGAATGTATGTGTTTGAGGATGCCATAATTCTACAAGGGCTGAAATGCTTGGCCAATTTAGGGAGATTTTCTTGAAATTTTTGGCTAGAACCACATAAGGGTGAAGGTGCCATGCCCTAAGGATGGAAAGGACCTCTAAAGGAAGTTCCATTGTCAAGGGAGCCACCCACTTAAGGCTAGAATAGCATCTTGGGCTAGGAAGAAACTACGAAAAGAAAGGAAGAAGAAGAAGAAGAAGAGAGAGAGAGAAATGCCATGAGAAGAAATTGAGGAAGTACATGAACTTTTTTGAACTTAGAATTATGCTTTCCTCTCTTGAATAACTTGAACTCAAATGCTTGGAGATGGAAGTCCGTCGCTGTAGTTCCCCATGAACCTTTCTAGCCACCTTTGGCCTAGTATAGGCCATCTCCCCCATGGCACTAGCTTCAAAACTTCTCTTCGTGATGTTCTTGGGTGTTTTTGCTGAAATTTCAAGGCTTGTAGCAGAGGATTTCTGTGAGCTACGAATTTTGGGCTTGTTCCTACTTATAAAGTTCTGATTTTAGTGTTGGTGCATTAGGATTAGGATTGGATAGCCTTAGCTTAAATTAGGGTGTGTTCTAGTGCAGATTAGAGACCTTTATCCTCGGGTTTGAACTCTTACGGAAGAGTCCCGCTCGGACTACACAGGATTTCTGCACTAGCGGTCTATCGTAAGACCGCTAGGAGTCCCCACGTGGTCTACACTTAGAGCGTTTTTCCCCTTCATCCACCGCCTTCCTCCGTCGCTCTCATGGTCATTGGTTTCACCATTTTCCAGCTTCTGGCGGTCTTAAGTTAGACCGTTTATTAGGTTTTGTCATATTTTGGTTAACTCTTTCCGTCATCAGTCTTGTCATTCTCTCTCAGTCTTTCTCACTCGTACTCTCTGTCAGTCAGTTAGCATTCACATCCATACGCATTGGCATCTTAAATAAAAACAACAAAAAGATTTCATTTCACTATTAAAAACCATGTACAAGTGTGCATCAAAAAAAAAGGGAAAAGAAGAAAAGGAAGAGTACAAATCACTCGGCCGGTCCATCTCCCGGGCCACCACTATCACCCGTGCCCTCATACCGCTTCGCTGGTGGCTCTATGGCAGTGCTCTCCTCCTCGCGACGGCGTCGTCGCTCCTCCTCCTCGTTCCTCCGATAGCCGGAAGAACCAGTGAAGTAACCTTGGACCACGCTGCTCGGTGAAACGCTCTGGCTCCTGCTAGCATCCGACCTCTTTCCCAGAAGTCGGAGGGCATCCTTTAGTCCCGCAATCACCCCCCTCATCTCGATGACCTGCACTCGGGACTGGTCTCGCTCGCTCCTCAGTCGGGTGGCATCTGCTCTAAGTCACTCTATCTCCTCCTCATCAGCACGACGACGAGCCGCTCCTGTGCTCAATCGCTCCACCTCTACACGGAGTCACTCGGTATCTGCTCTAGCACGCTCTGCCTCGGCTAAGGCCGTGGTCAGCTCTCTCGCCTGCACTAGCATTCATCACAATTAGGCATTTGCATACCATAAGCATTTAAGTCAAAATGGTCTGGGTTTGGTTTGCTTACCCTCTCCATGAGAGGGGCCTCGGCCTCCTTGGCCCGAGCCACTGCCCGAGCAAAGTCTCCATCTCGCTCGGCTCGATCTCCCGCAGGCTGTGAAGAAGAGGAAGCAACATCTGGTCCGCGTTGCTGTGCTCCCTTGGCTCGCTACATTTTAGAAGTCAGAGTTAGTCACATTCATCATCATAAGCATAATTAAGACTAAGGTTCAGGGAAGCTCACCAGAAGAACCAGCATGTGCTGGAGCTCATCCCTTTGCTATACAGTAGCATGGAGGAGTCCATGGAGCTCCGCTATCCTACCCTAGGGGTCTAGCTGCATATAGCAAAACCATGGTGTCAGTGGATATAGGAATACGTTAATTAATTGAAGAGCATGAGTTTAGAATTCATACTGGTCGACGGACGTCACGGAACACCTGGTCATCGTACCTCTGCACATAGGCCTTCAGGTAGGCCTCATCGCTGTCAGCTCGGGTCCTCACCTTCTGACCCCTCCGTGTCCAATCTCGCACCTGGTCGTGCACTCGAGTGATCCAGTCGATGCCGTCGCTGAGTCCCTTCGAGGACCATCCGAAGCGCTCGTCATCTCGTGCTGGGAACTCCATCTCCGGCTGGTGTACTCCTCTCATCCTCATGATCAGCCGATGATGGAGAGGCTCGATGATGTTCAGGCAATGAAGCCAGATCACTCATCCGGCGTACGCCTGGGCTGGCTCCACCCAGCTCTACCCCTCGTAACCCTCATCACGATAAGGTGTCCAGCGCACCTGAAAAGGCAATTGAGTCATTGTCAACATTTAGAAGCATTTAGAGCATATAGAAGAGTTTGAGTTTAGAGTTGCACCGATGCATATGGGAAAGTGTCTATGTCGTCCTGGATCGCCCGTGCTACGCGTCGGATCAATCCCATGTCCCATGCCACCACCCACCGTCTCGCGATGGGGATCCGCTCGAGGTGCACCTCCTTCCCTCGCCCGATGCCAAGGAGGTACAGGTAGCTCCAGACCTGCATAAGTCAAGTGTCAGCATATAGCAATAGGAAGCATATAAACAAGCATTTAAAGTTTAGAGTTTAGGGTATTTTACCTATAGGAATGGCGAGAAGCCGCCCAGCATGGTCTGCCGATCGGTCGTGCTCAAAGAGTCGAAGAGGAAGGCTAGCCCTGCTGCTCCCCAAGCGTACTCACCAACGCCATCCAGATCCCTCAGCAACGGGAGGAGCCTGCAGCTCACTCCGTCAGCCCTGGTCGTGAAGAGAAACTTCTCGAATAGCAATATCAGGAAGCACCGTAGGGTGATGTCTCCCTCTAGTCCCAGTCCTACCGCTACTCTCCCCCGGACCTAGTCTATCACTCTCCCGATGTGCTCCTCTGGCAGCTCCCCTACGGATATTGCCGCTCCCTCAGCCCCAGGCTCTCCTGGAGTGTCGCTCGTCCCATCATGGAGGAGTGATGCCCTGGCCTCATCAGATCTAATCCGAGTAGCTCCTACGCCATCTCTCGGTAGTCTCCATATGTCCATCCTGTCACTGGCGCTCCGTGGACTTGTAATCTGGTGATCCTCGCTATATCTTCCAACGTCGGGATCATATGACCACACGGGAAGATGAATGCTCTACTGACTGGGTCCCATCTCTCATGGAGAGCGTAGAGCAGTGCTGTAACGATCCTCGTCACCTCTATGCTCAGTAGCTCCCTGAAGCCCATGGTTGCCAATCTGTCTTTGTGAAAATCCGGTAGGGCTTGGTATACTGCCCGGACTTGCAGGCATGAAATCCGAGTCCGTCTCTTCCCCTGCACACATGTAAAAATTGGAGTCAATCATTTCATAAATCATTGCGTTTGCATTTAAAAATAATGACATCAAAGAAAGGAAGTGTGTCTCTGTTCCCCTAGCGGCCATTACATGGACCATTTCTTTTTTTGCTAGCGGTCTTAGGTTGAACCGCTTGAATGCCTAGCAGTCACTGGAACGACCGCTAAGAGACCCGCGAGTGGGCGTTGTCTTCTCCGTTCCCCCATGCTATGGAAGTGGCCAAAATGGCCTACACGTTGTTCTAATGGGTCCCCAGACCCATTCCCTTGCCATTTCATACGCATGCATACAATTGAAAATTAAAAAATGAAAAAAATGGAGTTTTTGGACCGTCGGCCTACCTCGAATGATTGCCGTCTGGTCGCCACCGCTGGTGCCTCCCCGGCCATCGTGGCCTCCTCTTCTTCCTCCATGGCTTCACTAGGGCCCTCCGCCGCCGCGGGAACCTCTTCTTCCACCGGTTGGGCCGTCGGTCTTGGCTCCTCCGCCGGTGGGTTCACTGCCGCCGCCGTGGGTGGCGTTCCTTCCTCCGCTATCCATTTTTGGAGGCACTTCATAGCCCTCTTCCTCACCATCGCAGTGGCCGGGTGTGGGGATGCACGATGGGTCGCCTGAATCGTCGGTGGGTTGCTCGGTTGTGGGTGTTTTAGGGAATGAGTGTTTGAATGGGGAGAGAGAACGTTCGGTTTGTTTTTTTGAACGCCCAGGAAATTTGGCGGTCTATCGTTAGACCGTTACGGTTCTTCTGGCGGTCCTTCCTTCGATCGTTTGTCATCAGGGTGTTCTTCCTCGAAGGATGTGAACCGACGTCAGTTGGCGGTCCATTATCAGACCGTCAGTGACCTTCTAGCGGTTTTATTATAGACCATTTGTGGCTTGAATTGTTTTGTAAATGCTTTATTCATTATGTTTCTTATGCTTCATGCTTATTTTATGATCTATTGGTTGATGGCTAACCTTGTCATTTCTCGAATCATGAACGCCATCACGCTTCTTCGCCACATCTTGCCAAACAGGTAAGTCAGGTGAGTATCCCGATCCCTAGTCTCTTAATGCATTACTATGCGTTATCTATGATATATTTCCTTGAGAACCGGCTGGTCATTCATGTGATTCTAGGATCTGATGTTCCCCTCTAACAAAAATGATGATGATCTAAGTGCATATGTTTAATCGTTGGATAGGCCGTTAGGTTGGAAGGGTTGTGGGGATGATGGTTCTATCTTGCACGTCGTGGTTGCAGATGGTGTCCTAACCTTAATTTATCTGGTCTAGCAATATTATTCTCGAGTATCTTGATATGTTATCTTTTTTTGCATTCATTTTGATGATTTCTTTATTTTAGCCCAGCATGCATCATGCGCATCTTTGAGCATTCACATGCCCTCATCTGTCTAAAGTGTCTCAGTAATGGTGGATAACTCTGTGTCCATGGTCTCGAGTAAGGAGAATTATTCCACTCTGAGTTGGAAGGTTTCCTTCGGTCTATTGGCTCAATCTAGTTAGCTGGATATTCTTGTCTGGAGTTTAGTTGCTCGTCTCTTTACTTTTCTGCTTGCTCTGACCACCTATCAACTGTGTGTTCCAGTGAGGAGGTTGTTCGTGTTTTTACTTTCCTTTAGTTGTTAGTTCCTCCAAACATGCGTCATTCGGTTTTGTCGTTCCTTGTGATTGGTTCGAAGTTTTCCGGAAGATTCCTATCGCTAGTTGGTTGAGGACGGGTGTCGGTTTGCCTTAACACCTACTTTTCAGTCCACTCTGCTTCATTTTCGCTTCACCTCCATGTTCCATGTCACTTTCGCTTCACCTCCGCTCGTTCCCCTGCAAAGAGGACGTTAAGGAGGGGCATCTGTTGACACCCATTTTATGACCAATAAGTTGGGTCATCTCCTTATTTATCTTTATGATGTCCCGAGTTATACGCCGCTTATTGAGCCATCTTGGTCAATTTTGAGGCTTATTTCATGGGTCATTCTCCTTGATTGGGTCTCGCTCCTGATTCATTTTTCCGTGGGTTGAAGCTTAGTAGGCCTTTCATTTGTTTTACCATGCCATTGTCTCTGGCGGTCTATAGAATGGCCATTTGATGACGTTTAGCGATCTATCTTAAGGCCATTTGTTGACGCAAGAGTCCAGAGCCAATGACCTTTCCTGCAGCCTTATCCTTTCTTATCCGTTGAAATCTGGCGATTTATCATATGGCCGTTAGAGGCATTGTGGCGGTTTTACCTTAGACCATTCCTTGGCTCCAGAGTCCTATTCACGAACTTTTCACCCGTTGGTCTTATCCTTTGGTGGACGACCGAGGTTGGCGGTCTATATTTAGGCCGTGTTTTCCAAATGGCAATTTATCGTAAGACCGTTTGTGCAGACAGAGAGTCCCGCTAGAATTGTCTTTTCTCTGCTATGCCGTGGCTGAATTAGAGTTTTGATTTGATGATTTCACTCTCAATAGTGATCCTTAGAAGCTTCCGTTTGTTTCTATGGACTCTTGGGAGTATTATCTTCAAGAGTTTGCTAAGCTCTACCGTACTTTTTCGCTGGAATATCTCCAACTCGTCCAGAGAGTTTGAGGGTCGATAAATAGAACCCTTGACTTCATGGGTTGAGAAGAGAATTCTGGAGCTTACCTTGAGGTGCTGCTGCATTTTGGAGCGAGTACCCATCAAGGAGAACTACTATCTACGTCCAATAGCCTTCAAGTCTAGGGAGTATTAAGTTCCAAGGGTTTAATAGTGTTATTTTCTTTTTTAGTTTCTTCCCCCTCTTCATAGCATTCACAAGCATATCCCCTCTTCCCCTTCAACGTTCTATCATCTTTGCATCATTTTTAAACATCCTCCCACCTTTTCCACGCCCCACAGGGGTTTAAAAACCACCACCCCAGATATCCACCCTTTCCTTTTGCATGCACTTTAGTTTATTTGCATTATAGTTGCTACACTTGTCATTGGGCTAATCTGGGTTGTTTTTCTATGCTTGTACACTTTTTTGTAGGTTCACAGGGTTCCTAGCACGAGGCCCAGCTCTTCTGGCCGGCCAGGAGAAGTGGAGATTCAAGTCCCAAGTTCCTGTTCTGTGTGCTCTGGCGGCTCTATATTTGACTATTTGTGAGACTCTGGTGGCTTATCGTAAGGCAGTTTCTGGTTCTTTCACGGCCTGATATTAGACCAATTGAAAGTGCAGATCTCTGTTTTTCATCTCCCGTGGACGGGTGCTTCATCCTCCTCTTTCCAAGGTATTTGCCTTAGCTATGCTATTTTAATTACCTTGGTGACGATCACACTCCTTTAGTTTGGGCAATAGTCTTCTTTATCTTCCTCATATCTCTCTTTCTTGGCTTTAGTTTAGTTGCTCCACACCTACGGTGTGTGTTTGGTTTTATTCCTTTGCTCCACGCCCCGGCGCGTGTTTTTCCTTTCTTTTGCTTATTTCTGATGAAGATGACATGCCCATGTGCTTATATTTCCATGCTTATTGCTTGAGTTGATGTTGCATTTGTTCATGAGTTCACATCATTTATATCAACTTGTTCACCATCATATCTTTACCATTGAGGGAACCATTTATAAAACCAACAGTGACGTTAATTCCCTTTCCTATTTTGGCATTTTTAATAATTACCAAAATTCACAAAATTAAAATTCACGTCCTCCCAGGTGGACGCCATTGCTTATTTTGATTTTTGGTAATATTCAGCTTTCCAAAATATTCAAGAAATGGCGTCCGTCCATATTGACGCCAATTTCAAGGCGCATCTAGTACCCCGGACGCGTTCTTCCTTGCTTTTTTATGATTTTTAATTCTGACCAAAATTCATAAAATCTTGAACTCACGTCAGCCACAGTGGACGCAATTTCTCTTTAAATTTTGGAAATTTCTAATCTTTCTAAAAATGGCTCCGAATTGGCGCCTCTTTGAGCGGACGCTATTTTAATTGGCGACCACTATGTTCGACGCCAATTCCTACATAACTCCGAACTTGGCAGAACCTCCTTATTTCCTCCTTTTGAGCTTCTTTCCCACTTGGGAAAGGGTTCCTATGGCTTTCTAAGGTTGAGAGGACACTTGTCCATGGAATATCTCATTTTAAATCCCATTAAAATTGATTTTCCTATTTTCTATGGAATTAAACCTCTGAATTTCCACTCTATAAATAGGACCCCTCTCTCCCTTGTTCCAAAGGCTGCATTCATTGATCCTAGGTAGACTCTGCTGGAGGAAAGGGTGCCCCTTGAGGAGAAGGAGACTCCCATGTGCTTAAAGCTTCATCCTTGGCGCATCTTTCTCCTCCCTTGGAGAATAATTGAAGATCTTGAAGCCTCTTTCCAACAAAACCAATAAGCTTCCTTCTTCTCTACTTCTTTTATTTTTATTAGCAGTGCATGCATCATCATCCCCCTCTTTCTTTTATTTCTTTTATCCCAATCACGTTGAGATCCTCCAATTGTGCAACACTTGCACCCTCCCTCCTCTTCATTCATCATATTTTTTCTTACCCTTTTGCATAGAGGTTTAAAGGCCAACACCAACAAGGTGTGTTCATCTCCATGCTTTCATATTTATTTATCTTAAGGATTTGATGTTACACACCTTTGTATTCTAATCATACCTTTCTTGTTGGTTGTTTTTCTTTGTTTTGCAAGGATAATCTTAAAGTAAAACTCTCTCCATCGACCGGCCAATAGAAAGAGAAGGTGACATTAACAATCTCCCCACACTTAAAGGTACTAATTTGTTCATGATCCCTCCTTTGTTCTTATTGTTATTATCATTCGAGGCCCACGTGTCTCTGGTGATCACCTTTCCCCTTAGCATCTACGCATGCTCCTATTGTTCCCCTTTCCCCTTCTTTCTTTTTTTTCCACATGTCATTATTATTAATTAATTCTTTTCTTTTTCTAAGTGGATTAATTTCCTAATCTACAAATTGGTGATCACGGTGGGACCACCATTATTTTTCTTTTGATTGCCCTTTCCATTTGGCACCCACGTGTGCCATCTCCTTTTGCACCCATGGTGCACCTCCTTTTGTGCTCCACGTAGCACTCTCTTTTTATTTTCATCCCTTGCACACCCCCTCCCCTTTGTGATTGTTAATTTGCTAGTTTTTGGAAACTCCATTTTTCTTATCTTAAACAAAAATTGAGGATGCGATGCTTTATTTCATATTCTTATTGATTGCCATGAGTCATGTTGTGATTTTGTGAGTGTTTTTCTTTTTTTCCATTGGTTTCCTTCATTTTTCCAACTTTCTGGCCACTTTTTAAAAAATATATTTATATATAAATACGTCCGGGGTGGTGGACGCGTTCTTCTTACAGTAAAAAAAAATAGTGTCCAGGGCAATGGACACTAATTTGAAAATTAACGCCCACTGTCCCAGACGCCAATTCTCTGTGTTTTCACATAATCCCTCTGTTTTGTGATCTATTTTGCACTCTCTTTGCATATTACTATTCATACATGTGTTTTTCTATTCTTTTGCATTAGTTTTGCATTCTTGGGGCATTTGACTTGGGAGGCCTCCTCTCCCCACACCTTTTAGGAGATTTTACCCCCCTCTTGGTGAAGGAAGGACCCTCCAATTGAGAACTCCTCTCATTGGACTGGAAATTCCTAAACCAAGGCCTCCGTAAGTCTTCGACATCGAAGGATTCCCTCTTCGATCACTGGGTTGGTTGTACCTTTTGAAGTTCCCGGGTTTAGTTGGCCTATACGTGGTGAGAAGATTAACCTAGTTGGCACCGGAGTTGACCTCATATTGAAACTAGGTTCTAACCTTGAGTGAACTACATAAACCTTGTCAAATCATCTAATTCACCAAGGTTTAACTCAAAATCAAGCGTAAACATCTCACTTGTTTGATATCTTTGCAACATTGTTTGATTGAATTATTGATTGCTTTGCATGATGTTTCGCTTTGATAATAAAACCAACATGTCTAATAATTTCTACAATCATGAGGATGAACAACCTAGCACTTCATATAATCCTCAATTTCATAATCCTCACCACAATTTTTCCAAGGGACCACGTCCTGATTTTCAAAGTCTTGCCCGACCTATGGGCAATTCTCAATCTCATAGTCCCTTACATCAATCGTGAGTCACTATTCCCCCGAAACCATCTCCTTCACTGGCAAGACGGTCTCCCAAAGCTACATCTCACCCCTCAACAAGCCCAGGCCCTTAAGGCCATTGTTGAGGGCATAGCATCTTCTTCTCATCCTCCTTCCACTCCCGCTCGGGTGGCCCATCACCTGCCTCCCTCTCCTCATCCTACCTATCTGATGTGAAACAACCTATGGACCTATATTGCAAGCAATCAAATTGAGCAGTGGACTCACATTAGTGAACACGATCGGGAAGCACACACTAGTGCCCGTAGGCGACTTAGCGATGACGGAGAGGGTTCGAGTCGGGACCTTGATACCCCAATGGTTGGCTAGCTTATGGAGGACCCCAAATGGGCCAGGGATGCCTAATTCACGGGCGGCCGGTACGCCAAGGGCGTGGGTTAAGTGGTCGCTCTCACAACTCGCCCCGCGATGGTCACTCAATTTGATGGCAATTTGAGACCGGACACTCTCTCACCGCCGACGGAGCAACTAAAAGCAATACTAAACTAAGCAATTAAATCTCAGCAATGAAAGGTGTTTAGGAGCTCACCTGATCAGCGTGAATACGCCGATCCCATCCGGAGACGATGTCGAGCGGGGAGGCGTGGGTACGCACACGCACGCCGCGTCGATAATGCTTCAAACCTGCGACTTAATAATTACATGAACTACACCCCATGCAAGGGAGGGATCTCGGGGTGTAGATTATGAGATTACAACTAATACTACCTCCACGCAGGGAGGGGCCTTCAGCCGGCCAAGCGGGGTGGGGAAAAACTGAGCTAAACGCAAAGAACGGAAGTCGTTGCCGAATCTGCCACCCTCTGCGCTTCTGGATAGACACTTGCTTATCTGGACTCTGAGATCACTCCATATTTTTATTGAGGATTAAACCAGTGGGAAATTCTTCGTGATTTGATCAGGATGAAGCCAGAATTTTACTGATTTCCCTGATCGTAGGCACTGGTCGGGGCAGAGACACGAACAGGAGCTTAGGTCACTGGTCCAGACTGTCACAGTACTTCAGCAGCTAGAAGACGATAGTGCCACGGGCGCTCTGAAGCTCCAATTCAAGCGTAGCTGGTACCGATGGATTCGTTGTCAAGTCCTCCTCGAAACGCAACGGGGATGCCAAATGATGTCGGAGTGGACTGGTAGAACTCAAACATGGAGGGGAGGTTGGAGCAGACTAATAAGAAATAGAACCAAACACCTGGAGAAAGAAATTGATAACTCTTGATTCCGGATGCCAATCGGAGTTCCGCTTTTTGATCCTGGAATTCAACAGGTCTAAGAAGAAGTTTGTAGAAGAACTCTCGCCCAGATTCACGCTAGAATTGCCGTGGAAGAGCTTCCACTCAGGTTTTGATCCTCTGCCTGAGAAGTCTTGCGCAGTCGTAGTAGATCACCTCCTTCGAACAGCTCCGACCTTAGAAGCCGGCGGGACTACCACCGTTGGAAAGCTGATTGGGAGACGCTTCCAACGATATATGGTATGCCCTCTGAAGCTTCCAGGTGAAGACGTGGCAGCCTCTGCAACTAGGCACTCCTCTGCTGCCTGCGAACTAAAAACTGTAGGTTGAAGATGATGGGGGGAAATAGGGTATATGGGAGGGGAAGTGGGGGTGGATGAGTGTGGGGAGAGCCCTGACTGTGAGGGGGTCTAGGAGGGGGTGTTCTAAGGTGTGGATGGAGGAGAATGGGCTCTGGAAGGTGGTGTTTGCAGCGGGTGAGAGGGGAGCTACAAATTTGGGATGGGTGGGGGAGAGAGAAGGAGAGATCTCTCTCCAAAATTTGAAAATGGACCAATGTGGTTAATGGGGCTTTGGAGATGGGAAGGGTTGTGTTGGGAAAGGGAAGGGGTGCTTGGGGAGTGGGGAATTTTCTCTTGGGAGATGAGAGGGTGCTTAGGGAAGGGAGTTGAGTAGGTAGTGGTTGGGTGGTGGAGTGGGGATTGGGGGGAGGTCTGTTGGAACTAGGGTGGAGTAATGAGGGTGGGGTAGTTGGGAGGATGAGTAATGAGGGGGAGAGAGAGAGAATTGATGATGTGGAGGAGAGAGAGGGAGGAGAGGAGAGAGAAAGGGGCGCCCGCCTCCTTGAAGAGAGAGGGAGAGAAGAGAGAGAAGTGAGATAGAGAGAGAAGGGGAATCCACCCCAATAGAGAGAGAGAGAGGTTTGGAGAATCCACTCCAATATGACATTAGAACTCACTTGATTTAAATTGATCATAAAAGGTTGTCACAAATGAGAGAGGGGAGGGATTATTTATGTCACGCCCTGAGTACGGAAGATACTCGGATATGCGTGATGAGTTTATATCAATCATGTCAATCAGAGTAGTGTTGACACCCGTTTTATACCCAATAAGTCGGGTCATCTCCTTATTTATTCAATATGATGCTCAGAGTTGTTCACTCTTCATTGAATTTCTTTTAATCAGTTGAAGCTTGTTTTCTGGGTCTCAATTCCTGGATTAGACCTGGTTCCTGGTGGCACTTCGTTCAAAAGCTTGGCAATCCCTCCATTCTATTTTCTTGAAAATCAATGATAATAACGGTCTGGACTAGGCGCGTCATTTCATAATAACGCATGAAGCCCTAGCCGTTACTCTTTGAAGAGTCCTAAGACTTAGGGCCTCGTTGTCCTTTGATAATAACGGTCTACTCTCTGGCCGTTGTTTACTTATGACGCCCTATGCCCTGGCCGTTACTTATTTGCAGAGTCCTATTGTTTAGATCTTCTTCCCGTCGATCTTATCCTTTGGATAGGGTTGAAAATGACGGTCATGCCTTGGAGCGTTATTTCCAAGTGGCGGTCTATCGTAAGGCCGTTACTTCCTTCAGAGAGTCCTGACAGTTCAGGCCTTTTCTCTGCTACTCCGTGGACGAGATAGGGTTTTGGATTGGCATTATCTCCTTCAATTCTAATCCTCAGGACCTCTCGTTTGTTTCTTTGGACTCTTGTTGATTTTATCCTCAAGGATTTGCTAAGGATTATCCTCCTTTCTTGGCTGATTTATCTTCAACTCGACCTGAGAGTTTGAGGGAGTCTATAAATAGAACCCTTGATTTCATGACCCAAGGGAGGAAGATTTTGATTCACGACGAAGTGCTGCCGAATTCAGGAGTCATCTACATCCAGGAGGAGCTGCTTCCCACGTCCATCTTCCAAGTCAAGGGAGTAATTTTGGGTTTTAGTTTGTCAAGATCATCATCATTGCATGCTCAAGTTTCCCTTGGTTTTATCAATCAAAAGCATTGTCCCTCCTCTTCCTCCACGTTTTTCACTGTTGCTAAGCATACACATATCCTCCTAAACTTAAAAACGCCCAGAGGGGTTAAAAAACCAACAACTCCCCGGTAATCCCCTCTCCTTTTGATGTTCTTAAGCTTTTTAAGGATTGATGCTATACTTATGTTGAGGGCTAATTGAGGTTGTGTTGTTTTGCTTTCTACATCCTTGGCAGGTTTTACAGGATCGCTAGCACGAGGCCCAAGCCTTCTAGCCGGCTGGAAGGGTTGGAGTTCAAAGAGTTCACATCTTTTCACTGCAGGTTATCTGACGGTCAGGTGCAGGAGCGTTATTTCCTTCTGGCGGTCTATCGCACGACCGTTACTTCCAAGCGACGCACAGGGTTTGGACCGTTATTTGCAAGTTGATCTGCAGGCTTTCCTTGGTTTTCTCTCCCGTGGGCGGGTGTTTCATCCACCTATTTCCAAGGTATATTCGAGTCTTTGACTTGTGTTTACTTTGGTGGCGATCACGACTTTCCTTAGTGTTGGGCACTAGCTGTCTTTTTCATCAAATCTCTTTATTCTCCTTGATTGTTCCACCCCTAGCGGTGTGTTTTTATTTATCTTTGCTCCATGCCCCGGCGTGTGTTTTTTGTTTTTCCCTTAGCGTAATTTGATTGAGATAGCGTGCCCATGCTAGAGTTAGATTTGATTGCCTAGGTTCATGTTCACATGTGCATAGGTTGAGCTGATCTTTGGTAGTTTATTTATCATCTCGCCATATCATTTTTCAAAACCCATACAATCAACAAAATAAGAAAGAAGATAAGAAGAGATAGGTAAACAAATAATCAACAGATAATTTTTTGGCGATCACGGTGGGACGACTAGTGCCAATCGTGCTTCTGATTCCTGTTTAAACTTGCCATCATCTGTTTGTTCAGTTGTCTTTTGATCCCTTTATTTTCACCCCTCTTTCTGGTTTTCTGAATCATATGACGGCCCTGTCTCAGCGCGTTACAGTGTTCTGACGCGGGGACATCAGGCCGTCGCTTGTCTCTGTGGTGTGAGCTTTCACGGGTTTTCCTGTTACTTTAGTTTGTTTTGGTTCCCTGGCTCATACGACGGTCTGGAACCCCTGCGTTACATTATTTATGGCAGTCTGGTCTATGACCGTTATTTGTCTCTGACGCTGGGGCCTTCGTCCGTCACTCTCCTGGAAGGTACGCATCCGAGGTGCAGTTATTTCCGTAGTTTTTGGCTGTGATTTATTGCTTGGGTGCTGCTTGATTTCTGCCATAATTCCATTCATATCTTCATATCATTATGTGTGCTGTTGTTTGCTAGATTCTAGGCTAGACTTTGCATGCACTCCGGTGCACATAGGGTCATCCATCTTTTCATATATTAGACTGCATTTTCCTACCTTGTTGTGAGGACCTCTCGTCTCCATATTCCTTGGGGCCGACTAGGAAATCACAGCAGGGACCTCCATAAGTCCCCGCGAGCCGTGGATTCCCACACGGACGCCGGGCCGGTTGTACCTTTCCCCCCCTTGTGTCTAGGGTTGCATAAGTGAAGGAGTGGTCACACTTAAAGTCAAGCCAAGTCCATATCCACCTCCTATTAGGAACCCATTTGGAGAGAGCACATATCAATCAATTCACTAAAGTTCCAAAGGAGAAACCATAAAGAAACTTTGTTTGCATCATCTTAAGCAACTTGGTTGGCTTTTGAGTGTCTTCATTCCCTATCACTTATATCTTGTTTGAATCACCTAGGTGCGGTTGCTCATTGTGTGTTTGTTGTGTTTGTTGTTTTGCATTTATCAAGGTTGTCCGTTGCATGTGGAGTTGTTTTCATTCGTCCGAATCATCTCCTCGAGTCGCTTCCTCCTTCACATTCTATTCCAATCCCCTCTTCGAATCTACCATGGCATCCTGCAATCCTCCTCGCTCCCAAGAGGATTCCCTTCCTCAAGGGCTCCTTGAGAACCCCCCGAGGGTTATTTCTTTCTCCGCTGGAGAGGGGACCGCCCCTCTCTCATCCTCCACTACCATAGAAGGTGGTCAGGTCATCCCTTCTTTATCCACTCCTTCCGCGGGCTCTGTCCTCCATATGATGGCCCAGTTGGATCCGACCCAACTCCAGGTCCTCTATCAGGCCATGCAAGGGTCCAATCCTCCTCCCTTCGCTACCGTCCAAGGGCACTCTAATTCTTCCATTATTGGGCCGTCTGTTCAGCCCACCCCGATTGAGCTCACCCCGGTCCAGCCCCGGACCATCACCTTTGCTGGCATGGAGATGGGTCAATCCTCCAATCCGACCCATCAATCTTTTGATAAGGGGAAATCGCCTATCCCCTCTCTTCCGATGGATTATCACCCCTCTGCTCTGGCGGCTCCACAGGTCCTCGTGGGCCCATCCGATTTTTTGCCCCAACAGCACGGGGTGGCCCAATTTCACTCCAATCCGGGTCTACCTCAGGCCCAGTATCCTTCTTACGGCCCCCCTAATTCCACTAGTTATCCTTCTGCTCCTTCCTATGGGCTCCCGCCCTCGGCAACCGCCATTCCTCCTGCTCACCAAATACAATCAACTCCCTTCACTGCCCCTGCTCCCTCTCGAGAGCAGGATTTGCTTAATAAGTGGGCCACCATGCAGCAACAACTTGATTTTCTTCAGAAGAAGGTGGGCCCACAATCCTTGGCTGATATTCCCGTCCCAAGCTTCCAGAACATCCGTTTCCCTCCGCAGTCTGAGCTCCCCAACTACCGTAAGTATGATGGGAACAGCAATCCCTTCATCCATGTGAGGGATTTTCTGTATGAATCGGCGCAGTTCCAATATGATGATCGCCTTATGGCGTACCTATTCCGCCGATCATTGGATGGCGTTGCTCTGGAATGGTTTTATTCTCTGCCCCTAGAAGAGGCCGAGAGCTTCAAAGTGGTCAAGGACAAGTTTATTCAACGGTTTCAAGACCGGGTCGGCCCGGAATATTCATTCACAGATCTGGTGGCCGAGAAAATGAAGTCGGATGAGGAATTCGCAACTTATGCAGATAGATGGAGGCAGATGGCCGCCAGGGTGCCCGGCCATATTCCAGAGGAAGAAAAAGTTAAACTGCTAATTTCAAATGCTACGCCCACCTTCAAGAACATCCTGGCAATGAACGATATAGCCAATATGCATCAACTGTATAGCCGGGCGCGATTTATACAAACTCAGTTTAAGGACTCCCCTATCCATTCTCTTTTTAAAAACCAAAAGCCCAAGTACCATAAGAAACCACAGGGGCCGGTTACCGAAGGAGTCCAGACAAATGAGCAAGTACAAGCTGTTGCTTTTCCCTACCAAGCCGCACCATTCCGCTACAACCAAAGCCCCCGCAATCCGCAAAACTCCGCTCCGCAACACTTTCAAAACACTCCACAAAACCCTCCACCTACCTTCACCATCCTGCAAAACACCTTCACCGCGCCACAACAACCACCACCATCACCGCAATACCATAACGTCCCTCCACCCGGCGGCTACAACAATAATAATCCCAATAGCAAGCACCCGGCTCCCAGAAGAGCCCAGTATCCTCCATTGCCAGAGACACTTGCAGACATATTCTCAGCACTCATGGCGGTAAATGCAATTCAACTTCCTCCAGAAAGGACTGTTTGGAACCCAGCTGTTGATCAAACTAAGTATTGCATGTTCCACCGGCAGCCGGGTCACACTATAGAAGGATGCTTTCACTTCCGAGATCTCGTGTACGACCTACACGAAGGACAGAGAATAGACTGGGCCGAGATGCATAGGGCCATTATGGAGATCAAAGAGAAGAGAAGGCAGCCGTAGGGGCAGCAAGTGCAGCAGCATCCAGCACCGCAGCCGCAGCAGCCGCCACAACAGCAGCCACCGCAGCAAGCACAAGATCTGGGCATCCATCAGAATCCGATGCCAAACCATCAACCCGCTCCTCCGCAGCAGCCGCCAGCACCGGCACAAGTTAATGTAGTCCAACCACCGGCCTCCAACGCCGGGTGGTCATTCGATGATGATGGCGCCGCACCACAGGTCATGGCCTTCCACCACAAACCTTCCTTCATCCTCCCTACACAACCAACACCCTCTCCGCTCATCCCACCATTCACACCCGCTCCACCAAAACCGCTCACCATCCCGCCGTATCCTTCGCCAACCCCCATCACCGTCATCACACCACCATCCAATCCCGCACCTATCCTTACCCATCCATTCACCCTGCCTTCACCAGCATCCTCATCCATCACCACCCTACCACCCACCAATCCTTCACCTATCATCGCGCATCCCCCATTAACTTCACCAACCCTCCGCTTTACCAAACTGTCTCCCCCACGCCACCTATTCCACTCATTCGCCCCGCAGGGCCCATCATACTATCCCCCGATGCCGCGGCAAATTGTGCTCTAAGGAGCGGGAAGATGTTCCATCGGAACTACGCCACTACTAGCGATCCCCGGTCTTCCCAACCGGTGGCCGAACAAGAGGAAGCTGAACCGTTACCGGGGACTCAATATGATTTACTGCATCATCTAGATCGGGTACCCGCCAAGATATCTGTGCTGGAGTTAATCAAGAGGTCCAGTCTCCATCAAGATGCACTGAGGGATTTTTTGCAGAAGGTCATGGTTAGTGAAGACATGGCAGTCGACAGTCTACCAACGGCACTAGCCACTATCTCTAAAGGGCCGGCAATCACATTCTCTGAGACCGAGCTTGCACCTCCGGGGGCTCGGCAAATGCTGCTCTGCATAATAATTACTTTGAACAAAGTCGACGTTGAAGCAGCACTGGTCGACACTGGGGCCTCAATTAATGTCTGCCCCCTCAGCACTCTCCGAGCCTGCAATATATCTGAGGAGTTACTACGGTCTACCCCCACCACTATAGCAGCATACGACAACTCAAGGCGGGCATGTCACGGGGTAGTCACTATTCAGGCTGAGCTCGGGCCTCTTTCCATGGCTGTAGAATTCTATGTACTTGATATCGACCCTATGTTCAAGGCTATCTTGGGTCGTCCCTGGATCAACACACTTGGCGCCGTGCCCTCTACCGCGCACCAATGCATTAAATTCCCTTTTCAAGGGAGGGTCGTCAAAGTTAAAAGTTTATCCACGGTACAGTCAGTGAAGGCCATCTCTGAACAAATTCTTCCTACTCTCTGGCCAAGCAGCCGGCCCGTGCTATCAGTGCTAGACCTAAACTTTCCTTGGGCATACACTACTCCTAAGCCCGTCACTACCCCGGTCAATATCAAGGCAAAGCCGTAGATTCGAGATTCAAAGGGGTGGAACATTATACTGAGACTGGGCTATCAACCAGGGAGAGGCCTCGGTGCACAGCTGCAAGGGATGACCAAGCCCATACCAAAAGGAAGAAAAATGGGCAGACGAGGTCTCGGTTACAAGGAGACAGCATTATCAATGATGGGTGACTCTGGGCCGCTTACCTGGGATTACCGTCAGCATTTTGTCAGAGGGCCCCCACAGCCAGTCCAGTCAGAAACCGACACGGTTTGTCCAGTCGCCAGTCCACCCCCGTTGCCAAGGGGGCTAAATGACGATGTGATCGACTACAGCTGGGCCCTCCAGGGGCTGTTTTGTGAAAGAGGCGGCCAGAAGCCACAGAAGGATCAGCTTATGCAGTGGAGGCCGAAGAAGCGGCCTGGTGATGATTCAAAGAAAGAAGGGAGCTCGCTGATTTCTCTATCTCCCTCTCATTTTCAGCGCATGATCCAGCTGGAGGGGTTTGTACCCCGTCCTCCTCCGATTATGATCAATCCATCCTTCAGTGGTCCATTCCAGATTCTAATCAATCCTCCTGCTTATGGGCCTCGCTGCCCCATTAATCTGCCTGCTTTCCCCATCCCTCCGTTTTTTAACTCTCAAATCCACGAGATGTGGGGTTCCTCCTCTTGTGATCTTTTCTTCGATTGCATCTTTCCTGAGCTGTTCCCTATGCAGCTCCCGCCTCCTCCGTCGTGCTGCGTGGTCTCCACTGATCTCCAAAAAAAAACGTCAAATTTGAAACAGAGATTTCAGTGGAAGATTATGCTATCCTGTCTCCATCCTCCTCGTCCCAGGGGCACGAGTCCCCTGCTCCTTCCCTTCCATTAAGCTTCCTCTCTCCTAGGTCAGAGTTAGGGTCTAGCGAGTCTAAGAAGTAGAGTCAGTTAGGTCTAAGGAAGTAGGGTCTTGTTCTAGGTCGTTCAACCCTTCCCCTCCTGAGCCACGCTCGCTTGCGCATCCTTCCCGATCTATTCCTGATAGGTTCTTGCAAGATCTAGCTCAGCGGTGTCATGCTCTTTTGAAGTGCCCAGAATTCGTCGCCACGGCGATTGCGATTGAAGATGAAGAAGAAATAGAAGGGGTGTGGAGCGATGACGGATTAGGCGTCTATGAAGTGCTGGATGAGAAAGACCCAATTGATGAAGACAGCGATGTAGAGGACACTGCCGACTTATATGCAAAGGGACTGAAGAGATTCGACCAGCCGTCGACGGCAGTGGATGAACCTACAAAGGAAATCAACTTGGGAACAGAAGAAGATCCAAGGCCCATCAATATTTCAGCTAATCTCCCTCCACAGGTAGAAGAGGATCTAATTAAGGTACTGAGGGAGTATAGCGATTCTTTCGCCTGGTCTTATGAGGACATGCCAGGTCTTGACCCCTCCTTAGTGGAACACCGACTCGTGCTTAAACCAGGGGCAACACCTGTTAAACAAAGGTCGAGAAGATTTCACCCCCACATGGCCTTGCAGATTAAGGAAGAGGTCGACAAACTTTACAAGGCCAAGTTCGTCAGAGTAGTTTTATATCCTCAGTGGGTGGCAAACATAGTCCCTGTTCTCAAGAAGGATGGAAAAGTGCGCATATGCATTGATTTCAGGGACCTTAACAAAGCATGTCCTAAAGATGATTTCCCGCTGCCTCATATAGACGTCCTTGTTGATAACACTGCCGGGTATGAAGCTCTGTCGTTCATGGATGGGTACTCGGGCTATAATCAGATCCGTCTCGCTCCTGAAGATCAAGAGAAAACTTCCTTCACCACGCCCTGGGGCACGTACTGCTATGTAGTTATGCCTTTTGGATTAAAGAACGCAGGCGCCACCTATCAAAGAGCGATGATGGCTATCTTCCACGACATGATGCACATCTATGTGGAAGCTTACGTGGATGACATCTGGTGAAGTCAAGATCAAAGAGAACACCCCTCTATTTTGGCTAAAGTGCTGCAGAGAGCCAGGGAGTACAAGCTAAAGATGAATCCGAAGAAGTGCGTATTCGGAGTCTCCTCGGGGAAGCTGCTAGGTTTCATAGTGAGCAAACGGGGGATCCAGATTGATCCTAACAAAGCACAGGCCGTCATGGATATGCCTCCGCCGAAGAACATTACAGAACTTCGAGGACTGATTGGTAGATTACAATTCATTAGAAGATTCATATCCCAACATTCTCAAAGATGCCGTCCGTTTTATGAATTGCTCAAGGCGGGGGTCAAGTTCGAATGGAATCAAGATTGTCAAAAGGCCTATGAGGACCTCAAGGAATATCTATCCAATCCCCCGGTTTTGCAACCTCCTGTCCCTGGGAAACCCCTGATCCTATACATCTCGGTCATTGAGGACTCCCTAGGGGCGGTTTTAGCACAAGTGGATGATGAAGGAAAAGAGCGGGCTGCGTACTATCTTTCTCGGTTGTTTAATCCAGCTGAATCCAGGTACACCGCTATGGAGAAGACTTGTGCCGCCTTAGTGTGGGTAGTTCAGAAGCTTAAACATTACTTTCTCGCCCACCCAGTTAGGCTGATCTCTAGAATGGACCCGATCCGTTATCTCTTAGAAAAGCCCGTTCTTTCTAGTAGGTTAGCTCGCTGGCAGAGCTTCCTCTCTCAATTCGATATCACCTTTGTCGTTCAGAAGGCAGTCAAAGGATATGCCATCGCTGAGCATCTTGCACATCTCCCTATTCCTCACACCGACTCTATTCAGGACGATTTCCCTGATGAGCATCTCTCTGTCCTTTCTCAGCATCCCTTCTGGTCTCTGCATTTTGATGGTGCGCTTAACTCACAGGGCCAAGGGATCGGTGCTGTCCTGCTTACTCCTGAGGGAGTAACCATCCCCTTCGCTTATCAACTTCGATTTCCTGCTACCAACAACATCGCTGAGTATGAGGCTCTCCTAGCCGGCTTGAAGCACGCCTACCTCTTAGGCGCGCGTTATTTAAACATCATAGGAGACTCTCAGCTCGTCTTACGGCAAGTTCTGTCCACTTACCGTACCCGTGACCCCAAGCTCAAACCCTATCAAGATTTGGTCACGCTCATCGCTAAGCGATTCCGCAAGCTAATCTATATCCATACTCCCCGTTCTCTGAACATTCTGGCGGATGCATTGGCATCTCTGGCCTCCTCCTTATCCTTCCCTCTCAGTCGTAGTACTGAGACCGTCGTCGTCCAGAGGATGGACGCACCCTCTCTCCAGGATCCTTGGTTCACCAACCTTAGGAAGTCTGCAGAAGTGAGAGCTGAAAAGGAAGATCTCGAGGAGGTATCATTGGCAGAACTAGAGGAGATGTTGGATGAAGAAGAATTGCCTTGGTACCATGAAATCGAGTTATTTTGCAAAGAAGGGGCATTCCCAGAAGGGGCAAGAGCTGAGCAGCGCAAAGCAATAAGAAGAGCCGCCGCAAGGTACACTATCATTGCAGGAGAACTGTACAGGCGCGCTACAAATGGAATGCTCATGAGATGCCTAGATGATGTAGAAGCTTGGAAAGTAGCAGAAGCAGCACATTCTAGCGAGTGTGGAGGTCATGTCAATGGCCAGGCTCTAGCAAAGAAGATCCTTAGGCAGGGCTACTATTGGCCCACTCTAGAGGAAGATTGCTCCCTCTATGTCCGGAGGTGTCTTAAATGCCAACTCCATGCTGATAAAATTCACTCTCCAGCTTCATTCCTCCATCCTATGACTGCTCCTTGGCCATTCTCTATGTGGGCTTTCGACGTCGTCGACCCACTCGGTGATCCTAATTCTCAGATCAAGCAGAAATCCTTCATTCTCACAGCAACTGAGTACTTCACCAAATGGGCCGAAGCCGAGGCGTACGCAGAGATCAAAGCTACAACGGTGTGCCGCTTTATCATGAAGAATATCATCTTGCGATTCGGAGTGCCAAGCAGCATCATCACCGACAACGGACCCCAGTTCGTTTCCCAGGAGCTTAAAGACCTCTGTAAGAAGTTCAAAATTACATTGCATCATTCATCACAATATTACCCTCAAGGCAACGGTCAAGCCGAAGCCACTAATAAAACTCTTCTTAAAATCATTAAGAAAACATGCGAAGCACATAAATTTTCTGATTGGCCTGAAAGATTGGTGGAAGCTCTGTGGGCTTACCGCGCCTCCGTCCGTACTCCTACGGGACAAACTCCCTATTCTCTAACCTACGGGATGGAGGCGGTGCTCCCATATGAGATCTTAATCCCTTCGCTCAGAGTACAGCTCGATAAGGAACTTAATCTCGATGAACGTCGAGAGGCGTTGCTGGTCCAACTAGAACTCCTAGATGAGAAGAGGATGAATGCGGCCGATCACGTATCTGTTTATCAAAAGAGAGTTTCACGTTATTTTCAAAAGAAGGTAATTGAACGAAAATTTTGCAAGGGTGAAATGGTTTTGAAACGTAAATTCATTCGGTCTGCAGGTCCTAGGTCTAAATTGCAACCTAACTGGGAAGGGCCGTTCGTAATAAAAGAAGCTTATTCAGGGAATGCTTATCGTCTAATCAACGCGGAAGGTGAGGAGCTCTCTCACCCGTGGAATGGGTTGTATCTTAAGCGTTTCTTTCCTTAAAAATCTAAACCATGTACTTTTCCGGCAATAAGAAATGCCTCCCTATCTTCAAAAGAGAGTCTTGAGTAAGGCAAACACACACTACACGACGCCCCTGGTCGGGTTCCTTGCTTAAAAAGACACCGTTTTTCCTCGGCCATGCTTTGGGGGAAAGTCAAAGTCCCTGTACGTTTCATTCTTCGGCTGCATCCAGGGGCAAGGAGTAAATAAGAAGGAGACAACCGATCCAAACTCCCTAACGAGAAGAGGTCTCAAATAGGGGCAAGTCCGTTATGACCTGACTCCACAAGAAAGAAAAGAAAAGAAAACAAAGGAGTGCTCTTTACCATGAAATCAAAAGCATCATCTCAAGGTCTGTGAGTGAATTCTCAAAAGCTCCAAAGGAAAAGAAATTAGGCATGACAAGAGTGGCAGTACAGTTCCCCGCGGGACGTTATGAGCCCGGTCGCATGCATACCTAAGTGGATAAAGGTTCGATGACGGACATAAAAAGCCCGGCACAACAGACCAAATCTCTAATAAGGTTGTACGGTGAGGGAATCAAGTTCTAAAAACTTCCATATCTGGCCTAAGCTTACCCCCATATTCCTTTTTCTTTTAGGACTGAGACGAGTACCCTGGGTATGGCTTTGGTAAAAACACCGTCGCAATGACCAGGTCTTGGCCAAGGGATGTCACATTATTTGCACGCCGATCTCGGAACTCAAGCTAAAAACAAGGGAGGTCTCGTGTTGCTAGAGAGGCACTGGTGTTTCAAAGTCCAAAAACAATCAAATATTTCAAAACCCAAAAACAATCAAATATGTTTCAAAATCCAAAAACAATTAAATATTTTCAAAATCCAAAAACATCAAATATTTCAAAAAAATCCAAACAAATCAAATCTTTTCAAAAAAAAAAAGCATTCAATACTTCCATCATCTGCATAACATGCATCGCATTTTCATTATGTTTTTTTTCGCCTATTTAATAAGGCTCCACCCCTTGACCAAATATCAAGAAACGGTCATTATCTAACTTGCTTCGAGGCAAGGGGTTGAGTCTAAGAACAGATATAACTTGTTTTCATGTCTAAGTGTGTGCAGAATACAGGAACAAGCCCAAAAGCAGAAGCTCACAGCTATGCAGGTTCAGAGCGTGTAACGCGCCAGGATCGGACCGTTACAGTCATGTAACGGGCCCATCTCGGACCGTCACTTCCTTCAGGCGTGGGCCTTCTTCCTTTCAATTAAACCATCATCATGACGGTCTGGGAACATACCGCTACTTTGAATAACGGCCCAAGAGCCATCCGTCACCTCCTTCAGAGATTGAGTTCTTGTTACTTCCATTATGACGGCCTACTTTAGACCGTCGTTTCCAAATAACGCCCCAGAGTACACCCGTTACTCCCCCCAGAAACTCTGATTATTCACATCAATCTAATCTTCCAAGGCACACAACTCAAGTTCTTTCAATTGAGGCAATCTCATCTCATTCAAGCAAGCTTAATAAAATATAATTCATGATAAACCAAGTTCTGAGTGGCAATTTCATAACATCTTTCATAAACAAAGGAAAATCAAGGTACATTCAACTTCTTATCCGCAAGAGGGCGGATTCTTCTCAACTCTTTCAAGTAATCTTGGCGTGTTTCGTCATTCTCTTCAACTTCTGCTTGCCACAGACGCACCTTGCTGATCTCCCACATGGTCAGCGCGTTCCGGATCGCTCTTTCATCTTCCTCGGTCCCCATCTTCCTAGGTAGAAGGGGAGGGTAGTGTGATAGTGCAGAAACACTAATTCGAGGTAATCCGATCTGAAGATGGCATCGGTGTGGGTTGTAGATCGCCATGGTAGTGTTCCCTACTAGCTGGAGGTCGAGGCCTTGACGCCGCGGTAGTTTAAGAAGAATGCTTCGAAGAACGCTTGGTCGCATAATGAACTTTTCGAGAGGCAAAGCATTGAAGAAGAGGCGCCATTCATCTCGCGTTTTCTTATCCGCCGTCCTACATTCAACATGAGAAGAATATCCAAAAGCCCCTCCAATGAAGAAAAGGGGGTGGCCCCCGAAGATCCGGCTCGCCGAAGTTATATCTTCCTTGGGAAGGAATTTGATTCTCACTCCTATCCAACACTCAAGGAGTATCATGGAACCGAACAAAGGCCCTCCAAGGCAAGCCGAGCTTAGTCCTTCATAGAGGTATGAGAGGACCGCTTGAGAAATAGACATACCCCGCCATAGTCCACTAATAATGCTAAGATTTTGGATATCTAAGAGGTGGTCGGTTGTGGAGAAAAGGAAGACCCCGCACAAGCAAACCGCCGCCGCCTTGGCTATTGCTTCGTGTCTCTCCCACTTGTTTTTACAGTGAGACACTATCCATTGTGCCATAGGGATCAAGTGAATGTGGCGCGGGCTGATCATGGTCCGCACGTCCTTTGGGTTATGAATGAAGTCGCTTAAGATCAAGGACGGATCAATAGGTTCTATTGTATAGCAAACCCGATCCTCATCCCCCACCTTAGTCTTAGGAAGGGCTAGGTAGGTCTCTACCTCCTCCAATAGGACGGTTGCTTCAAAGGAAGGGAAGATGAAGGTATGAGCTTGTGGATGCCATAGTTCCACAAGGGCTGAAAGGCATGGCCAATCCAAAGACAATTTCTGGAAGTTTTTGCCTAGAACCAAGAGGGGTTGGAGGTGCCACGCTTTGAGGATTGATACCACCTCTAAAGGGAGTGCCTTTACCATGGGAGCCACCCACTTCAGGTTGGAGTAACACCTTGGGCCAGGAAGAGGCTTGAAGAAGAAAAGAAGAAGGAAGGTTATGAAGAAAATTAAAGTGCAGCAAAAAATCTGAACTTTGGATGAAGTCATGAAAGCTTACCACCCTTTGGACTTTAGAGCTTAGATGCTTGGGGATCGAGGACAGCCGTTGAAGCTCCCCATGTTCCCTCCTTGCAGCCTTAGGGCCGGTGTAGATCTTCTCTTCCATAGCCGCCATCTCGAAGCACCTCTTCATCTTGATTTCTGCTTGTTAGGGAGAATTCTTCAACTCTAGAACATAGGTTTTTGTAAGCTGCGATTTTGGATAAGTTTCCCAAGTTGTTGGGGCTTTTTAAGGATAAGATTGGAGTTGGGAGGCTTTATCTGAAATTTAGATAAGTTCTAGCAAGAGATTAAGTGGCTGAACCTCGGACTCTAAGCTCTCACGGCCGAATCCGTTTTGGAAACGACCCAGACTCTGACGGTCTGTCGTAAGGCCGTTACTTCACTCTGGCGCGCCTACCCTGGGCCGTCACCTTTTCTGTTGGTTGGGTCTTCCTTAAAACATGTTCTGTGGCTGTTTACGGTCTGGTCTCAGACCGTCTCATTTCAACGGACGAACCCTTATTCGTTATATCCTTCAAATCGCTCAAGTCTCTCTCTTCTGGGCTGAACGCCATGTAACGGTCAGGTTAGG
This sequence comes from Amorphophallus konjac, assembly GCA_022559845.1. Lineage (NCBI taxonomy): Eukaryota > Viridiplantae > Streptophyta > Magnoliopsida > Alismatales > Araceae > Amorphophallus > Amorphophallus konjac. The sequence goes on along the minus strand of CM040119.1, from coordinate 102,761,009 downwards.
ACCGTCGTTTCGTTATGACGCGTCTCCTTCAGGCCGTCGCATTTTCTGCGAGTAATTTTAAGAACCATGTTCTGCCATGAACAATGGTCTGGTCTAGGACCGTTGTTTGCTTTTAACGCTCCTACCATGGGCCGCTATTTCCTCTGCAGCCCAGCTATCAGAATAAGATACTTCATGAATGACGGCCTAAGGTAGGCGCGTCGTTTGATTATGACGGTCCAAGACTAGACCGTCATTTCCTCTGCTACTAAATTCAGGCAGTTAGTTTATCCTTTGCCTAGACCTGGCGGTCTTTCACATCTGTACACCACACCTTCTCCACACAAGCATTCACTCACCCATACACATCCATCATGCGTACTTTCAATCACTCATTCGTGCATATCCATTCATACATCCACATAAAAAAGGTCAACAAAAATTTCATTTTCATAAAAAGGGCATGTACAAGTGGTAAGAAAAGCATAAAAATACATCATTCGGCCGGCTTATCCGTCGGGCCGCCCTCATCCTCTCCACCCTCGGGTTTTCTGGGTGGCGGTGCTATGGAAGCACTCTCCTCCTGCTGTCCCCTCTCCGCCCTCTCATTTCTCTGTTGGCCGGCGGAACTAACTAGGAAATCCCCAACCGAGCCACTAGGGGCAGCACTCCTATGAGCCCCGCTCCGGGAAGAACTCCACTCTGGTGCCCGGCCTAGCATCCGGACTGTCTGCTCCATGGTCTGAAGCCTGATCTTCAGTGTGAAGATCTGGCGTCGCGTCTCCCGTGCTTCGGTCCGGTAGCGATCAAGATCCGCGGTCCCAAGGCGAAGGTCCTTCACCTCGGCCTGCGCCCGTGCTAAATCTGCCCGAAGTCGCTCCATCTCCACGTCGTCCGCGTGACGAGGGGTCTCCGCTCTCAGTCGGGCTATCTCTGCCCACACGAGCTCTGTCTCTGCTCGAGCTCGATCAGTCTCGGCCCGGCTCCTCTCTACCTCTGCCCTCGCCTGGGTGGCCTCCGCCACTGCCGCTGCCAGCTCTATCGCCTGTAGATTGCATTGCATTGCATATAGGTTAGTCATATAAATTTAATTAGCATAAGCATAATCATAAAGCATGTAAGTATCTTACCCGCTCCGCGAGGGTGGCCTCCGCCTCCTCGGCCCAGGCGACCGCCCGAGCAAAATCAGCATCTCGCCCAGCCCTGTCTCCCGCAGGCTGCGAGGACGACGATGGGGCATCCGGTCCTGCTCGTTGAGCTCCCTCTGCCCGCTGCATTGTCATAGCCGAAGCATTAGCATCATGCGTAATCATAGTCATATCATGAGCATTTAGAATCTCACCAGGAGCTCCAGAGCAGTCCGGTACTCATCCCGCTGCAGGATGGTAGAGTGGAGTAGTCCCTCTAGCTCAGCTATCCGCCCCTCAGGATCGAGCTGCATGTAGAAAGCATGAGCCAGCATGTCATATCCGCATTTCATCATATAGAAAGAGTTTCTTAGTTTAGCATTGCATACCGGTCGTCGGGTACCTCGGTATACCCAGTCGCCGTAGTGTCGAGCGAAGGCCTTCAGGTAGGCCTCGTCGCTCTCGTCCCGCTCTTTCACGGCCCTGCCTCGCTGCCTCCAGTCGAGGACGTACTTCGCCTTCCGGGCGCACCAATCCACACTCCCACTGATGCCCCTCGCCGACTTGCCTGGGCGGTCATCGTTGCGATGTGGAAAGGCCACCTCGGGCTGGTGAAGTCCCCGAGTCCGCAAGATCAGCCGGTAGTGCAGAGGCTCGATGATGTGGAGGCAGTGCAGCCAGACGTCTCGTCCCCGATACGATAGAGACGCCTCCACCCATGGCTGTCCTGTGTAGCCCTCACCGCGGTAAGGGGTCCACCTCACCTGCAGGCATTTAGATCTATTAGCATTCGCATGGCATGAGCACATATAGGCATATAAAGCATTTAAAGCATTTAAGTTCTGAGCTCACCGATGTGTGTGGGTAGGAGTCCAGGTCCTCCTGGATCATCCGGGTCTGTCTCAAGACCGATCCCGTATCCCTCGCCACCGACCATCGCCTCGCGATCGGTATCAGGCCCGGATGGAGTAATACGCCTCTCCCAATGCCTGGGAGGTACATATAGCTCCAGATCTGCATTTAGGAATCAAGTCAGTTACATAAAACATCAATTATAGCATACATCATGGCATAGCAGAAAGCACTTAAGCGCATTTTTACCTGTAGGAAGGGCGAGAAGCCTCCCAGCATCGTCAGTCGGTCCGTGGTACTCAACGAGTTGATCAGGAAGGCCAAGACCGCTGCTCCCCAGGCGTATTTCCTCACTCTGCTTAAATCCTCTATCAGCGGCAGCAGTCTGCAGCTGATGACATCTGCCCGAGTCGCGAACAGGAGCTTCCCGAATAGTAGCATTAAGAAGCGCCTCATCACTCGATCCCCCTCCTCTCCTGCCTCTGCCGCCACGCGAGGGCGCACCCGGTCTATCACTCTGCTTAGATGCTCCTCGGGCAGTTCTCCCACGGCAATCGCTGCCCCTCTCAGCCCCAAACTCTCCTACAGCACCGATCTCGAGAGCTGGGATGAGGACTGGCCCGGCCGGATTAGGTCCAACCCCAGTAGCTGCTGCGCTATCTCCCGATAGTCGCCGTACGTCCACCCGGTCACTGCGGCGCCGTGGACTCTCAATCCTGTAATCCTCGCTATGTCTTCCAATGTGGGGATCATGTGGCCCCACGGGAAGATGAAAGCACGGCTGATCGGGTCCCACCTCTCGTGCAAAGCGTACAGCAATGGCGTATCCATCCGGATCACCTCGATGCTGAGCATCTCGGCGAAACCCATCTCTGCGAGTCTGTCTCTCTGGTAGTCGGGCAGTGCCTGGTACACCGCCCGAATCTGCAGCCATGAGATCCTCGATCTCCTCTTTCCCTGCTTTGCATATTAGAGCACTAATTAGTCCATTCATATCATATAGACATTGCATAAACATTAAATATCGAAAAGGAAAACAAAAATTTGAAAATTGAAAACCCTAAAAAGAGTTTGGAACCCTGGCAGAAGTAACGGCCCTGGGATGGGGCGTTACTTGTCTATGACGGCCTTAGCCTGGAGCGTCAGAGAAGTGACGGTCGCTGGCGGGACCGTCACTTAGTCTGCCAGTGGGGAATTTCTCCCCTGCATCCCCATGATTTCCCACTTTGGCCAAATGGCCTACAAGTGTTCCTAGTGGGTTCATAGACCCATTTCTACCCTTATCCCCCACATGCATTCATAAATAAAAACATAAAAATCAAAAATTTAAAAATTAGGGCGGAGGGCCTACCTCATGGTCGAGGACCTTCCTCTTCTTCTTCTCTGGTTCCTTGGGCTCCTCTGCACCCAAGGAAGCTTCGGTTGGTTCTTCCACGACCGTGGGGACCTCCTCTTCTTCCCTTGGCTCCCTTCCCCTCGGTTCTTCCTCCACGGACGGCGGAGTGGTCTCTCGTTCGAGCCGGCGGTGGAACCGCCTTATAGCCATCTTCTTTCCTCTCCCTCTCTTCTGAGGTGGTGGCTGCGGTGCCTCGTCGCCGGCCATTGGAAGGTGGAGGTGGAGATCGCCGGTGAGGTTTTTCTGGTTTGGCGTTTTGGTTGTTTGAGCATGGAATGAGACCGAACGGCCGTTCGGTTTGTTTTTTTGAAAACTCAGGAGAAGCGACGGTCTATCGTTAGACCGTCACATCATCCTGACGCTCCCCTCTAAGGCCGTCGCTTGTGACGAACTGTTTTATTGAAGAATTTGAACCGACTTGGTGTTGACGGACTAGGCTTAATCCGTCATTTTCATGTGACGCTCCTGAGTCAGGCCGTTATATGCTTGCAAGTTTCTTGATGAATGAATGGTCCAATTAATGCTTGAATATTCCTATTGTCTATCATGTTGTTCCTTATGGGAACTTTTTGCACAGATAATGGTTATGCCTAAACTCTTATTTTGATAGATTATTGTTGGAACTATGAACAGAAGGCACGCTTCGCCGTCCGTCAAGCAGGTAAGTCAGGTATTGTATCTCGTTCCCTTATCCCTTAATGCATTACTATATGTTATCTATGATATATTATCTTGAGAACCGGCTGGTCATTCAGGTGTCCTGGGATCTGATGTTCCCCTTAAACAAAAATGATGATGATCTAAGTTCACATAAATAATCGTTGGACAGGCCGTTAGGTTGGAAAATTTAGGGATGATGGTTCTATCTTGCACGCCGTGGTTGCAGATAGTGTCTTGACTCTGGTTTCCCCAATCTAGCAATATTATTCTCGAGTAGCTTGTTATTTTATCTTTCTTTGCATTTGCTTTGAAGATTTGTTTTTCTTTAGCCCAGCATGCATCATACGCATTCTTTGAGCATTCCTGAGCTTCATTTGTTCAAGAGGTCTCATTGGCGGTGAGCAGCTGTGTTCTTGATCCCGGATAAGGAGAATTATTCCACTCTGAATTTGAAGGTTTCCTTCGATTTGCTCGCTTGATCTGGTTGACTGAAGTTTCCTGTCTGGAGTTTAGTCTCTTTCCTTTTCGTTGCCTCCGGCGGCCAGCCGTGTTTCCTTTCCTTAGTTAATTAAATCCTCCAGACTTGCATCCTTTGGTTAGCTATTTCCTTGTGATCAGTTTTGAAGTTTTTCCAGAAAATTCTTATCGCTTGTTGATGAAAAACGGGTGTCGTTTACCTTAACGCCCTCTTTTTGATCCACTCCGCTTCATTTCCGCTTCATCTCCATGTTCCATTTCACTTTCGCTTCACTTCCGCTCGTTCCCCTGCAAAGATGACGTTAAGGAGGGGCATCTGTTGACACCCGTTTTATACCCAATAAGTCGGGTCATCTCCTTATTTATTCAATATGATGCTCCGAGTTGTTCACTCTTCATTGAATTTCTTTTAATCAGTTGAAGCCTGTTTTCTGGGTCTCAATTCCTGGATTAGACCTGGTTCCTGGTGGCACTTCGTTCAAAAGCTTGGCAATCCCTCCATTCTATTTTCTTGAAAATCAATGATAATAACGGTCTGGACTAGGCGCGTTATTTCATAATAACGCATGAAGCCCTAGCCGTTACTCTTTGAAGAGTCCTAAGACTTAGGGCCTCGTTGTCCTTTGATAATAACGGTCTACTCTCTGGCCGTTGTTTACTTATGACGCCCTATGCCCTGGCCGTTACTTATTTGCAGAGTCCTATTGTTTAGATCTTCTTCCCGTCGATCTTATCCTTTGGATAGGGTTGAAAATGACGGTCATGCCTTGGAGCGTTATTTCCAAGTGGCGGTCTATCGTAAGGCCGTTACTTCCTTCAGAGAGTCCTGACAGTTCAGGCCTTTTCTCTGCTACTCCGTGGACGAGATAGGGTTTTGGATTGGCATTATCTCCTTCAATTCTAATCCTCAGGACCTCTCGTTTGTTTCTTTGGACTCTTGTTGATTTTATCCTCAAGGATTTGCTAAGGATTATCCTCCTTTCTTGGCTGATTTATCTTCAACTCGACCTGAGAGTTTGAGGGAGTCTATAAATAGAACCCTTGATTTCATGACCCAAGGGAGGAAGATTTGATTCACGACGAAGTGCTGCCGAATTCAGGAGTCATCTACATCCAGGAGGAGCTGCTTCCCACGTCCATCTTCCAAGTCAAGGGAGTAATTTTGGGTTTTAGTTTGTCAAGATCATCATCATTGCATGCTCAAGTTTCCCTTGGTTTTATCAATCAAAAGCATTGTCCCTCCTCTTCCTCCACGTTTTTCACTGTTGCTAAGCATACACATATCCTCCTAAACTTAAAAACGCCCAGAGGGGTTAAAAAACCAACAACTCCCCGGTAATCCCCTCTCCTTTTGATGTTCTTAAGCTTTTTAAGGATTGATGCTATACTTATGTTGAGGGCTAATTGAGGTTGTGTTGTTTTGCTTTCTACATCCTTGGCAGGTTTTACAGGATCGCTAGCACGAGGCCCAAGCCTTCTAGCCGGCTGGAAGGGTTGGAGTTCAAAGAGTTCACATCTTTTCACTGCAGGTTATCTGACGGTCAGGTGCAGGAGCGTTATTTCCTTCTGGCGGCCTATCGCACGACCGTTACTTCCAAGCGACGCACAGGGTTTGGACCGTTATTTGCAAGTTGATCTGCAGGCTTTCCTTGGTTTTCTCTCCCGTGGGCGGGTGTTTCATCCACCTATTTCCAAGGTATATTCTAGTCTTTGACTTGTGTTTACTTTGGTGGCGATCACGACTTTCCTTAGTGTTGGGCACTAGCTATCTTTTTCATCAAATCTCTTTATTCTCCTTGATTGTTCCACCCCTAGCGGTGTGTTTTTATTTATCTTTGCTCCACGTCCCGGCGTGTGTTTTTTGTTTTTCCCTTAGCGTAATTTGATTGAGATAGCGTGCCCATGCTAGAGTTAGATTTGATTGCCTAGGTTCATGTTCACATGTGCATAGGTTGAGCTGATCTTTGGTAGTTTATTTATCACCTCGCCATATCATTTTTCAAAACCCTCACAATCAACAAAAAAAGAAAGAAGATAAGAAGCGATAGGTAAACAAACAATCAACAAGTAGTAGTGTATTCGACACCAAAACAGAGATGCGCAAAATAGAAAGATAACCCAATCCTTTATTTCATAATGGATAGACTATTACAAATCCAATACTCTATTCAAAAAGGAAAAGTACATAGTTGACTCAAGAAAATAGGAAAAAGACTAGACGACACTTGGAAAAGCTCTAGCTCTTTCACTCTTGACCATTCCCATCCGATTGACTTCCCTCGTCGTCGGAGTTACCTGAAAAGTAAGGGACAAACACGGAGTGAGCGAACGCTCAGTAGGAAAATATATCTCAGGAACTAGCAAGGGGTTTAAGTAATTATATTTTTCATTAATGTACTATAGCTATACATGCTCGCATAAAACGACAAGATAGAGAGAGAATTTATCAATAAGACAGCAAGATGAACTAGTCACGAGCTTTCAGGAAAAGATAACAAGATATTCACGCAAGTACTCTTTAGCAAGTCATGTCAAGGACTTTGGCTATCATGTATCAAGTAAGCAAGTAATTACCCTTTCTCGGGTCACGCAATTCATGTCAAGTCAAGTACGAGTCAAGTACAAGATTTGTGTGGAATGTCCAATCAAGCTAGTCATGCACTCGGTATAATGCCAGATACCTTATCATTCAACTCCCATGGGCACAAGTACTTTCGGGTGCTCCTCCCAGGACCAGATCGGGCCCTATATGCGCAGGCATTTATCATGTATATTTGACATCCACTCTTGTATATATATATAGTCAATAGGGAATTTCAACAATTTAAGCTTGTAGACACGTAGGATAACTTTGAGAGAATAGGGTCCAAAAATACGACATTGGACATAGATAGGCGATAACAACGGTACAATCACGATGAACGATGAAACTAGGTGGAATTAGGTTCCCTTAACTCGGGTACCATGACAAACAAGTATGGACATTCTTTATATAGAATTGAGGTCCACATGAACAGTATATCAAAGGCAAGATACCCTCATTCTTATTATAGAATTGAGGTCCACAAGAACATCAACAAATGGCATGATATCGTCATCCCATTTAGAATTCTCATGATATACTCTTTACATATCATAAGGGCCGGTATACCATGTTTCTTTTATAGTGACATGGCATTCAATAGTGTAATGGGTTTTTAGGGTACAACCAGCTCAGTCGACCTTGAGGGAATCCAAGGTACGAGGAGTCTTACGGAGGTCTCTATGACTAACTCGCTAGTCCAAAGGAACGGAATGTCCAATGGAGAGCTTGTATGTCAATAAGAGTTTGAGGGTGATCGATAAAACATCATGAAACGTGAGACTATACTCACGGAGTGGAGTAATAGTGCCTACACACATATATATACATATTGTTAAACCCTCGGATAACAGCAATCGGGAAAAATCAGTAATGCAGAAAGTAGCGACTCTGGTAAAGTCATTTTTCGTAAAATTGACGCCTTAATTAGGGGCGTTTATATTAAATTTGACGACATATAAAGAGGTGATCCTTTCCAATATTGCTATTTTACAGGATATTAAAAATCTGTAATTTTGTTGAAAACGCGCCTTGGGTAGGGGCGTTACCAGGAAAAAGGCGCCCTAGTCTGGGGCGTTAGTTAAACAAGAGACGACCTGGTCAAGGTCGTTAATTCACAATTTTACAAATTTCGAGGTAATGAATATTTCAGGAACATGGTATATAGTCAGGACCAGAAAAATAGCAGGATTACAAGAAATTGACCATGCATTAATTTAGAATCATGTTTGCATTGATAATTACTTCTTAAACATGCTATTTATTAATTAACAGGAATTAACGTCCATGTGCAGGGCGTCAAATCTGGAATTGACGACCTAGGCATGGTCGTGTCTTTTAAATTAACGCCCTTGTTAGGGTCGTTTCTTTCAAACATTCCGTAGAAAATAACCAGAACGCATGAAAACTATATGCATGAACTACCGATGATAATTATCTATAGTTATATGGTAGTTTGGGCTACGTTCCATGAGAAAATCCTACCTTATGATGATTAACTGGAGAACTGATGAAGACACGGTACTCTGCTATCAACAGAGTTGGATGAAAGGGCAGAAGTCTTGGTGTAGATGTATCGACAGGTTCTCTTTTTGGCACGATCAGAAGCAGACGTTCGTCGATGAAGAACCCACGTTCTTCAGTAGGTTAAGATGACTTCTCTACAGAGAAATAAGATGAAGAAACATCAGTTTTTCTTCATAATACTTAACTGAAGGTGGAGGAAAGAAAAACTTACCCGTTAATCTTCTTAACCTGTAAGAAGAGAAGAAGAATAAGAATATTTAGTATTCTTTCATGAAATCGATAATCGGACGAACAGAGATACAAGAAGAACCTACTGTTCTTCACATACCTTGGAATACTCCGAACGCCAAATAGCGTTCTCGGTTCAAGCAGTAGGTTATTTATAGGATTTCTAGAATCCTAATAGAGTTAGTGTTTGATTGGAAGTAATACTTCCATATTAGAGTTATTACTACATTCGAACTCTTTCTCATAGTTATCACCTTACCCTGGATAGACTCCTGGGTCGAACGAAACTCAAACTGAATTAGCGACCTAGGTCAGGGCGTCGAATTTAAATTGACACCTTGTCAAGCATCGTTTCTTGTTAAAACGCGTCTATGTCAAGGGCGTTACCCCTTTTATTGTAATTTTATTACTCTTACTTATTTTGGTCGCCTGAGATTTGACGTCGTGACACGTGGGCGTCACTTCTTAAAACACGCCTTGATCAAGGGCGCCTATTCGTAAAGTCGCGCCTTTTACTGAGGCGTTATTTTTATCAGGGTTTCATTCTTTTTATTCCAAGCTCTTTCGTTTATTTATTAAATCTTCTAATCTATTTTGATTTATTTATTCCTTTTTATTTTATCAGGGTTGCTACACCCTCCCCCACTTAAAAAGAATTTGGTCCCCAAATTCCATAGCATATATATATATTCACATATGGGGAGTGTAGAGTATATACCTTCTAAAATAACTCTGGAAATCGCTTCCTCATAGATTCCTCGGTCTCCCATGTAGCTTCATGTTCTGAATTCTTATTCCATTGTAGCATGGGAATAGCCTTATTCCTTAGGGTTCGTACTTCTCGATCTAGTATTCGTATGGGTTTCTGCTCATATGTGAGATCTTTCTGGATCACTAGATCTCCATGCTCAATAATATGTGATGGATCATGCACATACTTCTTCAACATAGATATGTGGAATACATTATGTACCTCGGACAATTGAGGAGGCAATGCGATGCGATAAGCAACCTCGCCAACTCTTTCTAGAATTTCAAAAGGTCCGATGTATCTTGGTGTAAGCTTGCCCTTAACACCAAATCTTCGTATGCCACGTCCAGGTGATATCTTGAGAAATACATGATCTCCGATTTGGAATTCAAGATCTCTCCTTCTTGTGTCGGCATAAGCCTTTTGCCTTGTCTGAGCTACTTGCAATCTTTCCCTGATTACTCGTATCTTCTCAGTTGTATCCCTTACCATGTCTGGACCTAACAGTTGTTTCTCTCCAACTTCATTCCAGCACAAGGGTGATCGGCAACTCCTTCCGTATAAAGCTTCGAAAGGTGCCATTTGTATACTAGCATGGTAGCTATTATTGTATGCAAATTCGACCAGAGGCAAGTGATCATACCAGTTTCTATCAAAATCAGTGATGCATGCTCTAAGCATATCTTCAACTACTTGATTTGTTCTCTCGGTCTGACCATCCGTTTAAGGATGAAAGGCTGTACTAAAATTAAGTATCGTCCCCAACGAATGTTGTAGTCCTTTCCAAAAATGAGAAGTAAAACGGGGATCTCTGTCAGACACGATTGAAACAGGAATACCATGTAATCTGACTATTTCCTTGATGTATAGTGCAGCTAAGACATCAACTGACCATCGACTCTTGATTGGCAAGAAATGCGCAGATTTGGTCAATCGGTCAATGATAACCCATATTCCATCATGTCCTCTTTTTGATTTAGATAAACCCATGATGAAATCCATACCAATATCCTCCCACTTCCATTTAGGGATATCTAGAGGATGTAGCTTTTCAGCAGGCTTTTGGTGTTCCGCCTTGACTTCTTGGCATGTGAGACAGCGTGATACATAGTCCGCTATTTCTCTTTTCATGTTGGGCCACCAAAAATTTCTTTTCACATCTTGGTACATCTTGGTAGATCCAGGATGAATCGTATACCTTGATCTGTGAGCTTCATCTAAGATCTTCTTTTTCAATTCTGGGCAGTCCGGTATACCAGTTCTATTCTTGAACATTAATCTTCCATCAGAAGCTAGTTGGAAGTCCGATTGTCCTTTTAATCTGCCCTTGATTTCTACTAATGTAGGATCATCATCCTGAAGTGCTTGTATCTCAGATAATAAATCTGACTGTATGCTTACATGAGATAATGTGACACATCTAGGGTCCGTGTCCATGCTTATATTGAGTTCCGAGAATTGTTCTAGCAATTTCCATTCTTGAATCAGACAATTGGCTAACAGTGCTCTCGGCTTTCGACTAAGGGCATCTGCTACATGATTACCTTTTCCGGGGTGATATTGTATTTTGAAGTCGAAGTCCTTGAGATATTCCAGCCATCATCTTTGCCTCATATTTAGTTTCTTCTGTGAGAAAAGATATTTGAGACTCTTGTGATCGGAGTATACAGTAAACTGTACTCCATAAAGATAATGTCTCCATATTTTTAGTGCAAATACTACCGCGGCCAATTCTAAATCATGGACGGGGTAGTTCTCTTCATGCTTCTTTAATTGACGAGAAGAGTAGGCTATAACCTTCCCTTGTTGCATTAGAACACACCCGAGGCCAATGCCAGAAGCATCAGTGTATACCTCAAACTTTTCTCCTTCAATTGGCAATGCTAAGATAGGAGCTGTAGTAAGATGATCCTTGAGAGTTTGGAAGCTTCTCTCACATTCCTCATCCCATTCATAACGGATCTCCTTGCGAGTTAACCTTGTAAGTGGCACGGCGATTTTAGAGAAATCCTTGATGAATCGCCTGTAATAGCCGACAGGACCTAAGAAACTTCGGATCTCGCTAGCATTGGTCGGTCTTTCCCAGTTCCTTACAGCTTCAACCTTTGATGGGTCTACAGACAAGCCATCCTTTGATATAACATGTCCGAGAAAAGTCACTTCTTCAAGCCAGAATTCACACTTGCTAAGTTTTGCATATAATTGGTTTGTCCTCAATATTTGTAATGCAATCCTCAAATGTTCCTCATGCTCTTCCTTGGTCTTGGAATAAATCAATATATCATCAATAAAGACCACCACGAATTGATCTAAATAAGGCCTGTATATGCTATTCATTAACTGCATAAAGGCAGCAGGGGCATTCGTCAGTCCGAAAGGCATAACAACAAATTCATAATGGTCATACCTGCTTCTGAATGCGGTTTTATGAATATCCTCGTCCTTGATTCTTAGTTGGTGATATCCGGACCTAAGATCAATTTTGGAAAAGTACATGGATCCTGAAATTTGATCAAACAATTCATCGATTCTCGACAGTGGATACTTGTTCTTGACAATGAGATGATTCAATTGTCGATAGTCGACGCATAACCTCATGGATCTGACTTTCTTCTTTACAAATAATACAGGCGCTCCCACGGGGAAGTACTTGGTCTAATGAATCCTTTCTTAATGAGTTCCATCAATTGCTCCTTTAATTCCTTGAGTTCAGCAGGTGACATCCTATAAGGTGCCTTTGAAATCGGACCAGCACCAGGGACTAAGTCGATGGTGAAGGCCACTTCTCTTTGCAGGGGTAATCCCGGCAAATCTTCCATAAACACGTCCGAAAATTCTTGCACTACTGGAATGTCTTCTAGCTTAATCTCCTTAGCTTCTTTAACTGTGACAAAGGCAAGGAAAGATGTACATCCTTTCCTGATGAGCTTGCTAGCTCGGAGAGCTGAAATAAGAGGGGATCTGCTCCGACCCTTGGGGCTAGTAAATATTAGTTTTGGAAATTCCTTGAATGTAACCTTACTATTGCGGCAATCAACCGTTGCCTGATACTTGGATAACCAATCTGCCCCTAGTATAACATCATACTCTTTCAGATCTAAACATATGAGATCAATAGGGAGATTTTGACCATGAATCAATACCTCGCAGTTTTGGTAATGATGTGTAATATCAGTCTCATCATCCAGAGGAGTAGACAAAACTAACTTTATCCATTCCGGTTCTAGGGGTAATGGGTCAGCAAACTTCTTAGAAACAATAGAATGCGATGCACCAGTATCAATTAAGACATATGCATTCCTGGAATAAACTTTCAATGTACCTTCCACTAAGCCGCCTCCTTCTACTTGCTCGGTCTCCTTGATTGCATGAAGACGAGCATTCTTGGTTACTGGGCGCTTCCCGTCAACGGCTTGGTCGTTAAGTAATGGGCAATCGGGAATCCGATGCTCACGACTCCCACAACGGAGACATGCTCCTAGTTTCCTCCAGCATTCCTCTGCTCTATGACCCGCTTTATCACAATGTTTGCACACTGTATTTGGAGAGGTGGTGGTGATAGAGAAGGGCTTGGTCTTCTTGAACTTTTGGTCTTGTGAGGATGCTCCTCCATTGCTAGACCTTTTCTTGAAGTTGGGTTTAAAGGAACCCGAACCTGTAACTTGTTCCTTCTTATCCTTACCACGAATCCTATCAGACAGTTCCGTGGCATCTTCTAATAGTTGAGCTCGGCGTACTATCTCTGAGTAGACTTGAATGTCCATCGGCGCCAGTTGAGTAATAGCTTGGGGCCTGAGCCCATTAAGAAACCTCCTAGCTTTCATTTTCTCGGTGCTAACTAGATGCTTAGCGTATCGAGACAATCTAGAGAATTGGGCCTCATACTTGGCCACCGACAAAGATCGTTGCTTTAATGCAGCAAATTCTGCAGCCTTCTTTTCCTGAACTCGGTCCGAGAAATATTTCACGTTGAAGTGTTCAACGAATTCTTCCCACGAAACCTGATCTTGATTTATAGTAGCCTCTATTGATTCCCACCAGCATCTAGCATCCCTTTCTAACTGAAAAGTAGCTAATAAAACTTTATCCTGATCCGTGCATTGCATAACACGGAATATACGTTCTATCTCCCTAATCCAGTGTTCAGCGTCATCTGGATCAGTAGAACCCGTGAACTTGGGTGGGTTCATATTCTTGAAAGTCTAGTGGAGACTTCCTGCTCGTTGTCCACCTCCTTGTGCTACTTGTTGTAGCACTTGAGTCATGCCGTGAAGGGTACGCTGCATGTTGCGTCATTGAGCACGTTCGGCAGCCATTATCCTATAATTACAATAACTAGGTTAATATGTGATTGTATTTAAAGACTCATATGCTATGTTAACTGTAACCCTTGGTTCTACCCAATCTCACTGGTTAAAGGTTTGAACATATCCTTGGACTTGGATTTTCCTAGGAATTGAATACCCTAGGCTCTGATACCACAAAAACTGTCACGCCCCGAGCGCGGAAGATACTCGGATATGCGCGACGAGTTTATATCAATCATGTCAATCAGAGTAGTAGTGTATTCGACACCAAAACAGAGATGCACAAAATAGAAAGATAACACAATCCTTTATTTCATAATGGATAGACTATTACAAATCCAATACTCTATTCAAAAAGGAAAAGTACATAGTTGACTCAAGAAAATAGGAAAAAGACTAGACGACACTTGGAAAAGCTCTAGCTCTTTCACTCTTGACCATTCCCATCCGATTGACTTCCCTCGTCGTCGGAGTTACCTGAAAAGTAAGGGACAAACACGGAGTGAGCGAACGCTCAGTAGGAAATTATATCTCAGGAACTAGCAAGGGGTTTAAGTAATTACATTTTTCATGAATGTACTATAGCTATGCATGCTCGCATAAAATGACAAGATAGAGAGTGAATTTATCAATAAGACAGCAAGATGAACTAGTCACGAGCTTTCAGGAAAAGATAACAAGATATTCACGCAAGTACTCTTTAGCAAGTCATGTCAAGGACTTTGGCTATCATGTATCAAGCAAGCAAGTAATTACCCTTTCTCGGGTCACGCAATTCATGTCAAGTCAAGTACGAGTCAAGTACAAGATTTGTGTGGAATGTCCAATCAAGCTAGTCATGCACTCGGTATAATGCCAGATACCTTATCATTCAACTCCCATGGGCACAAGTACTTTCGGGTGCTCCTCCCAGGACCAGATCGGGCCCTATATGCGCAGGCATTTATCATGTATATTTGACATCCACTCTTGTATATATATATAGCCAATAGGGAATTTCAACAATTTAAGCTTGTAGACACGTTGATGGGGACATCACCTCCCATGCCCACGTTCACAGCTCGTCTCCTCGCCCCGGTTGCATCCGGCATGGTTTAGTCATTTAATTTTGAGTTCTATGTAATTTTATTTGAGTCATTTGATGTATTTCCCCTTTTATTTGAGTCATGTTCCTAGGTCTTGCATTTATTTTCCTAAGTTTGAGTGTCATTAGATTGTGTAATGTGCTATTGGACCCAATTCTTCGGGCTAGGCCCATGAGCCCCCCCTACCCCTTCGGTTATTTGTTATTGAGTCTTTTGTATGGGACTTATTGTAAAATGTGGGTTTCCTATATATAGGGCCCCATTTCCTTCATTTGGAGGTAATGAATCAATCAATGAAAAAAATGTCATTTGAGAGTCCAAAGCTTAGTTTAGTGGAGTGATTCCAACATTTTTTGGGTGAGAAATCCTAGGGGAGAGATTCCCCACCCTTCCCTCTCTTAATCCCTCTTTTTCACTCCACTTTCTCTCTCCTCATCACCCAATTTCGAATTTTCTTCTCTCTGCTCCCTTCCCAACCACCTCAACCCCCACCTACCATCATTAAAGCCCTCCACTTCCCCATGGCCTCCATTACTCCACCCCCCTAGTCCCAAGAGATCCCTCACCATTCCAACACCACTTTTCCATTCCAACACAATCAACCCCTTCCCCACACAACCCCACAACTTCCAATGCCATTTCAAATTTGAAATCCACCCTTCCCTCCACTCACTTGTGCCCCCCCTCACTTCTCCTCTCACCCACCTTCCCAAATTCGTAGCTCCTCCTCCCACCGCCTGTTAGATCCCCTTCTAGACCCTATTCTTCCCTTCCCCCACCTTAGAACACCCCCTCCTAGACCCCCTCACAGCCCGGGCTTTCCCCACACTCATCCACCCCCATTTCCCCTCCCATATACCCCATTCCCCCCCATCATCATCAACCTACAACTCTCAACTGAAGATCTACAGCAGACTAGCAACTTGCAGCGGCCACCACGACCTCCTCTGGATGAGTTTGAAGACCCAAGAGCCATTGTCGGAAGCGTCGGCCAGTCGCCTTCGCAACCGAAGTGGTTTTGTCTTCTTCCGATCTCCGAGTCGTCCAGGAGGTCCATTCTCCCACAGCTGCGCGGTTCTACCTCGGCTGAGGAACTGAGCCAGATTAGAAGCTCTGCCACGACGAACCCCGAAGGAATCAGTCCTCAAGTTCTTCTTCAAAGTTCTTCATCGGCCTGTATACTTTCAGAATCAAGAAGCAGAAGCCCATTCAGCATCCGGGAACAAAAGTTACCAATTTTCTTCCATGGTCGCGCGGCTCTGCCTTCCCCAGTTTGCATCGACACCTCCTCACACTTCTGGCTCCACAGATCGTCTCCTTCTCTTCTGGCATCCCCGTTTCTTTTGCTGCCAAGAGAACTCACCCACGGTTCTAACGGCGCTGACGGCATCAAATTTGGAGTTCGGGAACGGCCAGGACAGCCTCTGCATCCTACTATTGGTGACCTGCCCCTGCTAGTCCGAGAAACAGAGGTCCTGTTCAAGCTCCTGCCCCGACCTGCAGCGACTCCAGAAGAATTTACAAAAATTCTGAGGCATTCCCCTTCCTTTTACGAAGATTTCTCCGCTGGTATTGCCATCAGAGAAATTCCTGACCAAGATCTACAACAGCAACACCGACCCTCTGTCCTGGTTCGCAGACAGCAGGCAGATTCGGCGTCCACCCTTGTTCCTCGTTCTTTGCTTTGGTTTCCCCACCCCGCTTGGCCGGCTGAAGGCCCCTCCCTGCGTGGAGGTAGTATTGATGTAATATCATTAACCCCCACCCCAAGTTCCCCCTCCTGCGAGAGGTGTAGTGGTGTAATTTGTTTGGGCAGGTCAAGCGACACCGCCGCGGCGTGTGGGGATCCACTCGCCTCCCCGCTCGCCCTCGTCTCCGACCGGGACCGGTTTCTTCAAACCGGTTGAGTAAGTGCTCAAACCTTCACTCCACTTAGTGCTTGTCTTTCAATATTAGTTCTAATTCCGCTGGTTATGCGAGTGAGAGCCCGATCCTCGAGCCCCATTGCCTTGAGTGATCACCGTGGGAAGAGTGCAACCGGTGCCTTCGGCACTTCGTCGGCCCCGTTGAATTGGGCTTCCAAATCCATTGGGAATCAAATCTTGGCTTTGCTGGCCCTCTACCAGCAAGGGCCCAACCCCTCAACCTCACCTTGGCATTGCCAAGTTACCCCGGGCTTGGGTGAGCGACGAGAGAGCGGCGGCCCAAATTGGCCCATTTAGATTGCGATTGTGCTTGCTTGCATTAGGTCCGAGGTTGTGTGACATCAAGTGGTATCAGAGCCAGGTTCACAACTTGTCTCTCCACAAGTTGGTCCTAGGGCATGTTTATGCATTTAGAGTCCTCGGTTGCATCTCCCATGTCCACTAGAATGGCCACTTCATACCCGTCATATCCATCCCCATCAACTTTCCCAAGAAGCCCAAATCCTCATGGAAGTTCCATTGCCAACAAAGTGGGTAGCAACACCTCTGTCATAGAAGCCCTACCTAATGTCCTTAATCGGCTTGAAGATATCATGTCTCGACTCGACCGACTTGAAGGAAATAGCCGTGCACCAAGAGTGAATGAGAGTGACCTTTGGGGAAATCTAGAAACCATATTTTTAGAACACTTGAAAATCAAAACCCCCGCCTTTGATGGATCCAACAGCCCAAGCCTTTACCTAGATTGAGAGATTTCCATGGACCAATTCTTTAAAAGTTGCCCCTTGAACGAGGGAAGAAGAATGAGGCTAGCCAAGGCACACCTCTCCAAACAAGCTAAAACTCATTGGTTAGTTGTGGAAGGTTTGAGAAAGATCCGTAGGGAGGCTCCAATTAGCACTTGGGATGAGATGAAGACCGAGCTTAGAAAAACCTACACTCTCCAACCCTCTCCCTCCTACTCAAATCAGCAAAGTCCAAGGAGCACTTCAACTCCATCATCCCCACCCAGTCAATCCAAGACCCCAATCACCCATTCCCCACCACTTCCCATCTCTCCTACCCCAACCACTACATTTACACCCCACCTCCAAGTCCACACCACAACCATAGGTCCCCATACCCAATTGGGCCCCATGACCAACTCTCCACCTAGGCCCATGGTAACCCTCACCACTACCTCTCCACCACCCCTAAAAGGGGACACTCCTCCCAAAACCAATCAACCCAAACCCCTTCAACCCACCCATCTTCCTCTCCCTACCCCAATCCAACTCCCACCAAAACCTCCACTACTACCCTTACCTATCCTAACCCAAGTTTCCCACTACCTACCACCCCGGATACACCATGCCCCAATCATCACCACACCCTCAAAAGTCCCTCTCACCTCCTTGGAAGAAGAACCCATACCCGATCTAATAGTGGTGAACACCCCAAACCCACTCCCAACCCATGAGGAAACCCAAGTTCACACCAATGGTGAGGAAGAGCTTCAACCCTTTACCACTTCAAATTGTCCGAGTCTTCAAGAGCCACAAACCTTCACAAATGGCACCATAATCATAGATGGGCCCCTAGCTAGATGGCTAAAGGAGAAACCAATTCACCCCATCACGTCCAATGTCTACCCTCTCATGGAGCTAAACCTCCCCATAGTACCCTTCTCCACCTATCACACCACCATCCAATCATCCTACCAAGTGGAAACTTTAGGGGATCTTCTTAAGGGCCTAGCATGGCAAATTGAGTTCACTACCATGTTGACCCCTATGGCCGAACAACCTAGGAGCCTTGGCCTCCTACACCTATGCATCGGGTCTATCACCTCGGTTTACACCATTGGTTGCTACACTAGCGACCTCCTTCTATTCCCCCCCACACCCGATGAGCCCGAACTTCTCTCCAATTGGAGCTTTTTATATCGGGTAGAGAGCCAAGCCCTCCCCTCATGACCAACCCACTCACCAAGAATATTGACCCAATTATCATTGAGAGGGATGACTTAGCACCTTTTGAGGACCTTGAGGACATGGAGCTCCTTCCCCTTAGTAACCCATTTTATGATCCCTATGATCCATTACAATGGGAGTCAAGGAACCCGGGTGACCCAACTACCTTAACCACCACCTACCTTTCCCTATCCCAACCCACCATGTTTGACCCAATCCACCCCATCCTAGACCCGGGTTACACCTTGGGAGCCATGACCTTGGGCCACATATCCCTAGGTAATAAGGTTGTGCCCCACCCCATGATGACCACCTTCTTAGATCCATTCGATCCTTTCCAATGGGAGTTCAAAGGTTGTCCCACACCTATACACATGGAAGTCACCTTTGGGAAAAGCATGCATGTCTCTAGGCTTACCATACCCCTTGGCATGAACACTATATTGGGTCCATTCATTCATATCACCCACATGTCAAGTAGAAAGTATGAGTGGTCCATATTTGGATGTCAAGGTCCACCTTCATGCATCATGGGTCTTAAGCATGTCAAAAGTATCTACGGATGTCCAGGTCCCCCTACATTCATCACCACTTTGCATGATAGGTTCACCTACGGGTGCCCCGGCCCAACTAGGCCCACCAAAGTCTACGTGACAACATTGCATGATAAGTCCACATATGGTTGCCCCGGCCCTCCAAAATCCATCAAAGTCTTCTTGGCATCAAAGCATGATTGGTCTACTTTTGGTTGCCCAGGTCCACACATCACCCCTAGAATGTCAACATTCACAAAATTGCATGAAAGCCTTTGCAAGCACATAAGCAAAAAGAATGAGGCTTATAAGAGGCGGGCCGACTCTCATCGGCGTCACCAAGAATTCCATGAGGGTGACTTTGTGATGGTAAGGACGGAGAGGCTCTCCCCGGGAGCCAACTCTAAACTGAGGCCACGTGGGGCTGGTCCCTTCCAGGTCTTGAGGCACATTGGTGCAAATGCCTACGAGTTAGTTCTCCCTGAGGAGTATGGAATAAGTCCCACATTCAATGATGCCGACCTAGTGTCATATAAGGGACCCATGGTAGTACCTAGTGAGGAGATTGAGGCTACATCTTTCCTTGAGAGAGCACCCACCCGTGAGGAGAGACCACCAGTCAAGAGAGCCCAGCGTGAACAAATTGAACAAATATTGGATGAATAAGTCACTACCACTCGGAGCAAGGTATACCAGCGCTATCTCGGTAGGTGGATGAATCAGTCTCGTTCGGAAGACTTGAGGGCTGTACCACTTCTACACCCTCCAAGGAGGGAAGGACACTTACTCGACGGAGTCGAGTTCTCCGCACCCCGGGAGTATGATGGGGACATCACCTCCCATGCCCACGTTCACAGCTCGTCTCCTCGCCCCGGTTGCATCCTGCATGGTTTAGTCATTTAATTTTGAGTCCTATGTAATTTTATTTGAGTCATTTGATGTATTTCCCCTTTTATTTGAGTCATGTTCCTAGGTCTTGTATTTATTTTCCTAAGTTTGAGTGTCATTAGATTGTGTAATGTGCTATTGGGCCCAATTCTTCGGGCTAGGCCCATGAGCCCCCCCTACCCCTTCGGTTATTTGTTATTGAGTCTTTTGTAAGGGACTTATTGTAAAATGTGGGTTTCCTATATATAGGGCCCCATTTCCTTCATTTGGAGGTAATGAATCAATCAATAAAAAAATGCCATTTGAGAGTCCAAAGCTTAGTTTAGTGGAGTGATTCCAACATTTTTTGGGTGAGAAACCCTAGGGGAGAGATTCCCCACCCTTCCCTCCCTTAATCCCTCTTTTTCACTCCACTTTCTCTCTCCTCATCACCCAATTTCAAATTTTCTTCTCTCTCCTCCCTTCCCAACCACCTCAACCCCCACCTACCATCATTAAAGCCCTCCACTTCCCCATGGCCTCCATTACTTCACCCCCCTAGTCCCAAGGACATCCCTCACCATTCCAACACCACTTTCCTCATTCCAACACAATCAACCCCTTCCCCACACAACCCCACAACTTCCAATGCCATTTCAAATTTGAAATCCACCCTTCCCTCCACTCACTTGTGCCCCCCCCTCACCTTCTCCTCTCACCCACCTTCCCAAATTCGTAGCTCCTCCTCCCACCACCTGTTAGATCCCCTTCCAGACCCCATTCTTCCCTTCCCCCACCTTAGAACACCCCCTCCTAGACCCCCTCACAGCCCGGGCTTTCCCCACACTCATCCACCCCCATTTCCCCTCCCATATACCCCATTCCCCCCCATCATCATCAACCTACAGCTCTCAATTGAAGATCTACAGCAGACCAGCAAATTGCAGCGGCCACCACGACCTCCTCCAGATGAGTTTGAAGACCCAAGAGCCATCGTCGGAAGCGTCGGCCAGTCGCCTTCGCAACCGAAGTGGTTTCGTCTTCTTCCGATCTTCGAGTCGTCCAGGAGGTCCATTCTCCCACAGCTGCACGGTTCTACCTCGGCTGAGGACCTGAGCAAGATTAGAAGCTCTGGCACGACGAACCCCGAAGGAATCAGTCCTCAAGTTCTTCTTCAAAGTTCTTCATCGGCCTGTATACTTTCAGAATCAAGAAGCGGAAGCCCATTCAGCATCCGGGAACAAAAGTTACCAATTTTCTTCCACAGTCGCGCGGCTCTGCCTTCCCCAGTTTGCATTGACACCTCCTCACTCTTCTGGCTCCACAGATCGTCTCCCTTCTCTTCTGGCGTCCCCGTTTCTTTTTCTGCCAAGAGGACTCACCCACGGTTCTAACGGCGCTAACGGCATCAAATTTGGAGTTCGGGAACGGCCAGGACAGCCTCTGCATCCTACTATTGGTGACCTGCCCCTGCTAGTCCGAGAAATAGAGGTCCTGTTCAAGCTCCTGCCCCGACCTGCAGCGACTTCAGAAGAATTTACAAAAATTCTGAGGCATTCCCCTTCCTTTTACGAAGATTTCTCCGCTAGTCTCGCCATTAGCGAAATTCTTGACCAAGATCTACAACAGCAAAACCGACCCTCTATCTTGGTTCGCAGACAGCAGGCAGATTCGGCGTCCACCCTTGTTCCTCGTTCTTTGCTTTGGTTTCCCCACCCCGCTTGGCCGGCTGAAGGCCCCTCCCTGCGTGGAGGTAGTATTGATGTAATATCATTAACCCCCACCCCAAGTTCACCCTCCTGCGAGAGGTGTAGTGGTGTAATTTGTTTGGCCAGGTCAAGCGACACCGCCGCGGCGTGTGGGGATCCACTCGCCTCCCCGCTCGCCCTCGTCTCCGACCGGGACCGATTTCTTCAAACCGGTCAAGTAACCTTCACTCCACTTAGTGCTTGTCTTTCAATATTAGTTCTAATTCCGCTGGTTATGCGAGTGAGAGCCCGATCCTCAAGCCCCATTGCCTTGAGTGATCACCGTGGGAAGAGTGCAACCGGTGCCTTCGGCACTTCGTCGGCCCCGTTGAATTGGGCTTCCAAATCCATTGGGAATCAAATCTTGGCCTTGCTGGCCCTCTACCAGCAAGGGCCCAACCCCTCAACCTCACCTTGGCATTGCCAAGTTACCCCGGGCTTGGGTGAGCGACGAGAGAGCGGCGGCCCAAATTGGCCCATTTAGATTGCGATTGTGCTTGCTTGCATTAGGTCCGAGGTTGTGTCACATCACACGTAGGATAACTTTGAGAGAATAGGGTCCAAAAATATGACATTGGACATAGATAGGCGATAACAACGGTACAATCATGATGAACGATGAAACTAAGTGGAATTAGGTTCCCTTAACTCGGGTACCATGACAAACAAGTATGGACATTCTTTATATAGAATTGAGGTCCACATGAATAGTATATCAAAGGCAAGATACCCTCATTCTTATTATAGAATTGAGGTCCACAAGAACATCAACAAATGACATGATATCGTCATCCCATTTAGAATTCTCATGATATACTCTTTGCATATCATAAGGGCCGGTATACCATGTTTCTTTTATAGTGACATGGCATTCAATAGTGTAACGGGTTTTTAGGGTACAACCAGCTCAGTCGACCTTGAGGGAATCCAAGGTACGAGGAGTCTTACGGAGGTCTCTATGACTAACTCGCTAGTCCAAAGGAACAGAATGT
Source organism: Amorphophallus konjac (assembly GCA_022559845.1). Classification (NCBI taxonomy): domain Eukaryota; kingdom Viridiplantae; phylum Streptophyta; class Magnoliopsida; order Alismatales; family Araceae; genus Amorphophallus; species Amorphophallus konjac. Next base: position 102,738,022 of record CM040119.1, on the reverse strand, counting down.
CCAATGGAGAGCTTGTATGTCAATGAGAGTTTGAGGGTGATCGATAAAACATCATGAAACGTGGGACTATACTCACGGAGTGGAGTAATAGTGCCTACACATATATATATACATATAGTGAAACCCTCAGATAACATCAATCGGGAAAAATCAGTAATGCAGAAAGTAGCGACTCTGGTAAAGTCATTTTTCGTAAAATTAACGCCTTAATCAGGGGCGTTTATATTAAATTTGACGACATATAAAGAGGTCGTCCTTTCCAATATTGCTATTTTACAGATATTAAAAATCTGTAATTTTGTTTAAAACGCGCCTTGGGTAGGGGCGTTACCAGGAAAAAGGCGCCCTAGTCTGGGGCGTTAGTTAAACAAGAGACGACCTGGTCAAGGTCGTTAATTCACAATTTTACAAATTTCGAGGTAATGAATATTTCAGGAACATGGTATATAGTCAGGACCAGAAAAATAGCAGGATTACAAGAAATTGACCATGCATTAATTTAGAATCATGTTTGCATTGATAATTACTTTTTAAACATGCTATTTATTAATTAACAGGAATTAACGTCCATGTGCAGGGCGTAAAATCTGGAATTGACGACCTAGGCATGGTCGTGTCTTTTAAATTAACGCCCTTGTTAGGGTCGTTTCTTTCAAACATTCCGTAGAAAATAACCAGAACGCATGAAAACTATATGCATGAACTACCGATGATAATTATCTATAGTTATATGGTAGTTTGGGCTGCGTTCCATGAGAAAATCCTACCTTATGATGATTAACTGGAGAACTGATGAAGACACGGTACTCTGCTATCAACAGAGTTGGATGAAAGGGCAGAAGTCTTGGTGTAGATGTATCGACAGGTTCTCTTTTTGGCACGATCAGAAGCAGACGTTCGTCGATGAAGAACCCACGTTCTTCAGTAGGTTAAGATGACTTCTCTACAGAGAAATAAGATGAAGAAACATCAGTTTTTCTTCATAATACTTAACTGAAGGTGGAGGAAAGAAAAACTTACCCGTTAATCTTCTTAACCTGTAAGAAGAGAAGAAGAATAAGAATATTTAGTATTCTTTCATGAAATCGATAATCGGACGAACAGAGATACAAGCCTTGGAATACTCCGAACGCCAAATAGCGTTCTCGGTTCAAGCAGTAGGTTATTTATAGGATTTCTAGAATCTTAATAGAGTTAGTGTTTGATTGGAAGTAATACTTCCATATTAGAGTTATTACTACATTCGAACTCTTTCTCATAGTTATCATCTTACCCTGGATAGACTCCTGGGTCGAACGAAACTCAAACTGAATTAGCGACCTAGGTCAGGGCGTCGAATTTAAATTGACGCCTTGTCAAGCGTCGTTTCTTGTTAAAACGCGTCTATGTCAAGGGCGTCACCCCTTTTACTGTATTTTTATTACTCTTACTTATTTTGGTCGCCTGAGATTTGACGCCGTGACACGTGGGCGTCACTTCTTAAAACACGCCTTGATCAAGGGCGCCTATTCGTAAAGTCGCGCCTTTTACTGAGGCGTTATTTTTATCAGGGTTTCATTCTTTTTATTCCAAGCTCTTTCGTTTATTTATTAAATCTTCTAATCTATTTTGATTTATTTATTCCTTTTTATTTTATCAGGGTTGCTACAATTTATAGACTCCAAACTTTTCATAAGATCAAAATAACCTTGACAAATAAGTAAATGACCAATAACTCCAAGGGAGGGGCGCCCTTGGGCCTAGCCCACTAGTTGGGCCGAATTGACTAACAAACTGACCCATTAACCTATTAACTGACTCAAATAAAAAAAGATTACACATACATGACTCAAATGAAATAAAAATTACGTGCTATGACTCAAGATTAACGGCTACAAATGATGATGTGCTGATGGCGAGCAACAAGAGTATCCCAAAAAGTGAAGTGGCTGGGGATGTCCCCATCATACCCCCGGGGTGGGGAAAACTTGACCCCGTCGAGTATGTGTCCACCGGGGAAGTAGTGTACCAAATGCAGCTCCAAGCGTGCCACGATCTCTGAACTCAACCCGCGTCCGTAGCCGGGGAATGGTGCTTCAGCTTTTCAAAGTTGCTCGGACACACTCTCATGCTGGTGATGAGATCTTGCTTGCCTAGTATTGCCGCCGTGTGCTCACGTCGGACTCTCAGGATAATTTGGGGTGGCACTCCGAGGGTGTCTCTCGCAAGGATAAGTGTAAGCTCAAGGCACTCACTAGGATCCACCGCGGTGCCCTTAGAGGGTGCCGGATCCGCCACGTGGGAAGTGGGGTGAATCCCAAAACCCATTCGAAAGTCTAACCCATAAGTCGGGTTGCAAAAGCCACTCGGAACTTGGCAAGGTCCAAGTCCTCGTGCCCTCAATTTGGAGGTGACCCTAAGGTAGAGCCATCCCAAAGCCATCATCGCCAAGTTGCTAACTTGGAATTCCAAGTGGCGCTTACGAGTTTGTGCTCGCTTCTTGTGAATCTCACCGCTTGTTGCTTGATACTTGCTTATATGCCATGCACAATGATGCGGTGTGAGTGGGCAATGTGTGGTGTGCAAAGGTGGTCCAGGGCAACCACATATAAACCTATCGTGCATTGATGCTATGAGGACATTGAATGATTTGGGAGGACCGGGGCATCTATAGGTGTCCCTCTCATGCGTGGGTGTGATAAGTGCCGGAGGACCCGGACATCCATGAATACTCCTAACATGCTTAAGACTCATGATGAATGAAGGAGGGCCATTACACCCAAATATGGATCACTCATGCTTCTTACTTGACATGTGGGTGATATGAATGAATAGACCCGACTTATGAATCATGTCAAGTGGTGCGGTATGCCTAGGCACATGCATTTCTATCCTAGAGATGACTTCCATGTGCATGGATGTGGGGTGGCCCTTGAGCTTCCACTCGTATGGATCAAAGGGATCTAAGAAGGGGGACATCATGGAGTGAGGCAATTCTTCAATCCCAAGGTATATGTTGCCTATCGTCAAGACTCCCTTGGTGTAAACCGATTCTAGGAAGGGAGGGGTTTGGGTTAACATGGGCGGTAAGGGTAGGGTAAGGTGGGTGGTGAATAAGATGAGTGGGTTACATGAAGATCTAGGTTCCCATAGGAAAGGGTCGAAGGGATCACGGTAAGGGTCACCTAGATAGGGGTACTCCATGTCCTCAAGATCCTCATATGGTGGTGAGTCACCCTCTTCTAGTGAAATGGTTGGGCCGGTGTATGGGGTGCGTTGGTTGGTCAAGGTTCTAGGAATCACAATGGTAGGGGAGTTGACCGAGATGGGCTCTTCCACTATGGGGAGAAGGAAAAGGAGGTCACTAGTGTAGAGGTGATAGACCCAATGCATGGATGGATGAGGTCAAGGCTCTTGGGTCGGTCCACCCCTAGGGTCAACAAAGAAGTCAAGTCTAATTGCCACTCTAGACCTTTGAGGAGATCATCCCAACCTTCTACCTCATAGTAGGATTGGATTGTGGTGTGGTAGGAGTGGAGGGGGACAATTTGGGATGGATATCCCAAAGGTGAGAGAGGTGGGGGTGAGCTAGGAAGGGTGGGTCCTTGTTTGAACAATTACAGTATGGCCTCATTCACGGTGGGGGTGCCAAGTGTGTAGATGTGTGGCTCTTGAGGAGTTGGACTAGGAAAGAATGGTGGGATTGGGGGCTCTTGATTTTCCACAATGGTGGGAGGTGGATCCGGATTGACATCCTTCTCTACTTGAGTGTGTGTGTGGGCCACAACTTCTAATGCTAATGGGGTATGAGGATCTATGGTGGGTGGTTTGGTGAAAGCCGACCCATGATGCACTCGGGGTGGTGGGCAAGGGTGGACTTGGGTTGGGATAGGAAGGGGAAGTAGTGGAGGCCTAGGTTGGGGAAAGATTGTTGTAGGAAGCGGGAGGTGGGTTGGGTGAGGGGGTTTAGGTTGGTTGGCATTGGGAGGTGCATCTTTCTTTGGGGGTGATGGAGGGATAGTGGTGGGGTTCAAGGGGGCTTGTGGGATATGGGTTTGGTGGGGAAATTTGGGTTGGGGGGTGGTGGTCGTCATGGGCCTAGGTGGAGGGGTGGCCATGGGGCCCAATTGGGTTTTTGGAGCTATGGTTGTGGTGAGGACTTGTAGGTAGGGTGTAGATGTTGTGGTTGGAGTAGGAGAGGTGGGAAATGGTGGGGAATGCGTGATTAGGGTCTTGGGTTGGCCAAGGGGAAATGATGGAGTTGAAATGCTATTTGGGACTCGGTGTTTGGAATGGGACGGGAAAATATATCTAACCCTAAGTTGTTCCTTCATGTCCCCCCATATTGTGAGGGGAGCTTCCCTTCTAATTACCCTTAAGCCTTCAATTTTCAACCAATGAGTTTGAGCCCTTTTGGTTAGTTGCATTTTCGCACATCGAACCTTCCTATCCTTGGACATGGAATTTCTCTCAAAGTAATGGTCCATTGATGCCTCCCAATCTAAATAGTCATTAAGATGAGTTCCATCAAAAGTGGGAGGTGGGGGACATGTCCTTCTATTATCCGTCCTTGGGGCGGGCCTATTTTCTCCAAGTTGGTTGAGTCGACTCGATATGTTATCAAGCCGCTCATTGACATAGGTCAAGTCCGCGGCCGAAAACGGTAAGAACGCCCAAAAAAAACCAACCACGTCCCCATACCTCCATAGGAGAGGGGGAAAACAAAGGGGAAGACCCCTGGGGACCCCTAGCATGATTCTAGGCCCTCAAAACACGAAACCATGCATTGAATCCATAGATCGGGTGAGCTCTCCCCAAATCATGGAAAAACCCAAAAATGCTCAAATGATCCCCTCTCGACCTCCCCGCGGCCTATAAATCGCGGAAAAGATCGGCATGAGGCTAAGGAACGTCACCCTACCTCAATGGAGCGAATGCTCCGCCGGATCGATCACGAATCACGAAGAATGCTCGAAGCTTCACGAACTCCCCACGCTTTCCACGCTCGCCGCACGCCCACGAGATCGCCTCACCGTCGCCCACGCGTCCGCGCCGTCGCCCCGCCGCCGTCTGTAGCCGGAGAGGGGCTCGCCGCGTCCGAATGGGAGAGAGGGAGAGAGAGAGGGCTCACGGTGGGAAGAAACGGAGGAAGAGGAAGAAGAAGAAAGAGAAAAGGGAAAAAGAAAAGAGAAAGGATTAGGCTTTATAGAAAATCCGAATTTTCGGAAAAATACCGAAAAATAGAAAAATACGTTTCCGGAATCCTCGGAACGCACCGATCGCAACGGTACCACTCGTGCCCGGGTGAACCGCCCGGTTCGCCTGCAGCGAGCTTCCGAAGAAAAAGCCGAAACACACGCCGGGAATCGGAAAACACACGCGGAAAAGCCGCGGAACGCCTCCGGGCCTCCGAAACGACTCCAGATCGCGCCGATCCGAACACGAAAGATGTCCGAAACGGAATTTCGGACACAACAGAGGCGGACGCTCCGAAAACCAGATCCGGGACCCACGAAGAAGGATCCGAAAGGTCAGGGATATTACAGCCCTCCCCCCTTTAGGAATTTCGTCCTCGAAATTGAGAACAACCCAAGGGGAAAGAAGAGGGAGACTCACTCAAACAGATACGGGAACTGCTGACGTATCTCGTCCTCACGTTCCCACGAAGCCTCACCACCAGAGTGTCGTTGCCACATGACCTTTACCAAGGGAATGACCTTGTTCCGCAGGCGCTGCTCTCGCCTATCCTCCACGCGGATCGGAAACTCTGGGAGAGAAAGATCTGGAGTCACCTCAGGCCAAACAGAAAACTCGAGCACATGAGAGTCATCGGGCATATACTTCCGCAACATCGAGACGTGGAACACGTCATGCACCGACGCCAACTCAGGAGGTAACTGCAACCGGTAAGCAACCTCACCGATGCGCTCCACAATCGCGAAAGGACCAATGTAGCGAGGACTCAGCTTCCCACGCCGTCCAAAACGCATCACCCCCTTCATCGGAGAAACTCTCAAGAACACATGATCGGCCACGGCGAACTCGAGGGGTTACCTCCTACGGTCAGCATAGCTCTTCTGCCGACTCTGGGCCGCCAACATGTTCTGACGAACCAGGTGCACAACATCCACACATTGCTGCACCAATTCCGGTCCCGTCAAAACACGCTCACCCACCTCAAACCAATCAAGTGGAGTCCGACAAGGACGCCCATACAGAGCCTCATAGGGAGCCATGCCGATGCTCGAATGATAGCTGTTGTTATAGGCAAACTCCACCAACGGTAGGTGATGAATCCAACTCCCCTGCCACTCCAGACAGCAGGATCTCAGCATGTCCTCCAAAGTCTGAATGGTCCTCTCGGATTGACCATCTGACTGAGGATGATACGCCGAGCTAAACGCCAACTCCGTGCCAAGAGCTCGTTGGAAACTCCTCCAGAATCCAGAAGTGAAGCACGGATCCCGATCCGATACGATCGAAATGGGAACCCCATGCAACGGCACGATCCGCTCCACATACAAACGAGCCAACTTAGACACGCTCCAGCTGACCTTGACCGGTAACAACCGCGTCACCTTCGTCAGCCGATCCACCAGCAACCAAATACTGTCCTGCCCACTCGGGGTCCTTGGCAACCCCACCACAAAATCCGTGGTCACATGGTCCCACTTCCAAGCAGGAACATCCAAGGGCTGGAGAGTACCTCCTGGTCGCTGATGCTCCGCCTTCACCTACTGACAGATCAGGCACCTGGCCACAAATTCGGCGACATCTCTCTTCATGCCAGGCCACCAAAATTGCCTTCGCAAGTTCCGATACATCTTCATCGCACCCGGGTGTACAGTGTACCTGCTCCCATGAGCCTCGCGTAACACCGCACGACGAACCTGCTCCTCTGCTGGGACGTACAACCTGCCACGAAACCTCGCAGCACCGTCCTCGCCAAGCTCCACGTCAGCCATCGCAAGAATCCGGGGCAACTCAGGGTCCGCATGCTGAGCCTCTGTCACCTGACGACGGATAGCAGGAGTGACAGTCAGACTCGCAAGCACTGCCAACTCTCGCTCCTGGGGAATCTTGAGCCTGAAGGAAACTTCGGGCACCTGTTCCCAGAGCCTCCACTTCCTCAGCATCAAGGTACTGACCGCCACCTTCCGACTCAAGGCATCTGCGACGACATTCATCCTGCCCGGCTGATAAGACAGGGTGAAGTCATAGTCCTTCATGAACTCCATCCAACGCCTTTGTCTGAGGTTCAGATCTCTCTGCGAGAACACGTACCTCAAACTCTGATGGTCAGTAAACACCTCGAACTTCTCACCGTACAGATAATGCCTCCAGATCTTCAGCGCAAAGATCACCGCCGCCAACTCAAGGTCATGGGTAGGGTAGTTCTCCTCATGGGGCTTTAGCTGCCGAGATGCATAAGCCACCACTCTACCATGCTGCATCAAAACAGCACCCAATCCAACGCCGGAAGCATCTGTACACACCACGAAACCTCCCGATCCAGAAGGTAAAACCAACACCGGAGCCGAGGTGAGCAATCTCTTCAGTTCTCTGAAGCTCTGCTCACACTCCTCGGACCAAACGAAAGGCACATCCTTCCGCGTGAGCCTCGTCATCGGGGTCGCAATGCGGGAAAAATCTTGGATAAACCGGCGATAATAACCCGCAAGCCCCAAGAAACTCCGGATCTCCATCACCGACCTCGGCCTCGGCCATTGCATCACAGCCTCGACCTTGGCGGGATCCACGGAAATGCCATCACCAGAAATCACGTGCCCCAGAAAGTGCACCTCGCTGAGCCAAAACTCGCACTTGCTGAGCTTCGCATACAACTCGTGATCTCGCAACGTCTGCAGCACCACACCCAAATGGTACGCATGCTCCTCAGTGTTGATTGTTTGTTTACCTATCTCTTCTTATCTTCTTTCTTTTTTTGTTGATTGTGAGGGTTTTGAAAAATGATATGGCGAGATGATAAATAAACTACCAAAGATCAGCTCAACCTATGCACATGTGAACATGAACCTAGGCAATCAAATCTAACTCTAGCATGGGCACGCTATCTCAATCAAATTACGCTAAGGGAAAAACAAAAAACACACGCCGGGGCGTGGAGCAAAGATAAATAAAAACACACCGCTAGGGGTGGAACAATCAAGGAGAATAAAGAGATTTGATGAAAAAGACAGCTAGTGCCCAACACTAAGGAAAGTCGTGATCGCCACCAAAGTAAACACAAGTCAAAGACTCGAATATACCTTGGAAATAGGTGGATGAAACACCCGCCCACGGGAGAGAAAACCAAGGAAAGCCTGCAGATCAACTTGCAAATAACGGTCCAAACCCTGTGCGTCGCTTGGAAGTAACGGTCGTGCGATAGGCAGCCAGAAGGAAATAACGCACCTGCACCTGACCGTCAGATAACCTGCAGTGAAAAGATGTGAACTCTTTGAACTCCAACCCTTCCAGCCGGCTAGAAGGCTTGGGCCTCGTGCTAGTGATCCTGTAAAACCTGCCAAGGATGTAGAAAGCAAAACAACACAACCTCAATTAGCCCTCAACATAAGTATAGCATCAATCCTTAAAAAGCTTAAGAACATCAAAAGGAGAGGGGATTACCGGGGAGTTGTTGGTTTTTTAACCCCTCTGGGCGTTTTTAAGTTTAGGAGGATATGTGTATGCTTAGCAACAGTGAAAAACGTGGAGGAAGAGGAGGGACAATGCTTTTGATTGATAAAACCAAGGGAAACTTGAGCATGCAATGATGATGATCTTGACAAACTAAAACCCAAAATTACTCCCTTGACTTGGAAGATGGACGTGGGAAGCAGCTCCTCCTGGATGTAGATGACTTCTGAATTTGGCAGCACTTCGTCGTGAATCAAAATCTTCCTCCCTTGGGTCATGAAATCAAGGGTTCTATTTATAGACTCCCTCAAACTCTCAGGTCGAGTTGAAGATAAATCAGCCAAGAAAGGAGGATAATCCTTAGCAAATCCTTGAGGATAAAATCAACAAGAGTCCAAAGAAACAAACGAGAAGTCCTGAGGATTAGAATTGAAGGAGATAATGCCAATCCAAAACCCTATCTCGTCCACGGAGTAGCAGAGAAAAGGCCTGAACTATCAGGACTCTCTGAAGGAAGTAACGGTCTTACGATAGACCGCCACTTGGAAATAACGCTCCAAGGCATGACCGTCATTTTCAACCCTATCCAAAGGATAAGATCGACGGGAAGAAGATCTAAACAATAGGACTCTGCAAATAAGTAACGGCCAGGGCATAGGGCATCATAAGTAAACAACGGCCAGAGAGTAGACCGTTATTATCAAAGGACAACGAGGCCCTAAGTCTTAGGACTCTTCAAAGAGTAACGGCCCAGTCCTCATGCGTTATTATGAAATGACGCGCCTAGTCCAGACCGTTATTATCATTGATTTTCAAGAAAATAGAATGGAGGGATTGCCAAGCTTTTGAACGAAGTGCCACCAGGAACCAGGTCTAATCCAGGAATTGAGACCCAGAAAACAGGCTTCAACTGATTAAAAGAAATTCAATAAAGAGTGAACAACTCGGAGCATCATATTGAATAAATAAGGAGATGACCCGACTTATTGGGTATAAAACGGGTGTCAACAGATGCCCCTCCTTAACGTCCTCTTTGCAGGGGAACGTTCGGAAGTGAAGCGAAAGTGAAATGGAACATGGAGATGAAGCGGAAATGAAGCGGAGTGGATCAAAAAGAGGGCGTTAAGGTAAATGACACCCGTTTTTCATCAACAAGCGATAAGAATTTTCTGGAAAAACTTCAAAACTGATCACAAGGAAATAGCTAACCAAAGGATGCAAGTCTGGAGGATTTAATTAACTAAGGAAAGGAAACACGGCTGGCCGCCGGAGGCAACGGAAAGGAAAGAGACTAAACTCCAGACAGGAATCTTCAGTCAACTAGATCAAGCGAGCAAATCGAAGGAAACCTTCAAATTCAGAGTGGAATAATTCTCCTTATCCGGGATCAAGAACACAGCTGTTCACCGCCAATGAGACCTCTTGAACAAATGAAGCTTAGGAATGCTCAAAGAATGCGTATGATGCATGCTGGGCTAAAGAAAAACAAATCTTCAAAGCAAATGCAAAGAAAGATAAAATAACAAGATACTCGAGAATAATATTGCTAGATTGGGGAAACCAGAGTCAAGACACTATCTGCAACCACGGCGTGCAAGATAGAACCATCATCCCTAAATTTTCCAACCTAACGGCCTGTCCAACGATTATTCATGTGAACTTAGATCATCATCATTTTTGTTTAAGGGGAACATCAGATCCCAGGACACCTGAATGACCAGCCGGTTCTCAAGATAATATATCATAGATAACATATAGTAATGCATTAAGGGATAAGGGAACGAGATACAATACCTGACTTACCTGCTTGACGGACGGCGAAGCGTGCCTTCTGTTCCTAGTTCCTTTCAGGAAAGATAGGTTAGCCAACAAGATAGTTATGATAATAGTTAAGGCATAACCATTGTCTGTGATGAACTCATCAAATGTTTTTATGATGGAGATAAGCTTAAACATTAATTTTGACCATTCATTCATCAAGAAACTTGCGAGTATATAACGGCCTGACTCAGGAGCGTCACACGAAAATAACGGATGAAGCCTAGTCCGTCAACACCGAGTCGGTTCAAATTCTTCAATAAAACAGTCAGTCACAAGTGACGGCCTTAGAGGGGGGCGTCAGAACGATGTGACGGTCTAACGATAGACCGTCGCTTCTCCTGAGTTTTCAAAAAAAACAAACCGAACGGCCGTTCGGTCTCATTCCATGTTCAAACAACCAAAACGCCAAACCAGAAAAACCCACCGGCGATCTCCACCTCCACCTTCCAATGGCCGGCGACGAGGCACCGCAGCCACCACCTCAGAAGAGAGGGAGAGGAAAGAAGATGGCTATAAGGCGGTTCCACCGCTGGCTCGAACGAGAGACCACTCCGCCGTCCGTGGAGGAAGAACCGAGGGGAAGGGAGCCAAGGGAAGAAGAGGAGGTCCCCACGGTCGTGGAAGAACCAACCGAAGCTTCCTTGGGTGCAGAGGAGCCCAAGGAACCAGAGAAGAAGAAGAGGAAGGTCCTCGACCATGAGGTAGGCCCTCCGCCCTAATTTTTAAATTTTTGATTTTTATGTTTTTATTTATGAATGCATGTGGGGGATAAGGGTAGAAATGGGTCTATGAACCCACTAGGAACACTTGTAGGCCATTTGGCCAAAGTGGGAAATCATGGGGATGCAGGGGAGAAATTCCCCACTGGCAGACTAAGTGACGGTCCCGCCAGCGACCGTCACTTCTCTGACGCTCCAGGCTAAGGCCGTCATAGACAAGTAACGCCCCATCCCAGGGCCGTTACTTCTGCCAGGGTTCCAAACTCTTTTTAGGGTTTTCAATTTTCAAATTTTTGTTTTCCTTTTCGATATTTAATGTTTATGCAATGTCTATATGATATGAATGGACTAATTAGTGCTCTAATATGCAATGCAGGGAAAGAGGAGATCGAGGATCTCATGGCTGCAGATTCGGGTGGTGTACCAGGCACTGCCCGACTACCAGATAGACAGACTCGCAGAGATGGGTTTCGCCGAGATGCTCAGCATCGAGGTGATCCGGATGGAAACGCCATTGATGTACGCTTTGCACGAGAGGTGGGACCCGATCAGCCGTGCTTTCATCTTCCCGTGGGGCCACATGATCCCCACATTGGAAGACATAGCGAGGATTACAGGATTGAGAGTCCACGGCGCCGCAGTGACCGGGTGGACGTACGGCGACTATCGGGAGATAGCGCAGCAGCTACTGGAGTTGGACCTGATCCGGCCGGGCCAGTCCTCATCCCAGCTCTCGAGATCGGTGCTGCAGGAGAGTTTGGGGCTGAGAGGGGCAGCGATTGCCGTGGGAGACCTGCCCGAGGAGCATCTAAGCAGAGTGATAGACCGGGTGCGCCCTCTCGTGGCGGCAGAGGCAGGAGAGGAGGGGGATCGAGTGATGGGGCACTTCTTAATGCTACTGTTCGGGAAGCTCCTGTTCGCGACTCGGGCAGATGTCATCAGCTGCAGACTGCTACTGCTGATAGAGGATTTAAGTAGAGTGAGGAAATACGCCTGGGGAGCAGCGGTCTTGGCCTTCCTGATCAACTCGTTGAGTACCACGGACCGACTGACGATGCTGGGAGGCTTCTCGCCCTTCCTACAGGTAAAAAAAAGCGCTTAAATGCTTTCTATTATGCTATGATTGATGATTTATGTAACTGACTTGATTCCTAAATGCAGATCTGGAGCTATTTGTACCTCCCGGGCATTGGAAGAGGCGCATTACTCCATCCTGGCCTGATACCGATCGCGAGGCGATGGTCGGTGGCGAGGGATACGGGGTCGATCTTGAGACAGACCCGGATGATCCAGGAGGACCTGGACTCCTACCCACACACATCGGTGAGCTCAGAACTTAAATGCTTTAAATGCTTGATATGCCTATACGTGCTCATGCCATGCGAATGCTAATAGATCTAAATGCCTGCAGGTGAGGTGGACCCCTTACCGCGGTGAGGGCTACACAGGACAGCCATGGGTGGAGGCGTCTCTATCGTATCGGGGACGAGACGTCTGGCTACACTGCCTCCACATCATCGAGCCTCTGCACTACCGGCTGATTTTGCGGACTCGGGGACTTCACCAGCCCGAGGTGGCCTTTCCACATCGCAACGATGACCGCCCAGGCAAGTCGGCGAGGGGCATCAGTGGGAGTGTGGATTGGCGCGCCCGGAAGGTGAAGTACGTCCTCGACTGGAGGCAGCGAGGCAGGGCCGTGAAAGAGCGGGACGAGAGCGACGAGGCCTACCTGAAGGCCTTCGCTCGACACTACGGCGACCGGGTATACCGAGGTACCCGACGACCGGTATGCAATTCTAAACTAAGAAACTCTTTCTATATGATGAAATGCGGATGTGACATGCTGGCTCATGCTTTCTACATGCAGCTCGATCCTGAGGGGCGGATAGCTGAGCTAGAGGGACTACTCCACTCTACCATCCAGCAGCGGGATGAGTACCGGACTGCTCTGGAGCTCCTGGTGAGATTCTAAATGCTCATGATATGACTATGATTACGCATGATGCTAATGCTTCGGCTATGACAATGCAGCGGGCAGAGGGAGCTCAACGAGCAGGACCGGATGCCCCATCGTCATCCTCGCAGCCTGCGGGAGACAGGGCTGGGCGAGATGCTGATTTTGCTCGGGCGGTCGCCCGGGCCGAGGAGGCGGAGGCCACCCTCGCGGAGCGGGTAAGATACTTACATGCTTTATGATTATGCTTATGCTAATTAAATTTATATGACTAACCTATATGCAATGCAATGCAATCTACAGGCGATAGAGCTGGCAGCGGCAGTGGCGGAGGCCACCCAGGCGAGGGCAGAGGTAGAGAGGAGCCGGGCCGAGACTGATCGAGCTCGAGTAGAGACAGAGCTCGTGCGGGCAGAGATAGCCCGACTGAGAGCGGAGACCCCTCGTCACGCGGACGACGTGGAGATGGAGCGACTTCGGGCAGATTTAGCACGGGCGCAGGCCGAGGTGAAGGACCTTCACCTTGGGACCGCGAATCTTGATCGCTACCGGACCGAAGCACGGGAGACGCGACGCCAGATCTTCACACTGAAGATCAGGCTTCAGACAATGGAGCAGACAGTCCGGATGCTAGGCCGGGCACCAGAGCGGAGTTCTTCCCGGAGCGGGGCTCATAGGAGTGCTGCCCCTAGTGGCTCGGTTGGGGATTTCCTAGTTAGTTCCGCCGGCCAACAGAGAAATGAGAGGGCGGAGAGAGGACAGCAGGAGGAGAGTGCTTCCATAGCACCGCCACCCAGAAAACCCGAGGGTGGAGAGGATGAGGGCGGCCCGACGGATAAGTCGGCCGAATGATGTATTTTTATGCTTTTCTTGCCACTTGTACACGCCTTTTATGAAAATGAAATTTTTGTTGACTTTTTTATGTGGATGTATGAATGGATATGCACGAATGAGTGATTGAAAGTACGCATGATGGATGTGCATGTGAAATGAATGCTTGTGTGGAGAAGGTGTGGTGTACAGATGTGAAAGACCGCCAGGTCTAGGCAAAGGATAAACTAACTGCCTGAATTTAGTAGCAGAGGAAATGACGGTCTACTCTTGGACCGTCATAATCAAACGACGCGCCTACCTTAGGCCGTCATTCATGAAATATCTTATTCTGATAGCTGGGCTGCAGAGGAAATAGCGGCCCATGGTAGGAGCGTTAAAAGCAAACAACGGTCCTAGACCAGACCGTTGTTCATGGCAGAACATGGTTCTTAAAATTACTCGCAGAAAATGCGACGGCCTGAAGGAGACGCGTCATAACGAAACGACGGTCCTAACCTGACCGTTACATGGCGTTCAGCCCAGAAGAGAGAGACTTGAGCGATTTGAAGGATATAACGGATAAGGGTTTGTCCGTTGAAGTGAGACGGTCTGAGACCAGACCGTAAACAGCCACAGAACATGTTTTAAGGAAGACCCAACCCACAGAAAAGGTGACGGCCCAGGGTAGGCGCGCCAGAGTGAAGTAACGGCCTTACGACAGACCGTCAGAGTCTGGGTCGTTTCCAAAATGAATTCGGCCGTGAGAGCTTAGAGTCCGAGGTTCAGCCACTTAATCTCTTGCTAGAACTTATCCAAATTTCAGATAAAGCCTCCCAACTCCAATCTTATCCTTAAAAAGCCCCAACAACTTAGGAAACTTATCCAAAATTGCAGCTTACAAAAACCTCTGTTCTAGAGTTGAAGAATTCTCCCTAACAAGCAGAAATCAAGATGAAGAGGTGCTTCGAGATGGCGGCTATGGAAGAGAAGATCTACACCGGCCCTAAGGCTGCAAGGAGGGAACATGGGGAGCTTCAACGGCTGTCCTCGATCCCCAAGCATCTAAGCTCTAATGTCCAAAGGGTGGTAAGCTTTCATGACTTCATCCAAAGTTCAGATTTTTTGCTGCACTTTAATTTTCTTCATAACCTTCCTTCTTCTTTTCTTCTTCAAGCCTCTTCCTGGCCCAAGGTGTTACTCCAACCTGAAGTGGGTGGCTCCCATGGTAAAGGCACTCCCTTTAGAGGTGGTATCAATCCTCAAAGCGTGGCACCTCCAACCCCTCTTGGTTCTAGGCAAAAACTTCCAGAAATTGTCTTTGGATTGGCCATGCCTTTCAGCCCTTGTGGAACTATGGCATCCACAAGCTCATACATTCATCTTCCCTTCCTTTGAAGCAACCGTCCTATTGGAGGAGGTAGAGACCTACCTAGCCCTTCCTAAGACTAAGGTGGGGGATGAGGATCGGGTTTGCTATACAATAGAACCTATTGATCCGTCCTTGATCTTAAGCGACTTCATTCATAACCCAAAGGACGTGCGGACCATGATCAGCCCGCGCCACATTCACTTGATCCCTATGGCACAATGGATAGTGTCTCACTGTAAAAACAAGTGGGAGAGACACGAAGCAATAGCCAAGGCGGCGGCGGTTTGCTTGTGCGGGGTCTTCCTTTTCTCCACAACCGACCACCTCTTAGATATCCAAAATCTTAGCATTATTAGTGGACTGTGGCGGGGTATGTCTATTTCTCAAGCGGTCCTCTCATACCTCTATGAAGGACTAAGCTCGGCTTGCCTTGGAGGGCCTTTGTTCGGTTCCATGATACTCCTTGAGTGTTGGATAGGAGTGAGAATCAAATTCCTTCCCAAGGAAGATATAACTTCGGCGAGCCGGATCTTCGGGGGCCACCCCCTTTTCTTCATTGGAGGGGCTTTTGGATATTCTTCTCATGTTGAATGCAGGACGGCGGATAAGAAAACGCGAGATGAATGGCGCCTCTTCTTCAATGCTTTGCCTCTCAAAAAGTTCATTATGCGACCAAGCGTTCTTCGAAGCATTCTTCTTAAACTACCGCGGCGTCAAGGCCTCGACCTCCAGCTAGTAGGGAACACTACCATGGCGATCTACAACCCGCACCGATGCCATCTTCAGATCGGATTACCTCGAATTAGTGTTTCTGCACTATCACACTACCCTCCCCTTCTACCTAGGAAGATGGGGACCGAGGAAGATGAAAGAGCGATCCGGAACGCGCTGACCATGTGGGAGATCAGCAAGGTGCGTCCGTGGCAAGCAGAAGTTGAAGAAAATGACGAAACACGCCGAGATTACTTGAAAGAGTTGAGAAGAATCCGCCCTCTTGCGGATAAGAAGTTGAATGTACCTTGATTTTCCTTTGTTTATGAAAGATGTTATGAAATTGCCACTCAGAACTTGGTTTATCATGAATTATATTTTATTAAGCTTGCTTGAATGAGATGAGATTGCCTCAATTGCAAGAACTTGAGTTGTGTGCCTTGGAAGATTAGATTGATGTGAATAATCAGAGTTTCTGGGGGGAGTAACGGGTGTACTCTGGGGCGTTATTTGGAAACGACGGTCTGAAGTAGGCCGTCATAATGGAAGTAACAAGAACTCAATCTCTGAAGGAGGTGACGGATGGCTCTTGGGCCGTTATTCAAAGTAGCGGTATGTTCCCAGACCGTCATGATGATGGTTTAATTGAAAGGAAGAAGGCCCACGCCTGAAGGAAGTGACGGTCCGAGATGGGCCCGTTACATGACTGTAACGGTCCGATCCTGGCGCGTTACACGCTCTGAACCTGCATAGCTGTGAGCTTCTGCTTTTGGGCTTGTTCCTGTATTCTGCACACACTTAGACATGAAAACAAGTTATATCTGTTCTTAGACTCAACCCCTTGCCTCGAAGCAAGTTAGATAATGACCGTTTCTTGATATTTGGTCAAGGGGTGGAGCCTTATTAAATAGGCGAAAAAAAAACATAATGAAAATGCGATGCATGTTATGCAGATGATGGAAGTATTGAATGCTTTTTTTAAAAAAAAGATTTGATTTGTTTGGATTTTTTTGAAATATTTGATGTTTTTGGATTTTGAAAATATTTAATTGTTTTTCGATTTTGAAACATATTTGATTATTTTTGGGTTTTAAATATTTGATTGTTTTTGGACTTTGAAACACCAGTGCCTCTCTAGCAACACGAGACCTCCCTTGTTTTTAGCTTGAGTTCCGAGATCGGCGTGCAAATAGTGTGACAACCCCTGGCCAAGACCTGGTCATTGCGACGGTGTTTTTACCAAAGCCGTACCCAGGGTACTCGTCTCAGTCCTAAAAGAAAAAGGAATATGGGGGTAAGCTTAGGCCAGATATGGAAGTTTTTAGAACTTGATTCCCTCACCGTACAACCTTATTAGAGATTTGGTCTGTTGTGCCGGGGCTTTTTTATGTCCGTCATCGAACCTTTATCTACTTAGGTATGCATGCGACCGGGCTCATAACGTCCCGCGGGGAACTGTACTGCCACTCTTGTCATGCCTAATTTCTTTTCCTTTGGAGCTTTTGAGAATTCACTCACAGACCTTGAGATGATGCTTTTGATTTCATGGTAAAGAGCACTCCTTTGATTTTCTTTTCTTTTCTTTCTTGTGGAGTCAGGTCATAACGGACTTGCCCCTATTTGAGACCTTTTCTCATTAGGGAGTTTGGATCGGTTGTCTCCTTCTTATTTACTCCTTGCCCCTGGATGTAGCCGAAGAATGAAACGTACAGGGACTTTGACTTTCCCCCAAAGCATGGCCGAGGAAAAACGGTGTCTTTTTAAGCAAGGAACCCGACCAGGGGCGTCGTGTAGTGTGTGTTTGCCTTACTCAAGACTCTCTTTTGAAGATAGGGAGGCATTTCTTATTGCCGGAAAAGTACATGGTTTAGATTTTTAAGGAAAGAAACGCTTAAGATACAACCCATTCCACGGGTGAGAGAGCTCCTCACCTTCCGCGTTGATTAGACGATAAGCATTCCTTGAATAAGCTTCTTTTATTACGAACGGCCCTTCCCAGTTAGGTTGCAATTTAGACCTAGGACCTGCAGACCGAATGAATTTGCGTTTCAAAACCATTTCACCCTTGCAAAATTTTCGTTCAATTACCTTCTTTTGAAAATAACGTGAAACTCTCTTTTGATAAACAGATACGTGATCGGCCGCATTCATCCTCTTCTCATCTAGGAGTTCCAGTTGGACCAGCAACGCCTCTCGATGTTCATCGAGATTAAGTTCCTTATCGAGCTGTACTCTGAGCGAAGGGATTAAGATCTCATATGGGAGCACCGCCTCCATCCCGTAGGTTAGAGAATAGGGAGTTTGTCCCGTAGGAGTACGGACGGAGGCGCGGTAAGCCCACAGAGCTTCCACCAATCTTTCAGGCCAATCAGAAAATTTATGTGCTTCGCATGTTTTCTTAATGATTTTAAGAAGAGTTTTATTAGTGGCTTCGGCTTGACCGTTGCCTTGAGGGTAATATGGTGATGAATGATGCAATGTAATTTTGAACTTCTTACAGAGGTCTTTAAGCTCCTGGGAAACGAACTGGGGTCCGTTGTCGGTGATGATGCTGCTTGGCACTCCGAATCGTGAGATGATATTCTTCATGATAAAGCGGCACACCGTTGTAGCTTTGATCTCTGCGTACGCCTCGGCTTCGGCCCATTTGGTGAAGTACTCAGTTGCTGTGAGAATGAAGGATTTCTGCTTGATCTGAGAATTAGGATCACCAAGTGGGCCGACGACGTCGAAAGCCCACATAGAGAATGGGCAAGGAGCAGTCATAGGATGGAGGGATGAAGCTGGAGAGTGAATTTTATCAGCATGGAGTTGGCATTTAAGACACCTCCGGACATAGAGGGAGCAATCTTCCTCTAGAGTGGGCCAATAGTAGCCCTGCCTAAGGATCTTCTTTGCTAGAGCCTGGCCATTGACATGACCTCCACACTCGCTAGAATGTGCTGCTTCTGCTACTTTCCAAGCTTCCACATCATCTAGGCATCTCATGAGCATTCCATTAGTAGCGCGCCTGTACAGTTCTCCTGCAATGATAATGTACCTTGCGGCGGCTCTTCTTATTGCTTTGCGCTGCTCAGCTCTTGCCCCTTCTGGGAATGCCCCTTCTTTGCAAAATAACTCGATTTCATGGTACCAAGGCAATTCTTCTTCATCCAACATCTCCTCTAGTTCTGCCAATGATACCTCCTCGAGATCTTCCTTTTCAGCTCTCACTTCTGCAGACTTCCTAAGGTTGGTGAACCAAGGATCCTGGAGAGAGGGTGCGTCCATCCTCTGGACGACGACGGTCTCAGTACTACGACTGAGAGGGAAGGATAAGGAGGAGGCCAGAGATGCCAATGCATCTGCCAGAATGTTCAGAGAACGGGGAGTATGGATACAGATTAGCTTGCGGAATCGCTTAGCGATGAGCGTGACCAAATCTTGATAGGGTTTGAGCTTGGGGTCACGGGTACGGTAAGTGGACAGAACTTGCCGTAAGACGAGCTGAGAGTCTCCTATGATGTTTAAATAACGCGCGCCTAAGAGGTAGGCGTGCTTCAAGCCGGCTAGGAGAGCCTCATACTCAGCGATGTTGTTGGTAGCAGGAAATCGAAGTTGATAAGCGAAGGGGATGGTTACTCCCTCAGGAGTAAGCAGGACAGCACCGATCCCTTGGCCCTGTGAGTTAAGCGCACCATCAAAATGCAGAGACCAGAAGGGATGCTGAGAAAGGACAGAGAGATGCTCATCAGGGAAATCGTCCTGAATAGAGTCGGTGTGAGGAATAGGGAGATGTGCAAGATGCTCAGCGATGGCATATCCTTTGACTGCCTTCTGAACGACAAAGGTGATATCGAATTGAGAGAGGAAGCTCTGCCAGCGAGCTAACCTACTAGAAAGAACGGGCTTTTCTAAGAGATAACGGATCGGGTCCATTCTAGAGATCAGCCTAACTGGGTGGGCGAGAAAGTAATGTTTAAGCTTCTGAACTACCCACACTAAGGCGGCACAAGTCTTCTCCATAGCGGTGTACCTGGATTCAGCTGGATTAAACAACCGAGAAAGATAGTACGCAGCCCGCTCTTTTCCTTCATCATCCACTTGTGCTAAAACCGCCCCTAGGGAGTCCTCAATGACCGAGATGTATAGGATCAGGGGTTTCCCAGGGACAGGAGGTTGCAAAACCGGGGGATTGGATAGATATTCCTTGAGGTCCTCATAGGCCTTTTGACAATCTTGATTCCATTCGAACTTGACCCCCGCCTTGAGCAATTCATAAAACGGACGGCATCTTTGAGAATACTGGGATATGAATCTTCTAATGAATTGCAATCTACCAATCAGTCCTCGAAGTTTCGTAATGTTCTTCGGCTGAGGCATATCCATGACGGCCTGTGGTTTGTTAGGATCAATCTCGATCCCCCGTTTGCTCACTATGAAACCTAGCAGCTTCCCCGAGGAGACTCCGAATACTCACTTCTTCGGATTCATCTTTAGCTTGTACTCCCTGGCTCTCTGCAGCACTTTAGCCAAAATAGAGGGGTGTTCCTCCTTTGATCTTGACTTCACCAGGATGTCATCCACGTAAGCTTCCACATAGATGTGCATCATGTCGTGGAAGATAGCCATCATCGCTCTTTGATAGGTGGCGCCTGCGTTCTTTAATCCAAAAGGCATAACTACATAGCAGTACGTGCCCCAGGGCGTGGTGAAGGAAGTTTTCTCTTGATCTTCAGGAGCGAGACGGATCTGATTATAGCCCGAGTACCCATCCATGAACGACAGAGCTTCATACCCGGCGGTGTTATCAACAAGGACGTCTATATGAGGCAGCGGGAAATCATCTTTAGGACATGCTTTGTTAAGGTCCCTGAAATCAATGCATATGCGCACTTTTCCATCCTTCTTGAGAACAGGGACTATGTTTGCCACCCACTGAGGATATAAAACTACTCTGACGAACTTGGCCTTGTAAAGTTTGTCGACCTCTTCCTTAATCCGCAAGGCCATGTGGGGGTGAAATCTTCTCGACCTTTGTTTAACAGGTGTTGCCCCTGGTTTAAGCACGAGTCGGTGTTCCACTAAGGAGGGGTCAAGACCTGGCATGTCCTCATAAGACCAGGCGAAAGAATCGCTATACTCCGTCAGTACCTTAATTAGATCCTCTTCTACCTGTGGAGGGAGATTAGCTGAAATATTGATGGGCCTTGGATCTTCTTCTGTTCCCAAGTTGATTTCCTTTGTAGGTTCATCCACTGCCGTCGACGGCTGGTCGAATCTCTTCAGTCCCTTTGCATATAAGTCGGCAGTGTCCTCTACATCGCTGTCTTCATCAATTGGGTCTTTCTCATCCAGCACTTCATAGACGCCTAATCCGTCATCGCTCCATACCCCTTCTATTTCTTCTTCATCTTCAATCGCAATCGCCGTGGCGACGAATTCTGGGCACTTCAAAAGAGCATGACACCGCTGAGCTAGATCTTACAAGAACCTATCAGGAATAGATCGGGAAGGATGCGCAAGCGAGCGTGGCTCAGGAGGGGAAGGGTTGAATGACCTAGAACAAGACCCTACTTCCTTAGACCTAATTGACTCTACTTCTTTAGACTCGCTAGACCCTAACTCTGACCTAGGAGAGAGGAAGCTTAATGGAAGGGAAGGAGCAGGGGACTCGTGCCCCTGGGACGAGGAGGATGGAGACAGGATAGCATAATCTTCCACTGAAATCTCTGTTTCAAATTTGACGTTTTTTTTTGGAGATCAGTGGAGACCACGCAGCACGACGGAGGAGGCGGGAGCTGCATAGGGAACAGCTCAGGAAAGATGCAATCGAAGAAAAGATCACAAGAGGAGGAACCCCACATCTCGTGGATTTGAGAGTTAAAAAACGGAGGGATGGGGAAAGCAGGCAGATTAATGGGGCAGCGAGGCCCATAAGCAGGAGGATTGATTGGAATTTGGAATGGACCACTGAAGGATGGATTGATCATAATCGGAGGAGGACGGGGTACAAACCCCTCCAGCTGGATCATGCGCTGAAAATGAGAGGGAGATAGAGAAATCAGCGAGCTCCCTTCTTTCTTTGAATCATCACCAGGCCGCTTCTTCGGCCTCCACTGCATAAGCTGATCCTTCTGTGGCTTCTGGCCGCCTCTTTCACAAAACAGCCCCTGGAGGGCCCAGCTGTAGTCGATCACATCGTCATTTAGCCCCCTTGGCAACGGGGGTGGACTGGCGACTGGACAAACCGTGTCGGTTTCTGACTGGACTGGCTTCGCAGCTAACGTGCCCGGCTGTGGGGGCCCTCTGACAAAATGCTGACGGTAATCCCAGGTAAGCGGCCCAGAGTCACCCATCATTGATAATGCTGTCTCCTTGTAACCGAGACCTCGTCTGCCCATTTTTCTTCCTTTTGGTATGGGCTTGGTCATCCCTTGCAGCTGTGCACCGAGGCCTCTCCCTGGTTGATAGCCCAGTCTCAGTATAATGTTCCACCCCTTTGAATCTCGAATCTGCGGCTTTGCCTTGATATTGACCGGGGTAGTGACGGGCTTAGGAGTAGTGTATGCCCAAGAAAAGTTTAGGTCTAGCACTGATAGCACGGGCCGGCTGCTTGGCCAGAGAGTGGGAAGAATTTGTTCAGAGATGGCCTTCACTGACTGTACCGTGGATAAACTTTTAACTTTGATGACCCTCCCTTGAAAAGGGAATTTAATGCATTGGTGCGCGGTAGAGGGCACGGCGCCAAGTGTGTTGATCCAGGGACGACCCAAGATAGCCTTGAACATAGGGTCGATATCAAGTACATAGAATTCTATAGCCATGGAAAGAGGCCCGAGCTCATCCTGAATAGTGACTACCCCGTGACATGCCCGCCTTGAGTTGTCGTATGCTGCTATAGTGGTGGGGGTAGACCGTAGTAACTCCTCAGATATATTGCAGGCTCGGAGAGTGCTGAGGGGGCAGACATTAATTGAGGCCCCAGTGTCGACGAGTGCTGCTTCAATGTCGACTTTGTTCAAAGTAATTGTTATGCAGAGCGGCATTTGCCGAGCCCCCGGAGGTGCAAGCTCGGTCTCAGAGAATGTGATTGCCGGCCCTTTAGAGATAGTGGCTAGTGCCGTTGGTAGACTGTCGACTGCCATGTCTTCACTAACCATGACCTTCTGCAAAAAATCCCTCAGTGCATCTTGATGGAGAGTGGACCTCTTGATTAACTCCAGCACAGATATCTTGGCGGGTACCCGATCTAGATGATGCAGTAAATC
The DNA here is from genome assembly GCA_022559845.1 of Amorphophallus konjac. Taxonomy (NCBI): domain Eukaryota; kingdom Viridiplantae; phylum Streptophyta; class Magnoliopsida; order Alismatales; family Araceae; genus Amorphophallus; species Amorphophallus konjac. The sequence continues at coordinate 102,714,766 of CM040119.1, read as the reverse complement.
ATATTGAGTCCCCGGTAACGGTTCAGCTTCCTCTTGTTCGGCCACCGGTTGGGAAGACCGGGGATCGCTAGTAGTGGCGTAGTTCCGATGGAACATCTTCCCGCTCCTTAGAGCACAATTTGCCGCGGCATCGGGGGATAGTATGATGGGCCCTGCGGGGCGAATGAGTGGAATAGGTGGCGTGGGGGAGACAGTTTGGTAAAGCGGAGGGTTGGTGAAGTTAATGGGGGATGCGCGGATGATAGGCGAAGGATTGGTGGGTGGTAGGGTGGTGATGGACGAGGATGCTGGTGAAGGCAGGGTGAATGGATGGGTAAGGATAGGTGCGGGATTGGATGGTGGTGTGATGACGGTGATGGGGGTTGGCGAAGGATACGGCGGGATGGTGAGCGGTTTTGGTGGAGCGGGTGTGAATTGTGGGATGAGCGGAGAGGGTGTTGGTTGTGTAGGGAGGATGAAGGAAGGTTTGTGGTGGAAGGTCATGACCTGTGGTGCGGCGCCATCATCATCGAATGACCACCCGGCGTTGGAGGCCGGTGGTTGGACTACATTAACTTGTGCCGGTGCTGGCGGCTGCTGCGGAGGAGCGGGTTGATGGTTTGGCATCGGATTCTGATGGATGCCCAGATCTTGTGCTTGCTGCGGTGGCTACTGTTGTGGCGGCTGCTGCGGCTGCGGTGCTGGATGCTGCTGCACTTGCTGCCCCTGCGGCTGCCTTCTCTTCTCTTTGATCTCCATAATGGCCCTATGCATCTCGGCCCAGTCTATTCTCTGTCCTTCGTGTAGGTCGTACACGAGATCTCGGAAGTGAAAGCATCCTTCTATAGTGTGACCCGGCTGCCGGTGGAACATGCAATACTTAGTTTGATCAACAGCTGGGTTCCAAACAGTCCTTTCTGGAGGAAGTTGAATTGCATTTACCGCCATGAGTGCTGAGAATATGTCTGCAAGTGTCTCTGGCAATGGAGGATACTGGGCTCTTCTGGGAGCCGGGCGCTTGCTATTGGGATTATTATTGTTGTAGCCGCCGGGTGGAGGGACGTTATGGTATTGCAGTGATGGTGGTGGTTGTTGTGGCGCGGTGAAGGTGTTTTGCGGGATGGTGAAGGTAGGCGGAGGGTTTTGCGGAGTGTTTTGAAAGTGTTGCGGAGCGGAGTTTTGCGGATTGCGGGGGCTTTGGTTGTAGCGGAATGGTGCGGCTTGGTAGGGAAAAGCAACAGCTTGTACTTGCTCATTTGTCTGGACTCCTTCGGTAACCGGCCCCTGTGGTTTCTTATGGTACTTGGGCTTTTGGTTTTTAAAAAGAGAATGGATAGGGGAGTCCTTAAACTGAGTTTGTATAAATCGCGCCCGGCTATACAGTTGATGCATATTGGCTATATCGTTCATTGCCAGGATGTTCTTGAAGGTGGGCGTAGCATTTGAAATTAGCAGTTTAACTTTTTCTTCCTCTGGAATATGGCCGGGCACCCTGGCGGCCATCTGCCTCCATCTATCTGCATAAGTTGCGAATTCCTCATCCGACTTCATTTTCTCGGCCACCAGATCTGTGAATGAATATTCCGGGCCGACCCGGTCTTGAAACCGTTGAATAAACTTGTCCTTGACCACTTTGAAGCTCTCGGCCTCTTCTAGGGGCAGAGAATAAAACCATTCCAGAGCAACGCCATCCAATGATCGGCGGAATAGGTACGCCATAAGGCGATCATCATATTGGAACTGCGCCGATTCATACAGAAAATCCCTCACATGGATGAAGGGATTGCTGTTCCCATCATACTTACGGTAGTTGGGGAGCTCAGACTGCGGAGGGAAACGGATGTTCTGGAAGCTTGGGACGGGAATATCAGCCAAGGATTGTGGGCCCACCTTCTTCTGAAGAAAATCAAGTTGTTGCTGCATGGTGGCCCACTTATTAAGCAAATCCTGCTCTCGAGAGGGAGCAGGGGCAGTGAAGGGAGTTGATTGTATTTGGTGAGCAGGAGGAATGGCGGTTGCCGAGGGCGGGAGCCCATAGGAAGGAGTAGAAGGATAACTAGTGGAATTAGGGGGGCCGTAAGAAGGATACTGGGCCTGAGGTAGACCCGGATTGGAGTGAAATTGGGCCACCCCGTGCTGTTGGGGCAAAAAATCGGATGGGCCCACGAGGACCTGTGGAGCCGCCAGAGCAGAGGGGTGATAATCCATCGGAAGAGAGGGGATAGGCGATTTCCCCTTATCAAAAGATTGATGGGTCGGATTGGAGGATTGACCCATCTCCATGCCAGCAAAGGTGATGGTCCGGGGCTGGACCGGGGTGAGCTCAATCGGGGTGGGCTGAACAGACGGCCCAATAATGGAAGAATTAGAGTGCCCCTGGACGGTAGCGGAGGGAGGAGGATTGGACCCTTGCATGGCCTGATAGAGGACCTGGAGTTGGGTCGGATCCAACTGGGCCATCATATGGAGGACAGAGCCCGCGGAAGGAGCGGATAAAGAAGGGATGACCTGACCACCTTCTATGGGAGTGGAGGATGAGAGAGGGGCGGTCCCCTCTCCAGCGGAGAAAGAAATAACCCTCGGGGGGTTCTCAAGAAGCCCTTGAGGAAGGGAATCATCTTGGGAGCGAGGAGGATTGCAGGATGCCATGGTAGATTCGAAGAGGGGATTGGAATAGAATGTGAAGGAGGAAGCGACTCGAGGAGATGATTCGAACGAATGAAAACAACTCCACATGCAACGGACAACCTTGATAAATGCAAAATAACAAACACAACAAACACACAATGAGCAACCGCACCTAGGTGATTCAAACAAGATATAAGTGATAGGGAATGAAGACACTCAAAAGCCAACCAAGTTGCTTAAGATGATGCAAACAAAGTTTCTTTATGGTTTCTCCTTTGGAACTTTAGTGAATTGATTGATATGTGCTTTCTCCAAATGGGTTCCTAATAGGAGGTGGATATGGACTTGGCTTGACTTTAAGTGTGACCACTCCTTCACTTATGCAACCCTAGACACAAGGGGGGGAAAGGTACAACCGGCCCGGCGTCCGTGTGGGAATCCACGGCTCGCGGGGACTTATGGAGGTCCCTGCTGTGATTTCCTAGTCGGCCCCAAGGAATATGGAGACGAGAGGTCCTCACAACAAGGTAGGAAAATGCAGTCTAATATATGAAAAGATGGATGACCCTATGTGCACCGGAGTGCATGCAAAGTCTAGCCTAGAATCTAGCAAACAACAGCGCACATAATGATATGAAGATATGAATGGAATTATGGCAGAAATCAAGCAGCACCCAAGCAATAAATCACAGCCAAAAACTGCGGAAATAACTGCACCTCAGATGCGTACCTTCCAGGAGAGTGACGGACGAAGGCCCCAGCGTCAGAGACAAATAACGGTCATAGACCAGACCGCCATAAATAATGTAACGCAGGGGTTCCAGACCGTCGTATGAGCCAGGGAACCAAAACAAACTAAAGTAACAGGAAAACCCGTGAAAGCTCACACCACAGAGACAAGCGACGGCCTGATGTCCCCGCGTCAGAACACTGTAACGCGCTGAGACAGGGCCGTCATATGATTCAGAAAACCAGAAAGAGGGGTGAAAACAAAGGGATCAAAAGACAACTGAACAAACAGATGATGGCAAGTTTAAACAGGAATCAGAAGCACGATTGGCACTAGTCGTCCCACCGTGATCGCCAAAAAATTATCTGTTGATTGTTTGTTTACCTATCTCTTCTTATCTTCTTTCTTTTTTTGTTGATTGTGAGGGTTTTGAAAAATGATATGGCGAGATGATAAATAAACTACCAAAGATCAGCTCAACCTATGCACATGTGAACATGAACCTAGGCAATCAAATCTAACTCTAGCATGGGCACGCTATCTCAATCAAATTACGCTAAGGGAAAAACAAAAAACACACGCCGGGGCGTGGAGCAAAGATAAATAAAAACACACCGCTAAGGGTGGAACAATCAAGGAGAATAAAGAGATTTGATGAAAAAGACAGCTAGTGCCCAACACTAAGGAAAGTCGTGATCGCCACCAAAGTAAACACAAGTCAAAGACTCGAATATACCTTGGAAATAGGTGGATGAAACACCCGCCCACGGGAGAGAAAACCAAGGAAAGCCTGCAGATCAACTTGCAAATAACGGTCCAAACCCTGTGCGTCGCTTGGAAGTAACGGTCGTGCGATAGGCCGCCAGAAGGAAATAACGCTCCTGCACCTGACCGTCAGATAACCTGCAGTGAAAAGATGTGAACTCTTTGAACTCCAACCCTTCCAGCCGGCTAGAAGGCTTGGGCCTCGTGCTAGTGATCCTGTAAAACCTGCCAAGGATGTAGAAAGCAAAACAACACAACCTTAATTAGCCCTCAACATAAGTATAGCATCAATCCTTAAAAGCTTAAGAACATCAAAAGGAGAGGGGATTACCGGGGAGTTGTTGGTTTTTTAACCCCTCTGGGCGTTTTTAAGTTTAGGAGGATATGTGTATGCTTAGCAACAGTGAAAAACGTGGAGGAAGAGGAGGGACAATGCTTTTGATTGATAAAACCAAGGGAAACTTGAGCATGCAATGATGATGATCTTGACAAACTAAAACCCAAAATTACTCCCTTGACTTGGAAGATGGACGTGGGAAGCAGCTCCTCCTAGATGTAGATGACTTCTGAATTTGGCAGCACTTCGTCGTGAATCAAAATCTTCCTCCCTTGGGTCATGAAATCAAGGGTTCTATTTATAGACTCCCTCAAACTCTCAGGTCGAGTTGAAGATAAATCAGCCAAGAAAGGAGGATAATCCTTAGCAAATCCTTGAGGATAAAATCAACAAGAGTCCAAAGAAACAAACGAGAAGTCCTAAGGATTAGAATTGAAGGAGATAATGCCAATCCAAAACCCTATCTCGTCCACGGAGTAGTAGAGAAAAGGCCTGAACTGTCAGGACTCTCTGAAGGAAGTAACGGTCTTACGATAGACCGCCACTTGGAAATAACGCTCCAAGGCATGACCGTCATTTTCAACCCTATCCAAAGGATAAGATCGACGGGAAGAAGATCTAAACAATAGGACTCTGCAAATAAGTAACGGCCAGGGCATAGGGCGTCATAAGTAAACAACGGCCAGAGAGTAGACCGTTATTATCAAAGGACAACGAGGCCCTAAGTCTTAGGACTCTTCAAAGAGTAACGGCCCAGTCCTCATGCGTTATTATGAAATGACGCGCCTAGTCCAGACCGTTATTATCATTGATTTTCAAGAAAATAGAATGGAGGGATTGCCAAGCTTTTGAACGAAGTGCCACCAGGAACCAGGTCTAATCCAGGAATTGAGACCCAGAAAATAGGCTTCAACTGATTAAAAGAAATTCAATGAAGAGTGAACAACTCGGAGCATCATATTGAATAAATAAGGAGATGACCCGACTTATTGGGTATAAAACGGGTGTTAACACTCAGCAGACCGCGAATAAACAAGGATGTCATCCACAAAGATGACCACGAACTGGTCCAAATACGGATGGAACACCCTCTGCATCAAGTCCATGAAAGCTGCTGGGGCATTGGTGAGCCCAAACGGCATCACCAGAAACTCATAATGCCCGTACCTCGTACTGAATGCAGTCTTCTCCACATCGGACTCGCGAATCCTCAGCTGATAGTAACCTGACCGCAAATCAATCCGCGAGAACACTCGCGCAGACTGAAGCTGGTCGAACAAATCATCAATCCGCGGCAACGGATACTTGTTCTTAATGGTCACTTCATTCAGCTGCCGATAGTCAATGCATAGCCGCAGACTACCGTCCTTCTTCTTCACAAACAACACGGGCGCACCCCAAGGGGAAAAGCTCGGACGAATATACCCCTTGGCCAACAGTTCCTGCAACTGCGCCCTCAACTCCCTCAACTCAGCGGGGGCCATACGGTAGGGAGCCTTCGCCAAAGGTCCCGTACCAGGTACAACCTCGATCACGAAATCGATCTCCCACTGGGGAGGTAATCCAGGCAACTCCTCAGGAAAAACATCGGGAAACTCGCACACCACCGCAATGTCCTCGACATCCGGCTCTATCCGGTCAGACACAACCACAGACGCGAGAAAACCCTGACAACCTGAATCAAGCAATCGACGGGCTCGAATAGCAGAGATAAGGAATCGAGAAGAGGCGGAACGGATACCTTGGAAATAGAAGGTCCTCTTGCTCGGATGCTGGAAGTAGACCCTCTTCATTCCACAATCCACCACCGCTCCATGAGTCTCGAGCCAATCCATGCCTAGAATCACGTCATAATCCCGAAGCTGCAACGCATACAACCTGCCTGGCATACTCCGCCCATCGATCCACACCGGAACCTGGTCGAAGCAATACGGAGTGACCATAAAGTCACCCGAAGGCAACTCCACTGCCAAATCACAGGACAACTGGGTCACCGGCTCCTCGACGCTTGACGCGAAATCCTCCGAAATAAACGAATGAGACGCGCCAGAATCAAATAAAACCAGAGCCGCACAACCCAAAATCTGAACGGTACCTTCCACGAGCTGCGACGCCACTGCCTCTGCCCTGGTCAAGTGCGTGATCTGGCCACGAGCTCTCTGCCTGCCTCCCACACTAGCTGACCTGGGTAGCGGCGGATACTGTCCCTACTGCTGCTGCTGCTGCCTTTGCTGCTGGGGAACCTGCTGCTGCGGCGGCCTCTGAGGACAGTCACGCGCCATATGCCCTGGCTGGTCACACCGAAAACAGATGATCGGCGCCGTGCACTGCCTGCCTGGGTGGGTCCCACCACACCGTGGACAAGATCCTCACGATCCACCCACTGATCCCTGACGCTGCAAAGGAATCGACTGCTGTACACTGCCCGATGAAGCCTGCCCCTGATCCTTGTGCTTCTTCCGGAGACTCTTCTTCAAGAACTTCTTGATCTTCGAGCCGAAGGACGCAGATCCTGCCACTGACGCTGTCGGTGCCGGTACTCCTGAACCACCCGATGCATGCTGGAAGAAACCCTGCTGTTGGGTAGCCGACTGCTGGCTGCGACCTGACACGGACTGCCCCTGGCTGATCGGTCCTCGAGTCCTCTGCATATCCATCTCCAGGGAAATCGCAACACGAGACGCTGTCTCTAGATCAGTGGCCCCATTCGCGATCAAATGGTGCCTCAGCTCCAGCCTCAAGCCCTGCACAAACTGCGTCATCCTCACCCTCTCATGCTCCATGATATGAGGTGCGTACCGACCCAGCTCGACAAATCGGGCCCTGTACTGCAACACGGACATGTCACCCTGCACCAGCTCCAGAAACTCCCGCATCCGCTGCGTAGCAATGACGTCTGGACAGTACGTACGCTCGAAAGCACTGACAAAGTCACCCCACTCGACCTGCTCAAGTGGACGAAGCTGAAAGGACGTCTTCCACTCGGAAGACCACCACCTCCGAGCCGTACCCTGCAACTGGTTGTAGGCCAACACCACTCTATCCTCGGCAGCACTCTTCGCGGAACTGAACACCCGCTCCATCTCATCAAGCCAATCACGAGCCGCATCAGGGTCTGCCTGGCCGCTAAAGTAAGGTGGATGGAACTGCATGAAGTCCCTCACTGCTAGGCCTAGCCCACCCCTGACTGACGAGCCCTCAGCAGTCTCTCCGCCGAACTGCTGAGACATGAGATGGTACATGCCTCGGAAGAAATCCTCGGCCCCCGGAGCTCTCGCAGCATCCGCGGCCTCGGTAGCTCCCGAACTCTGCTATGCTCCTCCTGGTCCCTCTGGACCCCCTGCTGGATCTCCTGACCTCCAGCCGACTGCCCCTGCTGAGAGCGAGAACTCCTCCTCGGCGCCATACTCGCTCCTGAAGCAAAAGACAGAAAACACGAAAACGGCAATGCCAGAATAAAACACGCGGTGCCCAATGCCAGCGTCACATGTATATCATCATTGTGGACTAGTGGACCACTACAATTACCTATGATTCTCATGTAATTCCACAACCGTGCTCTGATACCAGCTGTAACGACCCGAGAATCCGATTACCGGGAAGGCCCGATAACCCGAGACTCGTACCGCCACCCACGAGCCCGAAGACTCGGAAGGGTTAAAAGGATGGTGTGGAAACTACATAGGCATCACAGATAATTGCAGAAATTAAACAGTTATAATATTAAGCAGGAAATAAATTAACATTTTACATGGTCCACAATAAAAAACAACAACAACAGTAGTCCACGACTAGTACAGTGACAAGAAAGGAAAGTACAGCTACACGGGGCATCCCCCGGCTCTGACCTCTGGCACTACCTCTGGGCACCCGCACCACGCTGCGCTCCTGACGCGCTCCCCGAAGGTGGCGCCTCACCTGAAACACGGTGAAAACACGCAGGGAATGAGTCTCGGAACAAGACTCAGTATGGATCACTCGAACCCTACCTCGTAAAACGAGAAACCACTACTCTAGCGGTAGGAAAGTACCTCGGAAAGGAAAGCCCTGTACTCTACAGAACTAGACCCTACGGCACGCAAACCGACACACGTGCCACGGTACGAGAAGACCGAAATCAACGGTCGAACCGTAAAACCCGAAGGTCGGAAACACACGACTGACAGTCTGACACTCCGTACTCGACAGGAGTACCACCCACTAGAAGCACAGCCGGTAGCATCCCCTGACGTCTTACACCGCACCGCAGGTGAGCCGCCTGACGTGGTAGGTCCTACCCGAGGCGCAAACACCGTACAAGTAACCACAAACAAGTAACTAGCTGGGGTCACGCCCGTCGACGTGGGTCCAACCGCCCCCAACCACGTGTGCACACACAGACCTTGCGTCACTAGGTCTGGTCCTCTGACCAGTTTTCTCCCGTAGCCGGACTCTGGCTACCGACGAGGGGCCTACGGTAACCGGTCCACAAACCGTCTCGAAAGGTGGGTGCCCGTACAGCACTCCCATGTGAGACCAGCACCTCGTACTGGTGGGCTACGACTAGTGGAAAGTCACTAAAGGAGTAGACTCTCAAGTCAATGGAAAACGACGTCCGAACCCGACAACGTGTGGGAATCACCCCACGTACTAGCTCCGTCGCACGGTAACCACGGTCGGAAGAGAAACAGACGCACTGCCCACGGTCAAACGCCTGACCGAGGCAAACGGGACTTCCGGACACCAAAGACACGGTCACGGAACTCCACGGGGTGCCCGGGACGCACACACGGCCCAAGGGGAACACCCAACAACGAACCAAATCGCGCTAGGGATACCTAGCGCGACAGGGCATGTCGCGCTAGGGTCCCCTAGCGCAACAAGGGTTGTCGCGCTATGGCCCCATAGCGCGACACGGACTATCGCGCTAGGGAACCCTAGCGCGACAGGGACCATCGCGGTAGGTCCTCCTAGCGCGACAATGATGATCGCGTTAGGACCCCATAGCGTGACACGAACCTCCAAACTGTTCATCTTCTCCGATGAACGCGCTCGGTCGGGGCAGCGCGACACTCAAGAACACGCTACTGGAGTATAGCGCGTTCTCAGTCCGCGGCAGAAAACGGTAAGAACGCCCAAAAAAAAACGCCCAAAAAAAAGGGGGAAAACAAAGGGGAAGACCCCTGGGGACCCCTAGCATGATTCTAGGCCCTCAAAACACGAAACCATGCATTGAATCCATAGATCGGGCGAGCTCTCCCCAAATCATGGAAAAACCCAAAAACGCTCAAATGATCCCCTCTCGGCCTCCCCGCGGCCTATAAATCGCGGAAAAGATCGACATGAGGCTAAGGAACGTCACCCTACCTCAATGGAGCGAATGCTCCGCCGGATCGATCACGAATCACGAAGAATGCTCGAAGCTTCACGAACTCCCCACGCTTTCCACGCTCGCCGCACGCCCACGAGATCGCCTCACCGTCGCCCACGCGTCCGCGCCGTCGCCCCGCCGCCGTCCGTAGCCGGAGAGGGGCTCGCCACGTCCGAATGGGAGAGAGGGAGAGAGAGAGGGCTCACGGTGGGAAGAAACAGAGGAAGAGGAAGAAGAAGAAAGAGAAAAGGGAAAAAGAAAAGAGAAAGTATTAGGCTTTATAGAAAATCCGAATTTTCGGAAAAATATCGAAAAATAGAAAAATACGTTTCCGGAATCCTCGGAACGCACCGATCGCAACGGTACCACTCGTGCCCGGGTGAACCGCCCGGTTCGCCTGCAGCGAGCTTCCGAAGAAAAAGCCGAAACACACGCCGGGAATCGGAAAACACACGCGGAAAAGCCGCGGAACGCCTCCGGGCCTCCGAAACGACTCCGGATCGCGCCGATCCGAACACGAAAGATGTCGAAACGGAATTTCGGACACAACAGAGCCGGACGCTCCGAAAACCAGATCCGGGACCCACGAAGAAGGATCTGAAAGGTCTGGGATATTACATCATCCATTGCTGCATCCAGTGCTTCATCCATCTACTTCCATCAACATATTCATTCGGTTTTCCCTTTACTGTCGTCAGGGACAGTAGGGTTTTCATCTATTTATCTATTTTGTTTTACTTCGTTCGTGCCTTAGGTATACCATCATCTCTCCATTCTTCATATCTGTTCACCCTTCGCATTTGTTCACATCTTGTTGCATCCTTTTTTTATCATCATACTCTCCCTTCCCTTAAGTCTTCTTAAGGGGTTTAAAAACAACAAAAAATGAGGTGCGCACGTTGATATCCTCTTCTCATTACAAATTCTATTTGGGATTGATACTATAGCGCTTTAACTGATCCTTTCTTCTTTGCTTGTTTTCGTTGTCCCTTTTTTTTACAAGGTAATCAAAGAAGAGAACCCTTCTCATCGGCCGGCCGATTGAAGAAGGAGGAAGTAACTCTACATCATCCCGCGTTTCCATTTCCACCAGGTAATTGCGATCCCTTCCCCGTTCTCATCTCCTCTTGAGACCCTCACGTCTCTGGCGATCACATCATCTCCACATTAGCACCTCGTGCTATTTTTATTGCATCTTCTGCATTATTTATTCATTGTTATATTTAATTCCTAAGTGTGGATTTTAATCCGATCTACAAATTGGCGATCACGGTGGGACATCCACTGTTTTCTTTATTGATTACCATCTCCTTTGGCACCCTCGCGTGTCCTTTCCCCATTGGCACCCTCGTGTGCCCTTTCCCCATTGGCACCCTCGCGTGCCCTTTCCCCTTGACACCCTCGTGTGTCCTTTCCCCTTAGGCACCCTCGTGTGCCCTTTCCCCTCGGTACCCTCGGTACCCTTTCCCTTGTGCCCCTCGGGCACCCTCCACTGTGCACCCTGCACACTTCCCGGATCAGTCAATTGTTGCTTATCAACGCCTTCCATAAGGGCATCTTTTGATTTAACGCCCCTCACAGGGACGTGTTTTATTGATTAACGCCCCCTTTCAGGGCGTATGTTTATTGCATCTGCTGTCGTTTGTTTGCTCATTATACCGTCTACTATTTAACGCCCCTCACAGGGACGTGTTTCGTTGATTAACTCCCATTTCCAGGGCATCTTTTATCATAACTGCTGTCTGCTACATGCTTATTATATTGTCTGTGGATTAACGCCCCCCTCCGGGGCGTTTTATTTCTTATCAGCGCCTTTCATCAGGGCGTTTCTCTGATTTTTGACGCCCTCCTGTGGAGGCGTCCTTTCTTTGTAACGCCTCACCTAAGGCGTGTTTTCCTACCGTCTGTGAGCCCCTCACAGAGTTTAACGACAGCCACGCTGCCGTGTCTTCATTTGGTCACGACCTACCACAGGGCGTGTCTTTCCTCCTGCTGTGAAAATGACCTTTCACAGGTCGTTTCTTTACTGTTTCTTTTTCACAGACACTGCTTCCTGTGTTTAGTTCTTATTCATTGCTTGGCATCTGTCTTGATATTATATTGCTGCTTGGATTATCTTGTTTGTTGGCTTGGTTGAGAGACCTCCTCTCTCTACCCTAGGATCCACACACCCTTCTTGGAATCGGGACGACCCTCCATTGAGCATTCCGTCTCTTTGGACCGAAAATCCCTTTTCCAAGACCTCCATAAGTCCCCGCACCCGTGGATTCCCTCACGGACGCTGGGCTGGTTGTACCCTTGAAGTTCCTGGAGTTTAGAGAATATATGCGTTGTTAAAGAGAGAAAAACTTAGTTGACCAGGAGGTTACACTTGGATCAAACTAGGTCTCATTTGGCAAAAGAGTGAACTTTCGCAAATAATCCACTCTAATTCAAACATCAAACATTAAAATCTTGTGTTTCTTGCCAACCTTGTTTGCATAAACATAGTTGGGTGATTTGATTGCTTTGTTTGGATTAAATATTTTGTGATAGTTCCTTCATTAAACACTCTCTCTCTTAAGAATGAAACTCCGTTCAGGTAAAATCATCAACATGTCGGGCAACGGGTACTCTTATGATGATGAGGATGAGAATGTATTTGGTCAATATGGTGACCCTTTCCAAGATTCGGTTTATTATGAGGGAAACTATCTCCCTCCTCATCCTCATTACTCACAAATTCATGTGGTTGATACCACTACTCATGAGGCGGACCCTTCGTCTCAAGTTCCACCTTCCAACACTTCGGGGAACCCTTCCCCATCCATTAATGTCACAGATTTGATCCAAGCTCTCTCCCAGTTGGATGACTCCCAGCGGCAAGCCATTCAGGCCGCCTTGAAGGGGAAATCCGTCCCTTCGTCTTCCTCTAATCCCCCTCCGGCCGTGAGTGGCCATCAGATTGTTAATGACCAGGCGGTCTTGCATCCCCCCTCCTCTCGTCCACAAACGCCTACTGCGGCCATGCCGGCCCAGTAGGCGAGCTATTCAGCGGTTAGGCATCAATCTTCCCAACCTCCTCGGATTCTACGAACGCCTATACCGCATTCTTTTGTTCAGAATCAGGCCCCGGTCGAGCCCGATACCAACACTCTCTTGCTTCAGAAGCTGGCCAGCATGGAGGAGCAGCTCAAGAAGGTTACATCGACTAAGAATGCTCCGGAAATTTCTCTTCCTACGTTGCCGGTGTTCCATTTACCACCTTCTGAAATGCCAAATTTTCGGCGATATAATGGGACGGGCAACCCATTCATTCATTTAAAGGATTTCCGATATGAGACTTCCTTCTGGCAAGACAATAAGGCCTCCCTGGCCTACTTATTCAGGAGATCTCTTGAGGGGTCAGCCCTCGAATGGTTTTATTCTCTGGAGCCAGCTGATGCCGGCGATTTTGATGTTATTCAAAGAAAATTCTTGTAAAAGTACAGAGACCGGGTGGGACCTTCCCTTTCTGTTACAGATCTAGTCGCGGAGAAAATGAAGCCCGAGGAGGACTTCATCGTATTTGCTGATAGGTGGCGGTCTATGGCCGAGAAATTGAAGGACACTTTATCGGAACAGGAGCAAGTGAAAATGGTTATTTCTAACGCAACTCCTCAATTCCGGCATATTTTGGCCATGAATCGGCTGACAACTATGGAAGAGCTCTATGAAAGAGCTCGTTATATACAAACGCAAATGAAGGACTCGCCCATCATGGGCATGTTTGAGCCGAAGCCTCGGCTATTTAAAAAGAATACAAATGTCAACAGTGGGCCCACGACTGAGGGCACTGTCACAAATGAGCAGGTTGGCGTAGTTGGCCACCCCCACCACCAATCAAACCCACGACCTCCGCCACCTCCACAGCAAAACCCCCATTTTACCTCCGCTCCACAACACCACTTCGTACCCCAACCTTCTTTTGCTCCATCACCAAGCCAAGCGACCCGCACCGACCCTCCAGCACCACCACAATACCATCAAGTCCCTCCGCCTACCAACTATGGCCAACAACAATGGAGACCACCGCTTGGCCCCAAGAGGGCCCATTATCCGCCGCTCCCAGAGAGTCTCCTTGATATTTTTAATGCTTTGATGGCCGCCAACCTGCTCGTCCTACCAAAAGAAAGAACGGTGTGGCCCGCCAATGTTGACACATCCCCTTACTGTGCTTTTCACCGCGCCCCTGGTCACAACCTTGATCGTTGTTTCCACTTCAGAGATCATATTTATGATTTGAATGACCAGGGTGGCATTAATTGGGATGAAATGAGGCAATTCATCACCACCATGAAAGAAAGAAGGCCTCCTCGGCAACAGCAAAATCAGCAACAACAGCAGCCAGCTCCGCAGCAAGTTCAGCCACAGCAAGCTCCAGCACCCCAGCAGGATATGGGGATCGTCCGTAATCCATTGCCGGAGCACGCTCCTAATCAACACGTGAACCCTGTCACGTCTCTCTACGAGGTGGAGAGAGGGCAGGGATGGCACGAAGAAAACGCCTCTGTCGGGGCATTTCACCATGATCCAACTCAAAATCAAACTCCGCGCCTTTTGCGCACCCCTCCTTCTTCTTCTGTCAATCTTCAATCAGGACGTTCTCTTTTACGCCCCGTCAACCCATCTACCCCCACCAATTCCACGGCCTTGCCGTCTCGCTCTCTTCTTACCCGCTTGCCACCCCCGCAACCTGCCACTTCTTCATCCATCACCAATCCCACACCCGCGCCGTCCAGGTCGCCCTTGCTTCGCTCACCGTCGACACCGGTAACACCCGCCACCACTACTCCCCCACCGGCAAGGGTACCTCCACCATCAGTGCAACCACCTTTTGTGCCCCGATCTCTCCTTATTCCACCACCCACTAACGCTCCTCGCATTCGGGTATCCCTCTCTTCTCCCACGCCTCCTGCGCGGGCGTCTTCGTCAAATACTTCTCCCATGCCTCCCGCGGGGGCATCTTTGTTAAACACCACTACCGTGCCTCCTACGGGGGCATCCTTTTCATTGAATTCCCCTTTGATTTCCCCCAGCAGGGTCTCTGCTACCAACATTCCTTCTTCTTCTTCCAACCCTCCTCCTATTTCTGCCCCGACAGAGGCGCGTCAAGGCGTGGCGCCGCTCCGCAGTGGACGGATATTCCATCGTATTTTCCCACAGAGAGAGCTAGAGCCCGTGCAGGGGCCGCAAGAGCAGGAACAGGAACAAGAATCAGTGCCAGGGACTTAGTATGATCTGTTAAAGCACTTGGACCGCACTCCCGCCAGGATTTCTATTCTTGAATTGATCAAACGGTCCACCACTCATCAGCTGGCTTTAAAGGAATATTTGCAGAAGGTCATGGTCAACGAAGACATTCCGGTCGAGCAAATAGTTACAGTCTTGACACCTGCTAGCAGTCAGCCGGCAATCACCTTCCATGAGCATGAACTAGCACCTCTTCAGGCAAGAAAATATGCTCTTTGTATCACAGTCGACATCAACAAAGTGGCTGTCAAGCAGTGTTTGGTGGATACTGGGGCATCCATCAATGTTTTACCACCGAGCACTTTAAAGCTGTGCGGCATTCTGGAAGATCAAATTCGGCCATCCACTATAACGGTCACTGCCTATGATAATACCAAGAAGCCTCCTCTAGGCATGATCACTTTAAAAGTAAGTTTGGGTCCAGCTTCCATGACAGCCGATTTTCACATCTTGGACATGGATCCAACATTTAACGGCATTCTGGGCCGCCCCTACATACAGCAGCTTGATGCGGTGCCATCTACAAATCATCAGTGTATTAAATTCCCCCACAAGGGCCGCATTATCAAGGTGACCAGTATGCCGATCCTGCTAGAGGAGGATATTCATGCAGCTTCATCAGTTCCTTCCATTTGGCCAGCCAACAAGCCACTTTTGTCTGTGCTAGACGTCCCTCGTCCGCAACCGAGGCCGTCTGAGACCGTCACCACAGTTGCTATGACGCCCCTACCTTCCAAGGGGAAGAAGAAAAAGAATATGATTAATACCCCTGGTTGGAACATTCTGTTGAAAATGGGGTATCAAGACGGCAAGGGCCTGGGCGCCAATTGTCAGGGCAGGATTAGGCCCATTAAGCCGCAGAAATTGCTTGTACGAGGCGGCTTGGGCTATAAAGGGCCCGGTAAAAATGAAGAAGAGCCATGGGCTTTTATGACTTCTACTTTAAAGCCAGATCGCGAGCCACTCACCTGGACATTGAAGACACATTTTGTCACGGGTGGCATTCATAATGATGAGCAGACGACTATGATTACTTCATTGCTGGATTGTCAGGATGTTCACGCCAGACAGTTTGCTCGTCATATTGCACCACTGGCTACCTACAAGGCCCTGGAGTCTTTAAGGCCGGACAAAAGAAGGAAAATGGACGATCCGGAATGTGATTGGTACAGGTGGTTCGACCTGAATGACATCACTATTTCTTTAAGCCGCCTGTTCATGCCGACAGATCCGGAATGGCCGCCACTGATTGAGATGCCAGCTGTGATTGCAAACAAAAGGCAGTTGCTAAGTGACTTTACAGATACAGGGGAGCCAGATGTCCCTTTTGAAGAAGGTTTTACCGTGGATAGGCTGTGGGCCGGCCTCTTTTCCCTCACTTCTGTGCATCCATCTTTGCTGGCTTCTTTATATTCCCGTTGGTTTGGTCACGTGCCACGACCACCACCGATCATAATCAACTTGTCTCCCGATTCAATTCAGATTTTCCTCCCGATTCCTCCTTCGCTCCGCGAGCGATTTTCCACACTCTCCATCTCGCCCCCGCGTCGGCCATCACTAATTGAAGTTTTCTCTGATCTTGCAATTTCTGCTCACCCTGCTATTCTCCCTTCACATTGCTTTCTACTTGAAAAAGAAAATAAAAATGAAGAATAAGATAAAAACGAAAAAAAAATGCCGATTTTCCAACTTTCCAATCCTCCATTTCTATTGAGGAGACCTCCTATCTTTCTCCCGAGTGCGTCCCGACCCAGGGGCCGCTCTTCCAAGATTCCTTGGTAAGTCTTTTCTCCCCCTCCGGTGAGGGGTCCTCCTCTGTATCACCTCCTGTATCCACTTTTTCACCTCCTTCTTTCCTTTCTAATCAGCCTAGTTGCTCTTCTTCTTCGTCTTCCTCTTCTTCTTTTAATAAAATTCATGGGGTAGATTCACACAAGAAGGCCAAGGGTAAGCAGATTCCTCGCAGATTTTTGTTGGAATTGGCTATCAGATGCCAACCTTGTTTAACGATCCCTGAGTTTGTGAAAGAGCCAATTATCCTGCCGGAGTTAGAATATGAGGATGCTAATGCTTCTTATGAGGGTTTGGGCGTTTATGAAATTATGAATGATGAAGACCCTATTGAAGAGGGGGATGAAAGTTATGAAGAATATGAGGACGAGGCTGATGCTTTTGCTAGTGGTATGAGAAGATTCGACGAACCATCAGCCTCTGTAGAAGAACCTACCAAGGAAATTAACCTGGGTACTGAGGAAGACCCTAGGATTGTCCTCATTAGCAAGAATTTGCCGCCCTCCGAGGAGGAGGCACTCATTTTAGTTCTTCAAAAATACAAAGACACGTTCGCATGGAGTTATGAAGATATGCCGGGATTAGACCCTGCGCTCGTTGAACACCGTCTTACACTTAAGCCAAGGTCTATTCCGGTCAAACAACGGTTGAGGCGTTTCCACCCTAGCATGGCTTTGAAGATGAAAGAAGAGGTCGATAAGCTCCATAAGGCTCGATTTGTTAGAGTCGTCCTCTATCCCAACTGGGTGGCTAACATTGTCCCGGTTATGAAGAAAGATGGAAAAGTTCGGATTTGCATAGACTTCCGGGACCTCAACCGGGCGTGTCCTAAAGATGACTTCCCCCTCCCTCATATTGATGTGCTAATTGATAATACAGCAGGATTTGAGACTCTTTCTTTTATGGATGGCTTTTCAGGTTATAATCAAATTCGATTGGCTGAGGAAGATCAAGAGAAGACTTCATTCACAACACCATGGGGCACTTATTGTTATGTGGTCATGCCCTTTGGACTTAAGAATGCTGGAGCCACTTATCAGAGGGCTATGATGGCAATTTTTCATGACATGATTCATATCTATATTGAGGTGTATGTGGATGATCTGGTTGTGAAATCAAGGACAAGGATTGAGCATCCTGGGGTTCTGGCTAAGGTTTTGCAAAGGTCGCGGGAATATCAATTAAAAATGAACCCCAAGAAGTGCGTATTTGGCGTTTCTTCAGGAAAGCTGCTTGGATTCATTGTCAGCAAGAGGGGAATTGAAGTTGATCCCAACAAGGCGAGAGCCATTAGAGATATGCCTCCTCCCAAGAATGTGAAGGAAGTTCGAGGATTAATCGGGAGGTTGCAATTCATTCGCCGCTTCGTCTCCCAGCACTCGCAGAGGTGTAGGCCGTTCTACGAGCTTACTAAGCCGGGAGTCAAGTTTAATTGGGATGACAAATGTCAGGCAGCCTTTGATGGATTAAAGGATTATTTGGCCAATCCTCCTGTCCTGAGGCCGCCAGTTCCAGGCAAACCACTTGTTCTTTATGTTTCAGTCCTGGATGACTCTGTAGGTGCTGTTCTGGCCCAAGTGGATGAAGAAGGTAAGGAGAGGGCAGCATACAACTTGTCTAAACTTCTTAACCCCTGTGAGCAGAGGTACTCAGCCATGGAGAAGACTTGTGCAGCTTTGGTTTGGGTAGTTCAGAAATTAAAACACTATTTCCTAGCTCACGAGGTTCACCTCATTGCACGCATGAACCCAATTAAATTCCTCCTTGAAAAATCTATCCTCACTGATCGATTAGCACGCTGGCAAAGCTTCCTTTCTCAATTTGACATCACTTACATTCAGCAAAAAGCTATCAAAGGTTATGCCAT
Organism: Amorphophallus konjac; assembly: GCA_022559845.1. Classification (NCBI taxonomy): domain Eukaryota; kingdom Viridiplantae; phylum Streptophyta; class Magnoliopsida; order Alismatales; family Araceae; genus Amorphophallus; species Amorphophallus konjac. The sequence continues at coordinate 102,696,048 of CM040119.1, read as the reverse complement.
TGCCGAACATCTTGCTCACCACCCTCTCCCCCGCTTTGATCCTGTCAATTCAGAGTTCCCAGATGAAGAATTAATGTCCGTTAATCAACCCCACGATCCTATGTGGACATTACATTTTGATGGAGCTCTTAATTCTCAAGGAAGAGGGATCGGCATGGTTCTTTTAACACCTGAAGGGGTCACCATTCCATTTGCTGCTCGGCTCACTTTTCCCGTCACCAATAACATAGCCGAGTATGAAGCTCTTTTGGCCGGTCTTCAAACCGCTCATCAATATGGTGTCACTCATTTGCGAATTGTCGGTGACAGTCAGCTTATTCTGCGTCAAGTGTTGGTCAAGTGTCGCACTATCAATCCTAAGCTCAAGCCCTACCAGGAACTCGCTTCAGCTTACGCCAAACTCTTCACTAAATTGATCTTCGTTCATGTCCCGCGTAGCCAGAACATCTTGGCTGACGCACTTGCTTCTTTAGCTTCCGCTTTAGTCTTCCCTCCTGAGCGTGATTTTCATGTCCCCCTGATTCATCAACGTGATACTCCAGCTATTAAGGATCGTGCTTTTCTCGATATTAAGGATCAGGTGCTTGAGAAAGTTAGACGGAAAGAAGCTCTTGAAGGTAAGGAAGTCATGCTATTGGATTGGCAAGAAGAGTTGGCTGACGAAGAAAAGTCATGGTATTATGAGATTGCCAGATACTGTAATGATCAGTCCTATCCTGAGGAAGCCACTGTAGAAGAAAAGAAAGCAATCAGAAGAGTGGCTCAACGTTATAGTTTGGTTGGAGGTGTGCTCTACAGAAGAGGGCTCACCGGTGTTTTATTGAGATGCCTCGATGATGATGAATCTTGGAAAGTTGTGGAAGAGGCACATTCTGGTGTGTGTGGTGGTCATGTGAATAGCCAGATGCTAGCTAAGAAGATTCTTAGACTAGGGTTCTATTGGCCCACTCTAGAAGAGGATTGCTCTATCTACGTTCGTAGGTGTGTTAAGTGCCAACTGCACGCCGACAAGATTCATTCTCCTGCTTCTTCACTCCATCCTACATCCTCCCCATGGCCTTTTTCCATGTGGGCTTTTGACATCATTGGACCTCTTGGTGACTCGAATCTCCTCACGAAGCAAAAGTCGTTCATCCTGACGGCAACGGAGTACTTCACCAAGTGGGCGGAAGCAGAAGCTTACGTGAAAATTAAAGCGTCAACTGTCTGCAAATTTATCATGAAGAACATCATCACGAGGTTCGGGATCCCGAATAGCATCGTCACCGACAATGGACCTCAATTCATCTCTCAAGATCTCAAGGATCTCTGCAACAGGTACAACATTACATTGCATCATTCTTCTCCCTATTATCCGCAGGGCAATGGCCAAGCAGAGGCCACTAATAAAACCTTGATCAAAATTGTTAAGAAGACGTGTGAGGCTAATAAATTTGCGGACTGGACAGACAAGCTGGTTGAAGCTCTTTGGGCCTACCGCACTTCCATTCGAACTCCCACTGGGCAAACTCCTTTCGCCCTTACTTATGGAATGGAGGCAGTAGTCCCTTATGAGATTCTTATTCCCTCTCTGCGAGTACAATTGGACAAGGAGCTCTCTATTGATGAGCGTCGTGATGCACTCCTTGCCCAGTTGGAGCTCCTTGACGAGAAGCGTCTGGTCGCCGCTGAGCATGCGCACGTTTATCAAAACAGGCTCTCACGTTTTTATCAAAAGAAGGTAATTGAGAGAAAATTTAAGGTCGGTGAAATGGTAATCAAAAGAATTTTTGTAAAACCCGGTGGCCCTCGTTCAAAGCTCCAACCAAATTGGGAAGGGCCGTTCGTCATAAAAAATGTTTATCCTGGCAATGCTTATAAACTGGTTAATGCTGAAGGAGAGGAATTGACTCACCCATGGAATGGTTTGTATATCAAGAAATATTACCCCTGAACAAAAATCCAAACAAAAATTGAAAACTTCATAAAAATCCAAAGAAAATAGAAATCTCCCAAAATAATCCAAAAAATCGAATATTTTCAAAATCAAAAAAGTTTTCTTTCATGGTTTTCCTTTTGGGTTGACATGGCATACAAGGGTCCACGGTCCGAAAGGTCAAAATTCAGAATCCATTCATCAGTCTTGCTAATTTAAAATGGGAGTTGACCCCGCACACACTACACACTTTACTCTTGAGCTCAAGCAGTGCAAAATCTGATGGAAAGTCAAAACCGGACTAAAGGCGAAAGACGATATCCATTCTTTTCTTCTTCGGCCCACAAGGGAGGAAGGGAGGTCTCGAGGTAGACACGCCAAGCCTATCCGCCGCCCTAGTAGGAGGAAGTCAGGGCCCAAAAGGGAACAAATGCCACAAAAAGCCCAAGTACAATTAGGCTGTTCATCAATGCAAATCAATTCCAAAGTGAAAGTCAAATGGTGAAAAGAAAAGCATGTCAAGAGGGCAAATTCCCCGCAAGGAAAACCTTGGGCGTATGCATGCAATATGAAAAGAGGCAAAAGGCAACAAAACGTCCCTACGCCAAAGACCGAACCCCAACAGGCATAGGGTAGGGGAGGTAGCTTTGCCTCAGGCATCTCTGAATCTTTTGTGGGCTTCCTTATATCTTCTCTTTTATTTTTGGAAAAGTCATGAACCAGCAGAATGGTCGAGACAAACCGAAGAGAATGCACTGCACGAAATCTTGTGTATAAGTTTAATTATATGCACGCCAATCCCCCTTTTAATTATTCAAGAAAGGTTAATGGATCTTAGATGATGACCAAGTAGGGACCACCACCTTAATGGCTTTATCAGCCCAATTTGGGAAGAATAAAATTAACGCCTTTGTTCAAGGCGCATTCATGTTAATTCACGCCTCGCTTAAAGTCGTTTCTTTAAAAAATAACGCCTCTGGGAAGGTCGTGTTTTCAACAAAATTCAAAAATCTTTTCAAATTCACGCCGCCTCCGAGGGCGTCTTTTACTAGAGTAACGACCTAATCTAAGGCGTGTTTTTCAGAAAATCCCCAAAAAAATATAGATAATGAAAAGAACAAAAATAAATTCTTCATGTTGCATGAATTTCACTCTTGTCTGGACATCTTTTAATTATTGTTTGCATATGTGTGATTGCATGAGGCATCTCCCAGTTTTGGTTATTTCATTTTACCTTATTTAATTAAAGGCTTGGCCCCTTGACCCATTATTAAGGTCAGAATATTGACACCCCTTGCTCACCGGGCAAGGGGCCAAGTCGAACAGATGAATTAACCTGTTTGTTCAAGTGAAAACCGCAGCTGCAGATACAGGGCAAAGTAAAGCAAACACGAGGAATGTGGAAAGAAAAAGTACACAAACACAAGTCCACAACCACACAAGTGCTCAGGTAACAAAAGCTCAAATCTCATATATATATATATATATATCATCATGTCTATCATGTACAGGTGTGAGGGTGGAGGAGTACAAGTACAAAACTCTCAGCTCTCGCATCCACCCTCCTCTACTCTCCTGCTCTCAACCTCCTCCTCACCGTCCCGAGCTGGCGCTGGTGGAGGAGGCATAGGCCCCCGTGAAGAAGCCGGAACCCGAACGTGTCCCCCTGCCTCGCTCCTCTCTCAGAGGGAAGAACCCGCCACGAAGGTGGAGCTGGTAAAGGAGTACCCCGCAGCCCGTGCTCGCTCACGGCCTCGCTGCAACCGCTCCTCGGACACTCGCAGCCGCTCCTGGGAAAGGATCAACTGGGTCCTCGAGTCCGCCAGCTCACGCTCCCGCGCCGCCAGCTGCTCCTGGAACCGGGCACGCTCCGCCTGGTGCTCCTCCCGCTCACGAGCCCGCTCCTCGCGCTACCGAGCACGCTCCGCCTGGTGCTCCTCCCGCTCATGAGCCCGCTCCTCGCGCTCCCGAGCACGCTCCCTCCTCTCCAGCTCCAGGGCAACTCGCAGCTCGGCCACGTCCTGAGGCAGCTCATTGCGTCGCGTCAGGGTCCTTTGAAGCTCTACGATCTGCTGATCACGGATCGACAACTCGGTACGTGCCGCCCGTAGCTGAGCAGCCTGCAAACAGGTAAACAAATCATCAGTTCCACAGTTCAATAATTCATGAAATGAAATAACAACATGTGGCTGAAGGTAGATCACGCACATGAGAGTTCATCATGCCGAAGCCCTCATCCACACAGGTCATGGCTGCTCGGAGCTCCTCGGCCTGCAAAACAAATTTCATCAGTGCACAATTTATATCTAATCATTATTTGAATGAGGTTTTGAGTTCAAAATTTACCCGTGAAGCAAGGTCGCGCTCCGCCGCCTCGACTCGCGCTATCACGTCGGCCAGCTGCTCTATTAGTGCAGTCACCTCTGCACTAGGCCCCCTCGAGCTGGAGGCCTCCCCCGGATCTCTCCTCACTGCTCCCTGCTGGGCACGCTGCATTCATTAAGACCGTCAGTGGCTAATCATTAATTCAACAAAAATTCATTTGCATATAGGAATAATTTAAACACTCACCAGGGTCTCCAGGTCTGCCCGTGTGGTGGCTAGCTGGTCCTCCAGGCCGTGTAGATGAGCCTGGGCATCCATAGCCGCTATATCTCGCGCATCCTGCATTCATCACATATTAGTTGCATAATAAACATGTATAAGCATCGGCATTTAGAAATAATTGCATTCATACATACCCCTAAGACCTTCATCTGAGGTCTGCCGGCGTGAACCTCCCAGTAGCGCCGGAGGTACTCGGAGCTGTCTATCGCCTGGGAGGTGACTCGGGTCCCGCCTCGCTGCCAGTCTCCGTACTGCTCCGTGAACCGTACCCTCCAGTCGATCGCCTTGGTGCGACCGCGGGTCTTCTTTCCAATGCCTCGAGGCTCGCCGACCTCGATCCACTCCTGGTGCAAGCCCAGGGTCCTCATCACCAACCGAAGCCGTAACGGCTCAATCTCGCTCAAGCAGTGCAGCCACAGCTCACGCCCGAAGCGAGGTCGCCCCGATACGACCCAAGGTTGGTCCTCATCTGTCATCCCCTCGTATGGCCTCCACTGCACCTGCATTCATGACATACATATCATCACTTCATCACAAGCATAATAAATTCATAATAAACACAAAAAGAAATGCATAACATTCATTCATACGTACCAGCGAGGGCGGGAAGTCACGGAACTCTCTCCGTAAAACCCACAACTCGTAGGTGAGTGGGGCACCAAAGATAACTGGCAACCAGCGTCGTGTCAGAGGGAAGGCTCCCTCAGCTCCTGGCCGTGGGTCAACGCACCCCATCGGCATGTATAGGTGGCTCCACACCTGCATTCATGCATTGCATTAGTACGGTATTCACATGCATAGAATAAAAGAAAAAGAAATAAAAATGAGGAAAATACACACCTGAAGAAGAGGTGAGAAGCCACTGACGGTTGTCTCTCGTCCTGTCCCCGTGGACAGGTCGGCTATCAGGTGCGCCAGTAGTGCCGCTCCCCATGCATAACTGCCAACTGTCTCCAGGTCCTCGAGGATGCCCAGGAAGCGGCAGTTGATGACGTCGGCTTTCGTCCCCAGCAATAATCTCCCGAGCAGCAGCAACAGGAACCTCCTCAGGTCGCGGTCCGCTCTCTCCCGGTCAGTCGGGTCCTGGCAGTATACCGCTCTCGCCCCGTCGGTCAACCGCTGTGAAAACTCGTCCATGGTCTCCCCTGACCTATGCCTGGCATCTCCTAAACCCATCACCGTAGTCAGGTCGGTACGGAAAATGGTCCTGCACTCACTAGGTACCTCATAAACCATATCCAACCCTAGCAGCCTCTGGGCCATCTCCGTGTAGTCGGAATAGGTGAACCCGCTCACGGCCTCACCATCTACCCGCAAACCTGTGATCCTGGCTACATCCTCTAAACTGGGAACCATATGCCCCCAGGGCATCAGAAAAGTCCGGCTAACCCTATCCCATCGCTCCCATAAAACCTGGATAAGTGCTAGGTCAGGTCTGAATGGCTCAATGGATAGGAAAGCCTCGAACCCCATAGCATCTACTCTAGCCCTCTGAAAGTCGGGGAGACCACGGTATGCTGCCCGGACCATGACCCATGAGATGCGGGTCCTCATCAGCCCCTGCATGCATTAAAAGAGAAGAATTTTGCTTAATTGTTTGGTTATTGATGTATAATTGCATTTGGTTTTGCCTAGGCATTGATTTTAATGTTTTGGAAGTCACGACCCTCCTCAGGTCGTTTCTTGGTAAATTCACGCCCCTGAGGGGGGCGTTTTTCTAAATGTGGTTTGAATTAACGTCCTGGCTGAGGGCGTTTTCCATCTTTGAAACGCCTCTGTGTAGGGCGTGAACGTGTGAAAAATTTCTAAATCCTAAAATGTTTTTCAATTCACGCCCTCGGGCGGGGCGTTTTCCATTTAGGCCCGTTCAGTATAAATCAAGAGCTAATGAAGAGACGCCCTTTGGTTTGGGCGTTTCTTGTTCAATTCACGCCCTAGTGAAGGGCGTGGCTCTCCTAATTTTCAGAAAAATCAAATAAAAACGACAACATGCGAAGAATTAATGAAAACATTTTTTTTATGGTTAATGGGCATGCAAATTAATGGAAAATCATAATTTTAAGAAACGACATGATGCAGGGCGTTTGTCATGAGGGTTAATTAATTTTCAGAAAAATTAAAGGATTTTACGCCCTGGGGCAGGGCGTTTCATTTGTGAATAACGCCCCCACGGGAGGCGTCTCTTTTCTGAGTTGCAGAACTCGTGCCCGAGGGCTATGGAAAACAGGAAAAATAAAATAAAATGAAAATAAAATAAAAAATGGGAATTGGGGGTAGCAAACCTGCCTTTTTGTGCCTCTAGGGCTGTGGTCGAGGCAGTGGCCGTCTGGGCCGCCGGAGCTGACCTCGGGGAGCGACCGCCACCGTCGGCGGTGGTCCTCCGTCTTCCCCTTCTTCATCTTCTTCTCCTTCTTTTTCTTCTTCTCCACCGTCTTCCCCTTCTTCATCTTCTCCTCCTTCTTCTGTTGCTTCACCTACTGCTCCTTCGGCCTCGTCGCCGCCGGCCATCGCCGCTTCTTCTTCAACAGCCACGATGGCGAGTTCCTCCATGGCGGCCTCTTCTTCGGCGTGGGTAGCGTCGAGATCAACGACCTCTGGAGCGGCCACCCTTTGGCGTTTGGCCATGGCTAGGGCTAAGGGGGAGGGAGATTGAGAGAGTGAGAAAGAGAACGAGAGAGATGGGAGATTGAGAGAGAGGCTTCGGGGGGGGTCTTCGGTTAGGGTTTGCAGAGAAATGGGGGGGGCCAAATGAACGGAAGGAGGAAGAAGAAAGGGGGCCGATGACTTTTGGGTTTCGAAAAGAAGACACGCCCTTAAGGAAGGCATTTTTAATGGAATTCACGACCATTCGTTGGGCGTTTTCTAAAAATAGACGACGTTTATTAGGGCGTTAATTTGTTTTGCATGGGAAACGATAACCGTCGTCAGACGCATTGAATGGGCGTTGATTGATGTGATGAAAGTCATCATTGCTGGCTTAGAGTAACGCCTCTGTTGAGGGCGTGTTATTCTTGAGAAGTGACTAAGGAAAAGGCGTTATTTTTGATGATTCAACGATTATATTCTTTGGTGTTTGAACCTATTCACGCCTTGTTTGAAGTCGTTATTTAAGTCACGCCCTCTTGTGCAGGCATCAAATGTGGAAGATGGGCCGATTGAGGCGCCTTGAGGTAAGGCGTCCTTTCTTGAATTCGCGCCTTTCTTTGAGGCGTTATTTGCAACAGAAACGCAGGTTTTGGAAGATTTTGATCATAATCACAGTGATAATTGGCTCAATCAGAAAGCAATCTTTATTATTTGAAAGAAAGGATTACAATGCCTAATGAGCCACCTTGGGCCTTAATTTCCTCAATGCTATCACATAATTTTTCCACTGTTCTTTGGCTTCTTCTAAGTCTTCTACAGGGTGATGAAGCTTGCTTAGTTTCCACAGAGCTTGAATGGTGATTGTCTCCTCTCCATCTTCATTGCTGCCTAGATCCCTTGATTTGATTGGAGGAAGATGGGAGATGTCTTCTAGCACTTGCCTTGGAAGCCCGAGCTGAGGAAGGCACCGGTGTGCATTGTACAAGATGAGCTCGGATACGCCAATAAGTCGAAGGTCCGTGCCGATGGAGAATCTTGCGCGGAGTTCCTACATTTTGAGTATTCCCGGAGTGCAAGTAAAGAGGTTTTTGGGCATTACCTTAAGGTGTTCTCTCCACTCCGCCCTTTTCTTGATTTGAGGAATGCGGTTCGTCACCCTATTGCTTATTCCCAACGAGCCGGTGATGTAAGAAAGCGGACTTTTGGAGAAAATCCTTGACGATTGTTGGGCTTCATGGCATGGATCAAATTTAAAGTGGAGGTCCACCCAACTTGAGAAGGCTAGCATACAGCCGTATATGGGCCGCCCCATGGCCGCCGATGTAAGCCCGCTGTAGAGGTAAGCTAGTATGGCCGGCCCAACTCTTTCACTTTCCCATAAGCTCACCACTGCACTTATTTGACTCACTTCAAGGAAGTCCTCCGTGGATGGAAACAGTAGTGCGCCTGCTATGCACACCACGAAGGCCTTTGTTATTCTTTCTATCTCCTCCTCTTCCTTGGCTTGATCTGCTCTTTTGTATACCCATGAGGCTAGCTTCAAGAGGTTGATTCCCTTGGTGATTTTGATCTGATTCACTAAGTTTGGGTTAGGAATAAGGCTGGTTAAGAGCTCATGAGGGGAGATGGGTCTTGGCATGATGGCCATCTATTCTTCTTCACTTTGTTTCATTCTTTTCAAACCCAAGATCATCTCTATTTCTTCCAATAGGATGGTGGCTTCAAAAGTGGAGAATAGAAAGGTGTGGGTGGAAGGATGCCATATTTCAATCAATGCTCCCATGGCACCCCAATCAAGATGGATTTGGTCATAATGCTTGGCATGGGTTATCAATCCTAAGAGATGCCATCTAGCTACAAAGACCCTCATGTCAGAGGAGAATTTGGAAAGTATGAGGGGCAACCACTTGATTTTTATATATCTTCTAGCTTCAAAAGTGGAGCTCTTAATTCTCAAGGAAGAGGGATCGGCATGGTTCTTTTAACACCTGAAGGGGTCACCATTCCATTTGCTGCTCGGCTCACTTTTCCCGTCACCAATAACATAGCGGAGTATGAAGCTCTTTTGGCCGGTCTTCAAACCGCTCATCAATATGGTGTCACTCATTTGCGAATTGTCGGTGACAGTCAGCTTATTCTGCGTCAGGTGTTGGTCAAGTGTCGCACTATCAATCCTAAGCTCAAGCCCTACCAGGAACTCGCTTCAGCTTATGCCAAACTCTTCACTAAATTGATCTTCATTCATGTCCCGCGTAGCCAGAACATCTTGGCTGACGCACTTGCTTCTTTAGCTTCCGCTTTAGTCTTCCCTCCTGAGCGTGATTTTCATGTCCCCCTGATTCATCAGCGTGATACTCCAGCTATTAAGGATCGTGCTTTTCTCGATATTAGGGATCAGGTGCTTGAGAAAGTTAGACGGAAAGAAGCTCTTGAAGGCAAGGAAAGTCATGCTATTGGATTGGCAAGAAGAGTTGGCTGACGAAGAAAAGCCGTGGTATTATGATATTGCCAGATACTGTAATGATCAGTCCTATCCTGAGGAAGCCACTGTAGAAGAAAAGAAAGCAATCAGAAGAGTGGCTCAACGTTATACTTTGGTTGGAGGTGTGCTCTACAGAAGAGGGCTCACCGGTGTTTTATTGAGATGCCTCGATGATGATGAATCTTGGAAAGTTGTGGAAGAGGCGCATTCTGGTGTGTGTGGTGGTCATGTGAACAGCCAGATGCTAGCTAAGAAGATTCTTAGACTAGGGTTCTATTGGCCCACTCTAGAAGAGGATTGCTCTATCTACGTTCGTAGGTGTGTTAAGTGCCAACTGCACGCCGACAAGATTCATTCTCCTGCTTCTTCACTCCATCCTACGTCCTCCCCATGGCCTTTTTCCATGTGGGCTTTTGACATCATTGGACCTCTTGGTGACTCGAATCTCCTCACGAAGCAAAAGTCGTTCATCCTGACGGCAACGGAGTACTTCACCAAGTGGGCGGAAGCAGAAGCTTACGTGAAATTAAAGCGTCAACTGTCTGCAAATTTATCATGAAGAACATCATCACGAGGTTCGGGATCCCGAATAGCATCGTCACCGACAATGGACCTCAATTCATCTCTCAAGATCTCAAGGATCTCTGCAACAGGTACAACATTGCATTGCATCATTCTTCTCCCTATTATCCGCAGGGCAATGGCCAAGCAGAGGCCACTAATAAAACCTTGATCAAAATTGTTAAGAAGACGTGTGAGGCTAATAAATTTGCGGACTGGACAGACAAGCTGGTTGAAGCTCTTTGGGCCTACCGCACTTCCATTCGAACTCCCACTGGGCAAACTCCTTTCGCCCTTACTTATGGAATGGAGGCAGTAGTCCCTTATGAGATTCTTATTCCCTCTCTGCGAGTACAATTGGACAAGGAGCTCTCTATTGATGAGCGTCGTGATTCACTCCTTGCCCAGTTGGAGCTCCTTGACGAGAAGCGTCTGGTCGCCGCTGAGCATGCACGCGTTTATCAAAACAGGCTCTCACGTTTTTATCAAAAGAAGGTAATTGAGAGAAAATTTAAGGTCGGTGAAATGATAATCAAAAGAATTTTTGTAAAACCCGGTGGCCCTCGTTCAAAGCTCCAACCAAATTGGGAAGGGCCGTTCGTCATAAAAAATGTTTATCCTGGCAATGCTTATAAACTGGTTAATGCTGAAGGAGAGGAATTGACTCACCCATGGAATGGTTTGTATATCAAGAAATATTACCCCTGAACAAAAATCCAAACAAAAATTGAAAACTTCATAAAAATCCAAAGAAAATAGAAATCTCCCAAAATAATCCAAAAAATCGAATATTTTCAAAATCAAAAAAGTTTTCTTTCATGGTTTTCCTTTTGGGTTGACATGGCATACAAGGGTCCACGGTCCGAAAGGTCAAAATTCAGAATCCATTCATCAGTCTTGCTAATTTAAAATGGGAGTTGACCCCGCACACACTACACACTTTACTCTTGAGCTCAAGCAGTGCAAAATCTGATGGAAAGTCAAAACCGGACTAAAGGCGAAAGACGATATCCATTCTTTTCTTCTTCGGCCCACAAGGGAGGAAGGGAGGTCTCGAGGTAGACACGCCAAGCCTATCCGCCGCCCTAGTAGGAGGAAGTCAGGGCCCAAAAGGGAACAAATGCCACAAAAAGTCCAAGTACAATTAAGCTGTTCATCAATGCAAATCAATTCCAAAGTGAAAGTCAAATGGTGAAAAGAAAAGCATGTCAAGAGGGCAAAGTCCCCGCAAGGAAAACCTTGGGCGTATGCATGCAATATGAAAAGAGGCAAAAGGTAACAAAACGTCCCTACGCCAAAGACCGAACCCCAACAGGCATGGGGTAGGGGAGGTAGCTTTGCCTCAGGCATCTCTGAATCTTTTGTGGGCTTCCTTATATCTTCTCTTTTATTTTTGGAAAAGTCATGAACCAGCAGAATGGTCGAGACAAACCGAAGAGAATGCACTGCACGAAATCTTGTGTATAAGTTTAATTATATGCACGCCAATCTCCCTTTTAATTATTCAAGAAAGGTTAATGGATCTTAGATGATGACCAAGTAGGGACCACCACCTTAATGGCTTTATCAGCCCAATTTGGGAAGAATAAAATTAACGCCTTTGTTCAAGGCGCGTTCATGTTAATTCACGCCTCGCTTAAAGTCGTTTCTTTAAAAAATAACGCCTCTGGGAAGGTCGTGTTTTCAACAAAATTCAAAAATCTTTTCAAACTCACGCCGCCTCCAAGGGCGTCTTTTACTAGAGTAACGACCTAATCTAAGGCGTGTTTTTCAGAAAATCCCAAAAAAAAATATAGATAATGAAAAGAACAAAAATAAAGTCTTCATGTTGCATGAATTTCACTCTTGTCTGGACATCTTTTAATTATTGTTTGCATATGTGTGATTGCATGAGGCATCTCCCAGTTTTGGTTAGTTCATTTTGCCTTATTTAATTAAAGGCTTGGCCCCTTGACCCATTATTAAGGTCAGAATATTGACACCCCTTGCTCATCGGGCAAGGGGCCAAGTCGAACAGATGAATTAACCTGTTTGTTCAAGTGAAAACCGCAGCTGCAGATACAGGGCAAAGTAAAGCAAACACGAGGAACGTGGAAAGAAAAAGTACACAAACACAAGTCCATAACCACACAAGTGCTCAGGTAACAAAAGCTCAAATCTCATATATATATATATCATCATGTCTATCATGTACAGGTGTGAGGGTGGAGGAGTACAAGTACAAAACTCTCAGCTCTCGCCTCCACCCTCCTCTACTCTCCTGCTCTCAACCTCCTCCTCACCGTCCCGAGCTGGCGCTGGTGGAGGAGGCATAGGCCCCCGTGAAGAAGCCGGAACCCGAACGTGTCCCCCTGCCTCGCTCCTCTCTCGGAGGGAAGAACCAGCCACGAAGGTGGAGCTGGTAAAGGAGTACCCCGCAGCCCGTGCTCGCTCACGGCCTCGCTGCAACCGCTCCTCGGACACTCGCAGCCGCTCCTGGGAAAGGATCAACTGGGTCCTCGAGTCCGCCAGCTCACGCTCCCGTGCCGCCAGCTGCTCCTGGAACCAGGCACGCTCCGCCTGGTGCTCCTCCCGCTCACGAGCCCGCTCCTCGCGATCCCGAGCACGCTCCGCCTGGTGCTCCTCCAGCTCATGAGCCCGCTCCTCGCGCTCCCGAGCACGCTCCCTCCTCTCCAGCTCCAGGGCAACTCGCAGCTCGGCCACGTCCTAAGGCAGCTCATTGCGTCGCCTCAGGGTCCTCTGAAGCTCTACGATCTGCTGATCACGGATCGACAACTCGGTACGTGCCGCCCTTAGCTGAGCAGCCTGCAAACAGGTAAACAAATCATCAGTTCCACAGTTCAATAATTCATGAAATGAAATAACAACATGTGGCTGAAGGTAGATCACGCACCTGAGAGTTCATCATGCGGAAGCCCTCATCCACACAGGTCATGGCTGCTCGGAGCTCCTCGGCCTGCAAAATAAATTTCATCAGTGCACAATTTATATCTAATCATTATTTGAATGAGGTTTTGAGTTCAAAATTTACCCGTGAAGCAAGGTCGCGCTCCGCCGCCTCGACTCGCGCTATCACGTCGGCCAGCTGCTCTGTTAGTGCAGTCACCTCTGCACTAGGCCCCCTCGAGCTGGAGGCCTCCCCCGGATCTCTCCTCACTGCTCCCTGCTGGGCACGCTGCATTCATTAAGACCGTCAGTGGCTAATCATTAATTCAACAAAAATTCATTTGCATATAGGAATAATTTAAACACTCACCAGGGTCTCCAGGTCTGCCCGTGTGGTGGCTAGCTGGTCCTCCAGGCCGTGTAGATGAGCCTGGGCATCCATAGCCGCTATATCTCGCGCATCCTGCATTCATCACATATTAGTTGCATAATAGACATGTATAAGCATCGGCATTTAGAAATAATTGCATTCATACATACCCCTAAGACCTTCATCTGAGGTCTGCCGGCGTGAACCTCCCAGTAGCGCCGGAGGTACTCAGAGCTGTCTATCGCCTGGGAGGTGACTCGGGTCCCGCCTCGCTGCCAGTCTCCGTACTGCTCCGTGAACCGTACCCTCCAGTCGATCGCCTTGGTGCGACCGCGGGTCTTCTTTCCAATGCCTCGAGGCTCGCCGACCTCGATCCACTCCTGGTGCAAGCCCAGGGTCCTCATCACCAACCGAAGCCGTAACGGCTCAATCTCGCTCAAGCAGTGCAGCCACAGCTCACGCCCGAAGCGAGGTCACCACGATACGACCCAAGGTTGGTCCTCATCTGTCATCCCCTCGTATGGCCTCCACTGCACCTGCATTCATGACATACATATCATCACTTCATCTCAAGCATAATAAATTCATAATAAACACAAAAAGAAATGCATAACATTCATTCATACGTACCAGCGAGGGCGGGAAGTCACGGAACTCTCTCCGTAAAACCCACAACTCGTAGGTGAGTGGGGCACCAAAGATAACTGGCAACCAGCGTCGTGCCAGAGGGAAGGCTCCCTCAGCTCCTGGCCGTGGGTCAACGCGCCCCATCGGCATGTATAGGTGGCTCCACACCTGCATTCATGCATTGCATTAGTACGGTATTCACATGCATAGAATAAAAGAAAAAGAAATAAAAATGAGGAAAATACACACCTGAAGAAGAGGTGAGAAGCCACTGACGGTCGTCTCTCGTCCTGTCCCCGTGGACAGGTCGGCTATCAGGTGCGCCAGCAGCGCCGCTCCCCAAGCATAACTGCCAACTGTCTCCAGGTCCTCGAGGATGCCCAGGAAGCGGCAGTTGATGACGTCGGCTTTCGTCCCCAGCAATAATCTCCCGAGCAGCAGCAACAGGAACCTCCTCAGGTCGCGGTCCGCTCTCTCCTGGTCAGTCGGGTCCTGGCAGTATACCGCTCTCGCCCCGTCGGTCAACCGCTGTGAAAACTTGTCCATGGTCTCCCCTGACCTATGCCTGTCATCTCCTAAACCCATCACCATAGTCAGGTCGGTACGGAAGATGGTCCTGCACTCACTAGGTACCTCATAAACCATATCCAACCCTAGCAGCCTATGGGCCATCTCCGTGTAGTCGGAATAGGTGAACCCGCTCACGGCCTCACCATCTACCCGCAAACCTGTGATCCTGGCTACATCCTCTAAACTGGGAACCATATGCCCCCAGGGCATCAGAAAAGTCCGGCTAACCCTATCCCATCGCTCCCGTAAAACCTGGATAAGTGCTAGGGCAGGTCTGAATGGCTCAATGGATAGGAAAGCCTCGAACCCCATAGCATCTACTCTAGCCCTCTGAAAGTCGGGGAGACCACGGTATGCTGCCCGGACCATGACCCATGAGATGCGGGTCCTCATCAGCCCCTGCATGCATTAAAAGAGAAGAATTTTGCTTAATTGTTTGGTTATTGATGTATAATTGCATTTGGTTTTGCCTAGGCATTGATTTTAATGTTTTGGAAGTCACGACCCTCCTCAGGTCGTTTCTTGGTAAATTCACGCCCCTGAGGGGGGCGTTTTTCTAAATGTGGTTTGAATTAACATCCTGGCTGAGGGCGTTTTCCATCTTTGAAACGCCTCTGTGTAGGGCGTGAACGTGTGAAAAATTTATAAATCCTAAAATGTTTTTCAATTCACGCCCTCGGGCGGGGCGTTTTCCATTTAGGCCCGTTCAGTATAAATCAAGAGTTAATGAAGAGACGCCCTTTGGTTTGGGCGTTTCTTGTTCAATTCACGCCCTAGTGAAGGGCGTGGCTCTCCTAATTTTCAGAAAAATCAAATAAAAACGACAGCATGCGAAGAATTAATGAAAACATTTTTTTATGGTTAATGGGCATGCAAATTAATGGAAAATCATAATTTTAAAGAAACGACATGCTGCAGGACGTTTGTCATTAGGGTTAATTAATTTTCAGAAAAATAAAAGGATTTTACGCCCTGGGGCAGGGCGTTTCATTTGTGAATAACGCCCCCACGGGAGGCGTCTCTTTTCTGAGTTGCAGAACTCGTGCCCGAGGGCTATGGAAAACAGGAAAAATAAAATAAAATGAAAATAAAATAAAAAATGGGAATTGGGGGTAGCAAACCTGCCTTTTTGTGCCTCTGGGGCTGTGGTCGAGGCAGTGGCCGTCTGGGCCGCCGGAGCTGACCCCGGGGAGCGACCGCCACCGTCGGCGGTGGTCCTCCGTCTTTCCCTTCTTCATCTTCTTCTCCTTCTTTTTCTTCTTCTCCACCGTCCTCCCCTTCTTCGTCTTCTCCTCCTTCTTCTGTTGCTTCACCTGCTGCTCCTTCGGCCTCGTCGCCGCCGGCCATCGCCGCTTCTTCTTCAACAGCCACGATGGCGAGTTCCTCCACGGCGGCCTCTTCTTCGGCGTGGGCAGCGTCGAGATCAACGACCTCTGGAGCGGCCACCCTTTGGCATTTGGCCATGGCTAGGGCTGAGGGGGAGGGAGATTGAGAGAGTGAGAAAGAGAACGAGAGAGATGGGAGATTGAGAGAGAGGCTTCGGGGGGGGGGGTCTTCGGTTAGGGTTTGCAGAGAAATGGGGGGGGGCCAATTGAACGGAAGGAGGAAGAAGAAAGGGGGCCGATGACTTTTGGGTTTCGAAAAGAAGACACGCCCTTAAGGAAGGCGTTTTTAATGGAATTCACGACCATTCGTTGGGCGTTTTCTAAAAATAGACGACGTTTATTAGGGCGTTAATTTGTTTTGCATGGGAAACGATAACCGTCGTCAGACGCATTGAATGGGCGTTGATTGATGTGATGAAAGTCATCATTACTGGCTTAGAGTAACGCCTCTGTTGAGGGCGTGTTATTCTTGAGAAGTGACTAAGGAAAAGGCGTTATTTTTGATGATTCAACGATTATATTCTTTGGGGTTTGAACCTATTCACACCTTGTTTGAGGTCGTTATTTAAGTCACGCCCTCTTGTGCAGGCGTCAAATGTGGAAGATGGGTCGATTGAGGCGCCTTGAGGTAAGGCGTCCTTTCTTGAATTCGCGCCTTTCTTTGAGGTGTTATTTGCAACAGAAACGCAGGTTTTGGAAGATTTTGATCATAATCACAGTGATAATTGGCTCAATCAGAAAGCAATCTTTATTATTTGAAAGAAAGGATTACAATGCCTAATGAGCCACCTTGGGCCTTAATTTCCTCAATGCTATCACATAACTTTTCCACTGTTCTTTGGCTTCTTCTAGGTCTTCTACAGGGTGATGAAGCTTGCTTAGTTTCCACAGAGCTTGAATGGTGATTGTCTCCTCTCCATCTTCATTGCTGCCTAGATCCCTTGATTTGATTGGAGGAAGATGGGAGATGTCTTCTAGCACTTGCCTTGGAAGCCCGAGCTGAGGAAGGCACCGGTGTGCATTGTACAAGATGAGCTCGGATGCGCCAATAAGTCGAAGGTCCGTGCCGATGGAGAATCTTGCGCGGAGTTCCTGCATTTTGAGTATTCCCGGAGTGCAAGTAAAGAGGTTTTTGGGCATTACCTTAAGGTGTTCTCTCCACTCCGCCCTTTTCTTGATTTGAGGAATGCGGTTCGTCACCCTATTGCTTATTCCCAACGAGCCGGTGATGTAAGAAAGCGGACTTTTGGAGAAAATCCTTGACGATTGTTGGGCTTCATGGCATGGATCAAATTTAAAGTGGAGGTCCACCCAACTTGAGAAGGCTAGCATACAGCCGTATATGGGCCGCCCCATGGCCTCCGATGTAAGCCCGCTGTAGAGGTAAGCTAGTATGGCCGGCCCAACTCTTTCACCTTCCCATAAGCTCACCACTGCACTTATTTGACTCTCTTCAAGGAAGTCCTCCGTGGATGGAAACAGTAGTGCGCCTGCTATGCACACCACGAAGGCCTTTGTTATTCTTTCTATCTCCTCCTCTTCCTTGGCTTGATCTGCTCTTTTGTATACCCATGAGGCTAGCTTCAAGAGGTTGATTCCCTTGGTGATTTTGATCTGATTCACTAAGTTTGGGTTAGGAATAAGGCTGGTTAAGAGCTCATGAGGGGAGATGGGTCTTGGCATGATGGCCATCTGTTCTTCTTCACTTTGTTTCATTCTTTTCAAACCCAAGATCATCTCTATTTCTTCCAATAGGATGGTGGCTTCAAAAGTGGAGAATAGAAAGGTGTGGGTGGAAGGATGCCATATTTCAATCAATGCTCCCATGGCACCCCAATCAAGATGGATTTGGTCATAATGCTTGGCATGGGTTATCAATCCTAAGAGATGCCATCTAGCTACAAAGACCCTCATGTCAGAGGAGAATTTGGAAAGTATGAGGGGCAACCACTTGATTTTTATATATCTTCTAGCCCCTGGAAGATTTAGGTACTCCTGTGAGAAGGAAAGAAAAAAATAAAAACAAAGAATAGAAGTACATGAGCATATGAAATGTTGGACAGAGGAGTTCAGTAACAGAGAAATAAATATATGAGCAGTTCGGCAGAACAGTAAAGGGTTATATGTACAGAGAAGAAAGTTGAAGCTAACCTGATTCATGCATATCATGTTGCTTATATGACCTTGGATATCGTTAATCCTGGGAGTTGAGAGTTTTGGCCTTTTCAGTGCCCTATCCATCGTCAAGAAAGCTTGGACGGCTGCAACCTGCAGAGCGGATGAAGAAGAAGAAGAACAGAAAGTATGGCCGGCTGTAGGGATTTGGTTGATTCTGTTGAAGGAAGTCCTCCTTTTAATAGAGATTTAGAGAATCGTAAGGTTGTTGGAAGTTAGAAATTTGATTGGGTTAAGGACTGTGCTGTTAATTAGGAAACGGATGTTCGTGCTGAATTAACGACGTTGGTTAGGGCGTCGATTCTTAAATTGACGACCTGACTGACGTCGTGTTATATTTAACGCCCTAACATGGGGCGTCTTCTTCTAAGCTTCCGTTACTGTTTACGCCTTTGAGTAGGGCGTGTTTTAAATGTTAAACGACCTATGGTCAGGCGCCTTTCATGCTGTTAACGCCCTATTCTTAGGCGTGTTTTATTGGCTTACGGATTTTGACCTCTCCATGCTTTGACGCTTTAATGAACTTAAGTGCTATTATTTTGGTGAAATTGTTTATGATTAAGCACTTATGATCATGTCATGTTCTGAATTGCTGGATGAAGGCTAATAAGTTTCAAGTGCAGAAGTTTGCAGGATTCGAGGCGTTTGGACCACTCATGGGAGTAACATCGTGTCACCTTGTATCTGTTTCTTGTAAGCATTATTATTATATGATATCTACACTATTATAGTATGTCAAGGACCTTGTGGTTCTGATGAACCTGAAATTTGAGTTCCCCTTCATCAAAAACGATGACGATTTCAGGAAAGTCTTGATCACACGGATAGGCCGTTGAGTTGTTAAAGGTTTGGGACGATGGTTCCACTTTCTGAGTTGATGCGCGGACAAACGGGCTTCGGCTTAGTGTTAGCTCAGAGATGTGGATTCTTGACCAGATCTAAATGGCTTAGCAATATTATCCTTGATTATTTTCTATTTTAGTTTGTTTTAATCTTTTCTTTTAGCCCAGCATGCATCATATAGGACTTTGAGTTTCATGCTAAAAATCTTCATATTATGGCAATAATGAAGTTCACTCGCTCTTGATTGAGTTGACATGAGATATTCCACTTCAAATCAAGTACTTCGTTCTATTTGAAGCCGTTCAGGCTGATTCCTTGAAAGTGTCCCTTTTGTTGGATCTCTATCCCAATTCTCTTTACTTTTCTGTAAAATTTACCTTGGTTGTAGCACGTCCACGTTGGCTGGTAATCGCTCTCCAATGGTCTTTCAATTCCCTGTCGTGCCCACGCGCACACCCTTTATTTACTTAGTTTAATCTCCTTTTATCCAACAAATCGACGTTTCCTTGGAACCACTCAGAGTTGTTTCACTCAGAATCTTGGAATGATTTCAAATGCTTAGTGTTCTGAGGCGTGTCACATCACACCTTGGCGTCTCCTTATCAGTTCATTCCACTTCATTCCTTTCATTACACTTCATTCCATTTCTGTCTCACTCCCTTGCAAAGCAGACGCCAAGGCGGGGTAGCGGTAGATACGTCAAAATTGACGTTATGTTGATCAGATCTCATGTCATTATATAAACGCCCCAAGTGGACTTCAATATTCCTATAAAATGAAGTTTTTCTATTTTTGTGAGTTTTATGCATTTTTCCTGCATTTTCGTGATTCACGACCTGAAGAAGGGCGTTATTTTCAAAGTAGCGACCTGTCATAGGGCGTTTTCAAAAGAAGAGACGACCATAAGTCAGGGCGTCAATTCCTGGTATTATCCGTTAATTTCTGGAATTATCTACTTTCAAAATAAAAAGCATTGTGTGAGTAACGTCCTTCCTCAGGGCGTGTTTTTAATAAACGCCATTACCTCAGGCATGTTCCCTTAATTTTTAAACAAAGAAAGTTTTATTTCCAAAATTAAATCCAAGAAGAAACGGCCTTTCCTAGGTCGTGTTTCAAGAAACGTCCTGTGGCAGGTCGTCAATTCATAAATCGACACCCTGGCATGAGTCGTGTTTCACCCCAGAGTCCTTCCTTTTTCCATCTTTCCCTCACAGTTCCCTACCATCCATGGGACTCTTGCTCGATCTTGATCCTTCCCTGGATGCCTCATTGCCCGTTCTTATCTTTCCTTGGTTTGATCACATCCGATTGAAGCACTATAAAATGAAGTCTTGATCGATCGTGTTTAAGGTTAAGCACTCAGAAGGTTGAACATCCAGAACATCTATTGCAGGTCACGAACAGAGTCCTCTTCATCCATTGCTGCATCCAGTGCTTCATCCATCTACTTCCATCAACATATTCATTCGGTTTTCCCTTTACTGTCGTCAAGGACATCAGGGTTTTCATCTATTTATCTGTTTTGTTTTACTTCGTTCGTGTCTTAGGTATACCATCATCTCTCCATTCTTCATATCTGTTCACCCTTCGCATTTGTTCACATCTTGTTGCGTCCTTTTTTTATCATCATACTCTCCCTTCCCTTAAGTCTTCTTAGGGGTTTAAAAACAACAAAAAAGGAGGTGCGCACGTTGATATCCTCTTCTCATTACATATTCTATTTGGGATTGATACTATAGCGCTTTGACTGATCCTTTCTTCTTTGCTTGTTTTCGTTGTCCCTTTTTTTTACAAGGTAATCAAAGAAGAGAACCCTTCTCATCGGCCGGCCGATTGAAGAAGGAGGAAGTAACTCTACATCATCCCGCATTTCCATTTCCACCAGTAATTGCGATCCCTTCCCCGTTCTCATCTCCTCTTGAGACCCTCGCGTCTCTGGCGATCACATCATCTCCACATTAGCACCTCATGCTATTTTTATTGCATCTTCTGCATTGTTTATTCATTGTTATATTTAATTCCTAAGTGTGGATTTTAATCCGATCTACAACTGGGAGCCGGAGACTAGAAGCTGGGTGTTGGTACTGAAAATTGGGATTTGGAGGCTGGTCACTGGGACTGGGGACTAGGTACTGGGCTGGGAATTAGGAGCTGGAAGCTGGAAACTAGATACTAGATTTGGAGGTTAGGATTTGGATAGTAGATACTAGGACTGGAGATTGGGAATTTAGAGGCCAAAAACTGGGTACTGGGACTGGAGACCATGATCTAGGTACCAAACGCTAGGACCAGAGGCCCACTTGCACGAGGCGTGCTGGCCTATTGCTGGAAACTGGAACTGAGGGTCGGGAACTGGATATTGACATGGGAGACTAGGTACTGGGACTGGAAACTAGAAATTGGGAACTGGATATCGGGACTAGATACCGGGTCTGGAGACTGGAATCTGGCTACTGGGTGCTGGGATGGAAGGCTGGGACTGGGAACTGGACGTTGGATATGGCAACTGGTAATTGGATATTGGGTGCTGGGACTGGGAACTGGACGTTGGATATGGCAACTGGTAATTGGATATTGGGTGCTGGGACTGGCGGCCTGCCCCTATGAGGCGTGCTATCCCATTGCGGGAAATTGGAATTGGAAATGGGAAATAGGAAATTAGATGCTGGGAACTGGGCATTGGAACCAGAAACTGGAATTGGGGGCTGGAAGCGGAGTACTGGTGCTGGATATTGGGAATTGGGGTACTTG
Source organism: Amorphophallus konjac (assembly GCA_022559845.1). Classification (NCBI taxonomy): domain Eukaryota; kingdom Viridiplantae; phylum Streptophyta; class Magnoliopsida; order Alismatales; family Araceae; genus Amorphophallus; species Amorphophallus konjac. Next base: position 102,674,290 of record CM040119.1, on the reverse strand, counting down.
AACTGGATGTTGGAGGCTGGGTACTGGAACTAGGGACTGGAAACTGGATACTGGAAGCTGGATTTTATAGCTGGGTATTAGACATTAGATACTGGAGGCTGGATACTGGAAGCTGGGTACTGGAAATTGGGTATTGGAAGCTGGATATCAAAGGCTGGGTGCTGGAGGCCTGCCTGAATGAGGCATGTTGACCTGGATGGCTGGAGATTGGAAGTTGGAGGACAATCCATAAGGCGATGTTGACCCAGAAGACTGGGGACTGGAAGCTAGAGGTCGACTCGTGAGAGTGCATTGGCCGGTGTGACTGGGAACTAGAAACGAGAGACTGGAGGCTAACCTGTAAGGGTGTGTTGTCCCATATTATCGGGGGGTGAGGGCTGGACACCGGCCCGTGAGGGTATGTCGGCCTATGTTGCTGGGGACTGGAGGCTGGCGGCTGGAGCCCTACCCGTGAGGGTGTTTTGGCCTGCATTGCTGGAGACTGGAAGCCGGAGGTTGACCCGTGAGAGTGTGCTAGCCTATGTTGCTGGAGTCTGGAAGCCGGAGGCCGACCCGAGAGGGTGTGTTGGCCTATGATGCTGGAGTTTGGGAGCTGGAGGCTGACCCGAGAGGGTGTGTTGGCTTATGTTGCTGGAGTCTGGGAGCTGGAGGCCGACACAAGAGGGTGTGTAGGCTGTTGCAGAAGCTTGTTGCATCTCCTAGTGTTTGGTTTTAATGATAACGAAACAATTATGCTTTGTTTGGTGTTTGATTTTAATGATAACAAAATGATTGTACTTGGGCTGTGTGCATCATTGAGCATGCCTGTGTATGTGTTTCATTGAGCAACATGTCTATATTGTGATTGATGAGTTAGATGGCTTCAAGGTTCATTCTTGAAAGTCATATGAATCCTTTATGTTTAAGGAACCAATGCTATATTTATCTTGGCTTGTAGGAACAAAATCTATGGTTCATGCTTAGAACTTCCAAGAAGTCCACCAATGAAGTTCTTTTTAGAAAAGCGAGTTACCCTTCTCATTGCATTGCATTGACTCCTTCCATGATTCATACATTTCATCAAATAAGTTTTTCAATGCCTTGATTGGGTATTTTCTTGCACTTTCCTCCTAAGGTGTTTGGGCTTGAAACATACTTAACCTATTTACCTGAATCTTGATGAATGTGATCTTAATTAGTGCTCTCTCATGTTATGGACTCATGGACTTTCGGTTTGGCAATTCAAGTAAATGTGCTTGAAGTTTTGATTTGGTTGAATGATGATCCCGATGGTTTTGTATTGATTGAGCTATCAAAGTTGACATATCATAGTGTGCTTGTGTTGAGCCCTCAAACTGAGATCATCTAATGATTTTGTGAATCTTGCTAAGAATGTGATATCTTGGGTTACCATAGTAATGATCTTGGATGTCCTTTCATGCATTTGTTCTTGGCCTTGGAAATACAAATGAATGTTTAAGATTTTTATGCATATCTATTGATCTTGACTTTTAGTTAATCATGCTTTCAAAGTGTTTATTTATATATGTGCATGGCTAAATGGTTGAGCTCCCATGTCATTATAATTGTTTAAGTGAGAGATTCATGTTCATCATATCAAAACCTTGTCATATGGTGAATGTGTTTTTGATGGTTGAATTGAGAATTCAAATACATGCTTGAACGTGTTCAATGATGTATCTTTATGTGAACTAGTTCCAGAAAGTTAATGCTTGGTTCATTAATTTAGATTCTCATCTAATCTCTTGCTCTTTCATGTGTTTAAGGATGAAAATGCATGGTTAACCTTCATGGGATTATGGTAACATCTAATCACTTTTATTCCCTTGGATTCATGGAGGTTAGTAATGATTTTCTAACCCCTATTGGTAAGAGTCAACCCATAGGGTCGACCCTTAGAGTCATTGGACTGAACTGCTAAAATTTGGAGTAGACTGCAGCTGGTGGTCGATCGCCCCTAGCCTAGCAGTCTACCGATTTTCCATCAAATGGGAGACCTCCGATTGTAAAATTTCGGTCGACCGCCCAGCCCGTGTAGGTCAACCGCCAACAGCAAAAAGTAAAAAATGTGGTTCCGAAATCCATCCAAACCAAGTCAACTTGTGCCTAACTCTTTCCCCTTTGCCCTTGGGTTGGTGGGAGACCTATTGGGGGTCCTTTTGGATGTTTCTAGAAGGGCTATACTAGTCTTTTGGTGCTTCCTATTACTATGTATATGAGAGCTACGAATTTCACATGTCTTAACCCTAATGTGTTGATTGTGTTCTATCTTGCAGGTGAAGGAAAGGAGAAAGGAAGGAGAGGCTATTGTGGAGGAGATTTGATCTACATCCAGGAGGATTTGGAGCTCGTGAAAGAAGAAGAAAAGAAGCAGATCGAAGAGAGGAACACGTTGACGTTCAAATCGACGACATCCGACTTACCTCCGATCCGAGCTTTCAAGAACATTGTTTTTCAACCATTGAAGACAGAGGGGGATCATTTCTACATCGTTTATTTGCTCTTTATGATGTGCTCCATGTTCTATAGTTTGGACTTAGCATGATTTGATATTTGTGTTTATTTTTCGAACACTAGAGATAATCGTGTGTGTGGCCGTTTGTGTATACGGTCATGTTTGATCGCCTGTGTGTGGTCGTTTGTGGGTCGTGTGTGATGCGTTTGTCGCAGTGTGTGTGTGTGTGTTGTGAACCGGTCGTCGGATCGTGTGGGACCCTCCGTCTCTGTGTGTGTGTGTGTTGGGGCGTGTCCCCATGTGTGTGCAGGCGTCACCAAACTGGTGTGTGTTGTTGGAGTGTCACCTCCATGTTAGGGATTTATCCCCGTGTGTGTTGGAGCCTTGCTCCGTGTTGGGGAGTCTTCCCCGTGCTAGTTTATCTAGTGAGTGGATCCTTACCGGTTTGGTAAGGGGTGGACGTAGGGAGCCTGTCGTGGTACCGAACCACCTTAAAAATCCCATTATCTTGTGGTTTGCTTTGTGGGATTGTATGGTTTGATTGTTATATTCCGTTGTATGATCGTGTAAGATCAGAGAGGTTGAGAGAATTTAGCTCTATGTTCAGTTACTTCCTCAATCTCGATAAAACATGTGAATTCCGCAGATGTGACACACCCTTGGACCAAAATGAACAAGCACAATTTGCATTTCAAACGGACCGATAATGGCGACCGCTCACCCGATGCTCACCCAAGACCCGGGGTAGCTTGGAAATGCCAAAGAGAGGTTGTGAGGGCTGGGCCCTTGCTGGTAGAGGGCCAGCAAAGCCTAGGTTAATTCCCAAGGGTAATGGCAGCCCAATTCAAGGGAGCCGACGAGGTGCCAAGGCTCGGGTTACACTCCTCACCCCACGGTGATCTCTTGAAGTAAGGAGCTCAAGGATCGGGCTCTCACTCTCACGGCCAGCGGAGTTTATGAACTAATATTAGAAAGAACAAGCACTAAATGGAGCTAGGAGTGGAGCACTTACTCGACCGGTTTGAAGAAACCGGTCCCGCTCGGAGACGTGGGCGAGCGGGGAAGCGTGGGTTCTCCACACGCCGCGCCGGGGTAGCTTGACCTGCTCAAATTGTTACAACACTACACCCCATGCAAGGGGGGGGGGATCTAGGGGTGGGGGTCAACTGATATTACATCCAAAACTACCTCCACACAGGGAGGGGCCTTCAGCCGGCCAAGCGGGGAGGGGTGACACCGAACTAGCGATCAACAAGGAAGCCGACGTCGGTTCTGTCCGCTGTCTGTGCTTCAGGACTGACTGATGGTTATCACGATGCTGTGGCCACTCCAGAATTTTTCCGATGACGAGACCACTTGGAGATTCTTCGTAGCTGGATCGGGATGATGCTTGAATTTTTTTGATTTCTTTGGGCACCGCTGCTGGTCGGGGTAGGGGCTTGAACAGGGTGGCAGACCCTCGGTTCTTATAGCTTCAGGTTTCCAACAGCAAGAAGAAGAAGATGCCACGACTGATCCCAAACTCAGAATTAGGTGCTGCCAGAGCCGTTGGAACCGTTGACGGGTCCTCTTCAAAGTAAAACTAGCGGGGAAGCCAAACGTTGTCGGAGAAGACCAGTGGGCTCTGAACTCTGATGAGAGGTCAGTGCAGACTGTGGGGAAGCAGAATCGCACACCCGGGGGAGAAAATTGATAACTTCTGGTTCCGGACATCAAACTGAGCTATGCTTTTTGGATAAGAAAGAAGACTCATAGTAGAAGATTTTTGAAGAAGAACTCTAGATCAGATTCCAAGCAAGACCATCGCAGTCGGGCTTCCACTCTGGATCTGGTCTCCTGCCAGGGAGGCTTTGCGCAGTCAGGGAAGAATGACTCCCCTGGGCGATCACGAACTTAGAATGGGATGGGACCACCTCCATTGCGAAGAGGACTGGGAGACGCTTCCAACGATGGATCTTGATCCTTCAGAAACGTCCGGAGGAAACCGTGGCCGCCTCTGCAAGCTGCTACTCTTCTGCAGATCTACAACTGGGAACTATAGGTTGAAGATGACGGGGGGGAATGAGGTATATGGAAGGGGAAATGGGGGTGGATGAGTGTGGGGAAAGCCCGGGCTGTGAGGGGGTCTAGGAGGGGGTGTTCCAAGGTGGGGGAAGGGAAGAATGGGGTCTGGAAGGGGGTCTAACAGGTGGTGGGAGGAGGAGCTACGAATTTGGGAAGGTGGGTGAGAGGGAAAGGGTATTTGAAAATGGGTTTAAGGGTGGGATTAAATTTTGGTCTTGGGGGATGGGAAGAGGTGTGTGGGGAAGGTAAAAGGGGGCTTGGGGAGTGGGAATTCTCCCTTGGGAGATGAGAGGGTGCTTGGGGAAGGGGAGTGGGTGGTTGGTGGTTGGAGGGTGGAGTGGGGAGTGGTGGAATCTCCCTTGGGGCTGGGGTGGAGTTAAGGTGGGTTGGTGGGGAGTTGGGGATGAGTTATTGGAGGGGGGGAAGAGAGAGAAAGGTGGTTGGGAGGGGAGGAGAGAGAAAGGGGCGTAGGTTTTAGAGAGAGAAAGTGGAGGAGAGAGAAAATGACTTATTAGAGAGAGAGAGAGGTAGAGAGAGAGAGGGGGGATAAGGGGAATCACTCCCAAGGGTTTGTCACCCAACTAATGGAATCTCTCCAATAGGAAATTTGAACTCTCAAATGGTAATTTTCATTCATTGATTCATTAACTCAAATGGAGGAAATGGGGTCCTATATATAGGCAACCCACATTTCTACAAAAGTCCCTGACTCTTACTACAATGACCAAAGACCAAGGGGGTAGGGGCGCCCCTGGGCCTAGCCCAAAGAATTGGGCCCAATAACCATTCTAAACAATCTAATGACACTTAACCTAGGTAGATGACTCATTAACCTAGGTACATGACTCAAATAAAAGGAAAATTACAATGACATGACTCAAATAAAATATGAAAATTACATGACTCGACTCAGAAAAATATGACGGACACAATGGAGCTATGCTGGCGAGCAATCGAAGCTGTGGAAAAATGTGAAGGGCGAGAGATGCCCCCATCATACTCCCGGGGTGCGGAGAACTCGACTCCGTCGAGTAAGAGTCCTTCCCTCCTTGGAGGGTGTAGAAGTGATATCGCCCATAAGTCATCCGAAGGAGACCGATCCGTCCACCCGATGAGATAGCGCTCATACACCTTGCTCCTGATGGCAGTGACATGTTCATCCAATATTTGCTCAATTTGCTCACGCTGGGCTCTCTTGGCTGGTGGTCTCTCCTCACAGGTGGGTGCTCTCTCAAGGGAAGGAATAGGCTCAATATCCTCACTGGGTACCACCGTGGGTCCCTTATATGGCACTAGGTCGGCGACATTGAATGTGGGACTTACCCCATATTCCTCGGGAAGATATAACTCAGCGCCAATGTACCTCATAACCTGGAAGGGACCAGCCCCACGAGGCCTCAATTTGGAGATGTCTCCTGGGGAGAGCTTCTCCGTCCTCACCATCACAAAGTTACCCACGTGGAAATTTTGGTGACGTCGATGAGAGTCGGCCAACCTTTTATAAGTCACATTCTTCTTGCTAATGTGCTTGCGGATCTCTTTATGCAATGTTGTGAATGCAGACATTCTAGGGGTGATGGGTGGACCTGGGCAACCAAAAGTAGACCTATCATGTAATGATGCAGTGTAGACTTTGGTCAGCCTAGGTGGGCCGGGGCACCCGTAGGTGGCCCTATCATGCAAATTGGTGATAAATATCGGGGGACCCGGACATCCGTAGATGCCTTTGACATGCTTAAGACCCATGATGAATGAAGGTGGACCATGACATCCGAATATGGACCACTCATACTTTCTACTTGACATGTGGGTGATATGAATGAATGGACCCAACATAGTGTTCATGCCAAGGGGTGTGGTAAGCCTAGACACATGCATGCTTTTCCCAAAGGTGACTTCCATGTGTATAGGTGTGGGACAACCTTTGAACTCCCATTGGAAAGGATCGAATGGATCTAAGAAGGTGGTCGTCATGGGGTGGGGCACAACCTTATTACCTAGGGATATGTGGCCCAAGGTCATGGCTCCCAAGGTGTAACCCGGGTCTAGGATGGGGTGGATTGGGTCAAACATGGTGGGTTGGGATAGGGAAAGGTGGGTGGTGGATAAGGTGGTTGGGTCCCATGGGTTCTTTGACCCCCATTGGAAGGGATCAAAGGGATCATAAAAAGGGTTATCGAGGGGGAGGGTCCCTATGTCCTCAAGATCCTCAAGTGGTGGTGGGTCATCCTCCTCTAATGAGACAATTGGGCCGAAGTTCTTTGTGAGTGGGTCGGCCATGAGTGGAGGGCTCGACGTTCTACCCGAGATAAGCAACTCTAATTCGTGGATAGCATCGGGCTCATCGGGTATAGGGAGGAATAATAGGAGGTCACTAGTGTAGCAACCCATGGTGCACATTGAGGTGATGGACCCAATACATAGGTGTAGGAGGTCTAGGCTCCTAGGTTGTTGGGTCATGGGAGTCAACATGCCAGTCAACTCTAATTGCCATGCTAAGCCCTTAAGAAGGTCCTCTAAGGTTTCCACTTGGTAGGATGTTTGGATTATGGTGTGATAGGATGAGAAGGGTATAATGGGAAGGTTTTGCTCTATGGGAGGGCAAACATAGGACATGATGGGGTGAATTGGTCTCTCCTTTAGCCATCTAGCTAGGGGCCCATCTATGATTATAGTGCCTTTTGTGATGGTTTGTGGCTCTTGAAGATCAAGATTATTTGAAGTGGTGAAGGGTTGAGGCTCTTCCTCACCATTGGTGTGAACTCGGACTTCCTTATGGGCGGGGAGAGGGTCTGGGCTATCAACTATTCCTATGTGAGTGGGTGTGGCCTTCTTTCTCAAGGGAATGGGAAGGTCTTTTGGAGATGGGGTGATGATGGTTGGGGCATGGTGTACCCGGGGTGGTGAGTGAGGTCGAACTTGGGTTGGGAGTGGAAGTAGTGGTGGCCTAGGTTGGGGTAGGGTTGGGGTTGGAAGTGGAAGGTGGGTTGGTTCAGTTTGGGTTGATTGGGGGGGTGTACCCTTTTTAGGGGACGATGGAGGGATAGTGGTGGGGACCAAGGGGAATTGTGGGGTATGAGTTTGGTGAGGGATTGTGGGTTGGGTGGTGGTGGCCATCATGGGTCTAGGTGGAGGGATGGACACGGGGTCCACTTGGGTTTGAATGGTGAGAATAGGGTGAGTGGTGGTCCTTATTGGGGAAACCGGGTCGGTTAGGGGTCTCTTCCCCTTGGGATCGGCCGGTTGTGGAGGGGGGGAAGTGGGGGCCAATTGAGTTTGGATAGTGAGGTTTGCGGAAGGGGGTTTTGGTTGGATTGTGGGGACCCTTAGGGGATTTGGTGGAGAGGTGGATGCTTGGTTTATTTGGGTCTTAAGGGAGAGGACTTGGTTGCGAAGTGTAGTTATGATGGTTGAGAGGTGATTTGTTGGGGGTGGTGGGGGTGGAGACCAAAGGTCGGTCTCAAGTTGGCCGGGTGGGGATGGAGGAGTGGTAGTGCTCCTCGGGTTAGGGGTGCTTGAGTAGGAGGGGTGGGAATGTTTGGGGATGTAGATCTTTCTAAGTTCTACTTTCATATCATCCCATGAGGAAATGGGCTCTTGCCTCCTAACCCTTCTTAATCCCTCTATGTGTTCCCACTTACTCTTGGCTTGACCCCGAAACCGTCCCTTGGCCTTTCGGACTCTCGCGGATCCATATACCCAAGTCTTTTCAAAGTACTTTTCTATGGTAGCCTCCCACCTAAGATAGTCACTAGAACGTGATCCGTCAAAGGTAATATCCCTATCTAGGATGAAGTCCATGGGTGGTGAGTAGGCTAAGTAGGAGGTGGCCATGATGATCGGGGGGATCAATGCAAGGGTCGGATTGATGATGACTCCAATGCAAGCATGCCCTAGGACTTGACTTGTAGAGACAAGTCAATGACTTGCTCTGATACCAATTGATGTGACACACCCTTGGACCAAAATGAACAAGCACAATTTGCAATTCAAACGGACCGATAATGGCGACCGCTCACCCGATGCTCACCCAAGACCCGGGGTAGCTTGGAAATGCCAAGGAGAGGTTGTGAGGGCTGGGCCCTTGCTGGTAGAGGGCCAGCAAGGCCTAGGTTAATTCCCAAGGGTAATGGCAGCCCAATTCAAGGGAGCCGACGAGGTGCCAAGGCTCGAGTTACACTCCTCACCCCACGGTGATCTCTTGAAGCAAGGAGCTCAAGGATCGGGCTCTCACTCTCACGGCCAGCGAGTTTATGAACTAATATTAGAAAGAACAAACACTAAATGGAGCTAGGAGTGGAGCACTTACTCGACCAGTTTGAAGAAACCGGTCCCGCTCGGAGACGTGGGCGAGCGGGGAAGCGTGGGTTCCCCACACGCCGCGCGCGGGGTAGCTTGACCTGCTCAAATTGTTACAACACTACACCCCATGCAAGGGGGGGGGGGATCTAGGGGTGGGGGTCAACTGATATTACATCCAAAACTACCTCCACACAGGGAGGGGCCTTCAGTCGGCCAAGCGGGGAGGGGTGACATCGAACTAGCGATCAACAAGGAAGCCGATGTCGGGTCTGTCCGCTGTCTATGCTTCAAGACTGACTGATGGTTATCACGATGCTTTGGCCACTCCAGAATTTTCCCGATGACGAGACCACTTGGAGATTCTTCATAGCTGGATCGGGATGATGCTTGAATTTTTTTGATTTCTTTGCGCACCGCTGCTGGTCGGGGTAGGGGCTTGAACAAGGTGGCAGACCCTCGGTTCTGACAGCTTCAGGTTTCCAACAGCAGGAAGAAGAGGATGCCACGACTGCTCCCGAACTCAGAATCAGGTGCCGCCATGGCCGTTGGAACCGTTGACGGGTCCTCTTCGACGCAAAACTAGTAGGGAAGCCAAACATTGTCGGAGAAGGCCAGTGGGCTCTGAACTCTAATGAGAGGTCGGTGCAGACTGTGGGGAAGCAGAACCGCGCACCCGGGGGAGAAAATTGATAACTCCTGGTTCCGGACGCCAAACTGAGCTCTGCTTTTTGGAGAAGAAAGAAGACTCGTAGTAGAAGCTTTTTTAAGAAGAACTCTCGATCAGATTCCAAGCAGGACCGTTGCAGTCGGGCTTCCACTCCGGATCTGATCTCCTGCCAGGGAGGCTTTGCGCAGCCAAGAAAGAATGACTCCCCTAGGCGATCACGAACTCAGAAGGGGATGGAACCACCGCCGTTGCGAAGAGGACTTGGAGACGCTTCCAACGATGGCTCTTGATCCTTCAGAAACGTCCGGAGGAAACCGTGGTCGCCTCTGCAAGCTGCTACTCTTCTGCAGATCTGCAACTGGGAACTGTAGGTTGAAGATGACGGGGGGGAATGGGGTATATGGGAGGGGAAATGGGGGTGGATGAGTGTGGGGAAAGCCCGGGCTGTGAGGGGGTCTAGGAGGGGGTGTTCCAAGGTGGGGGAAGGGAAGAATGGGGTCTGGAAGGGGGTCTAACAGGTGGTGGGAGGAGGAGCTACGAATTTGGGAAGGTGGGTGAGAGGGAAAGGGTATTTGAAAATGGGTTTAAGGGTGGGATTAAATTTTGGTCTTGGGGGATGGGAAGAGGTGTGTGGGGAAGGTAAAAGGGGGCTTGGGGAGTGGGAATTCTCCCTTGGGAGATGAGAGGGTGCTTGGGGAGGGGGAGTGGGTGGTTGGTGATTGGAGGGTGGAGTGGGGAGTGGTGGAATCTCCCTTGGGGCTGGGGTGGAGTTAAGGTGGGTTGGTGGGGAGTTGGGGATGAGTTATTGGAGGGGGAGAAGAGAGAGAAAGGTGGTTGGGAGGGGAGGAGAGAGAAAGGGGCATAGGTTTTAGAGAGAGAAGATGGAGGAGAGAGAAAATGACTTATTAGAGAGAGAGAGGTAGAGAGAGAGGGGGGATAGGGGGAATCACTCCCAAGGGTTTCTCACCCAACTAATGGAATCTCTCCAATTGAAAATTTGACCTCTCAAATGACAATTTTCATTGATTGATTCATTAACTCAAATGGAGGAAATGGGGTCCTATATATAGGCAACCCACATTTCTACAAAAGTCCCTGACTCTTACTACAATGACCAAAGACCAAGGGGGTAGGGGCGCCCCTGGGCCTAGCCCAAAGAATTGGGCCCAATAACCATTCTAAACAATCTAATGACACTTAACCTAGGTAGATGACTCATTAACCTAGGTACATGACTCAAATAAAAGGAAAATTACAATGACATGACTCAAATAAAATATGAAAATTACATGGCTCGACTCAGAAAAATATGACGGACACAATGGAGCTATGCTGGCGAGCAATCGAAGCTGTGGAAAAATGTGAAGGGCGAGAGATGCCCCCATCATCCGTTTAGATGGTTTTTAATTTGTAATTTTTATTAGGGGACAATTCAACCCCCCCTTCTTGTCTGCTCGCCTACCGGGGACCAACAATTGGTATCAGAGCACGGCTCTATTTCTTGTGTCTAATGACCTTTAGAGTGATCCCTCGGTGAGTTTCATTTAGCAACATGTCTAGTTTTTCTCTTCCTTCTCGTTATAATGGGACTAACTATATTTCATGGAGAAATAGCATGTATGTTTATCTTGGTGTTAATGAGTATGAAATCTGGGAAGTTGTACGTAATGGTCCACATAAACTTCCATCAAATGAAAGAAAATGGAGTGCAAAGCATGAAAAGAAAAATGAAATTAATCTTCGAGCTTTGAATTTTATAAGGAATTGTATAGAGTCTAATGTTCTTTCCCAAATCTCTTCTTGCAGGTCAGCCAGAGATCTATGGGATAAACTGGCTATATTTGAAGGAAACTCATAAGATTCCTAACTTGGTACATACTTGGTGGCTCATGGTGAGGAAAGCTCGAGTCAGGTAAATTCTGATTCTGAAGAACCCTCAATTGAAGAGTGGCAATTAGCATGTGCCGATTTGCATGACAGATGTAAAAAATACAAATCTGAAATTAAGAGATTGAAAAAGAAAAATGATGAGAATGTGCAGGTTAATTCGTCATGTGAAAACTGTAAAACCTTGGAGTCAAAAATTGAACACCTACAAAAATAAAATGAATGTCTTGAATCAAAAGTTGAATTATTTTCAGTTGAGATTTCCTACAAGACTGAAGACCTTGAAATGACTAGGAAATCTAATACATCATTTGAAATTGAAAACAACTGTCATGATTTGCTTGATCAGAACAAACACTTGTTGTCTAAGATTTCATTACTTGAAGAAATAGAAAAATCTCTTAGAAACAAGTTAGCTTCTTTGTCTAATGATGATAAGCTATTTGAGAAATTGCTCGACTCTGAAATTGATAGCAAGAGCATCATAGATGAAAATGAAGATCTTAAAAAGAAAAATGGTGCTATGTTGATTCAGAATTCCTTGCTTGAGAGAAGATTGAAATGTTTTGATAAGTTTAAAAAAGAAAATTCCTTATTAAAATCTGAGAATGAATGATAGCTTGTTAAGATTTCAAAGTTTGTTGAAACTGAGAAAGTTCTTGAAAACATAACTAAAAAACTGCATGTCATAAATGATGAAAATAATGAAATCTTGAAAGAGAATGAAAATTTAGAATCTGTAAATTGCTTGCTTAGTGAGAAAATCCTTGCATGCAAAAAAGAGATAAATGATTTGAAAAATGACTTGTCTAGATTTGTCAAAGAGAAGGAGAACTTAGACAAAATGCTAGGTGTAAAAGAGGGTCTTGGATACACCCTGGTCAATAAAAAATCTTTTGAACACAAAATGACAACCTCTTTTGTTCATGCATCTGATATACTCAGTACTTCCAAAGCACCTCCCTCCACTTCTCAAATACAAATTTCTGAAAATGGTTTTGAGAAAAAGAAAAATCTCAACACAAAACCCACCATGTAAAAAGAGTTTCAAAAAATTTAAAATGCGCCAAAAAAATTTGAATGTTGAATGCTTTTATTGTGGCATGCATGGCCATGAAATGAATGATTGTGTTGTCATGAAAATAGATGATCAAAATGCATGTAAAGATAAATTTCTTTTCAAAAGAAAGAAAAATGTTTCATGCTTCTATTGTCACAAATTTAGACATGTGATGGATAATTACTTTGTGAAGCAAAATGATGATTTTCAAGCCATGAATGTTAAGCGTGATTTTCAAAGAAAATTCAAAAATGAACATGTCTTTCATGCTCAAAGCCTTGCATCCAATAAGAGAAACTTGTTCACAAACACTCATGCAAACAATGGTAACTCATTCCGTAGACCCACATCACATTGTTGCTTTCATTGTGGGAAATACAGTCATGTTATGAAAGAATATTGGTTTTTGAAAACTAATGATTTTCATACTTCTAAAATGAATGTTAGGTTTAATTTTGTTAAATCTGGACCTTTTAAAAATAGAAGGTGGAATGCACTTGAAAATTCCTTTGCTCCTAAAAGGAAATCTTTTGGCAAAAATACTTCTCATCAATGCCATTATTGTGGAAACCATAGACATATTATTGAAGATTACAGGATCATGAAGAATGATGACATGATGGCTATGAGAATGTCAAGGAAAGATTCTGGTAGAAATGTTTCTAATATCCAAGGACCCAAGAAGGCTTGGGTGCCAAAATCTGACGAATGAGTCGGTTGTGGTAAAGGTGTCCCTTGAGGTAAATGTGAAAAGAAAGGGGTTTCAATAAAATGGAACAAGACACACTCAAATGGTAAAACCCAAACTTTTCTTCTTCTTTGTCAAATTGGCATTTCTGATGTTTTCCTTCTGCCACTTTGTTATGTTTGAATTGCATCTCCTTGCAAGTCACTCATGCTCTCATTAAATGAATATTTGGTATATCAAATATTGTTATGTGAAATGACAGATTAAGTGTGTCAAGAAGCTAACACTATGCGTGAGGTGATCCTCGGATTAAGTACTTCACCTTGTACCAAAATTCGAAAATTGATTGTTTTGGCCAATGAGGAATCACATCTTTAGAAGGAAATCATTTCACCTTGAGATTTTGAAATATCACGAGCATTCAAATTGAATCTGAAATTCTTTCTTGCTTCAAGAAGGCAAAATTTCTGAAATGTAAATTATTCATTTGACAGATTTTATTTCTGAAAACATAATTTGTTACTCTTGTATTCTTCTATGACGAACATGTCGCATTGGTTGAATGAATTTGAAAATTTTGAGGAATAAGCATGATGTCTTTACCTATGGAATACTTTTCAATCTGAAAAGCATGAGCATCTGAGCTTAATTGAGTTTCTGGTATATCAAGTGGTATGTAGTAGAAGGGTGGATTATGTTCACCTAGAAGTTCTCACTATATGTGAGTTGGGTTTTCGGACCTTCACCTCCACCTCGTACCAGAGTCATTGAAAAATCTGTTTGGCTTGTGGATGATTTTCTGCACTTCTAAAATGCTATTGAAAATCTATTTTTGAAAATTTCTTGAAAATAAAATGGGTTGCATTACTCATTTCTGATCTTTTATGCACCCTTGTTATGAAAGGCCAAGTGTTGGAAAATGCTTGTTGTTCATCCTTCAAAACTAAATGGCCTCTTGTGGAATCTGAAAAATGTTCTAAAAATCAACTTTCCCGTCTTACTTTTGCATCTTGCATTCCATTCTCATATAGGGATAGGTTGCATGCATTAGAATTTAATGCATTAGGTGCATTTAGACCATCAAAATGAAAAACTAAACTTGTAATTTACATCCATGCTACATCTTGCATCTTGCATTGCATTTTCATGTGTTTATAAGCAGCATGCATTAGAAAATTCATAAAATGTATTTAGACCATATATCATATTGCATATTTTCATATCACTACACATTTGCACATCATATCTATTTGCATATCATATCTACATATCATTCACGTAGTGCATTTGCTTTCAACATTGGTATCATGTCTTCGGGACCAACGAGAATTGCATATTTTTTCATGTTACATTGCATAATGCATATACTGCCGTTGTGTGCTTGCATGTTATTATATGCTAATCATCCCCTTCCTTGAAATTTCTAAGATCTCTTCATATTTCTTACTAAATAATGTTGCAAGTTGAGTCTTCACTAGAGTGCTACATGTCATATACTCAGGGGGAGTAATCTCCTCATAAGTGCATCAGATAGGGGAAGCTGAACTGTTATGTATTCATGAATTTTTGGTATACATGCTAAATCAAATTCGCACACTTCATGCACAAAATGTGAAAATGAGTGTTAGAGATAAGGATGTAGGAATTTCCTTTCAACGCTCTAGAGATATTAAACTTGCTGCATGAATGTCAAAGAGACAGTTGAAGAAAAAGTTGCCTGCCTATTTTTGTACAAAGAATCTGAAAAGAACGGTAGAGCAATACTTAGTTTCACTAAGTAAATTGGGCACATGCCACCTGAGACGTGATGTGGTTCACTTCAGAAAGGTGTTATACTAGTATCTCTGCTTAAAATGAGGTGAAATAGTACAGTATTCTGAGTAACCGGGGATTCTGGCATGAGCTATATCTGTCTCCTCGCGTAAAAAAGAATTATTTGAACCTGATCATTCTTTAAAAATTCTGACTATCATGTGCTATTGGTTGAGTTGAAAATTGATGGTGAAAACTCTTTGTGGCAGAGCGTAGCCTCCAATACGATGTTCTCTTAAAATGAAATGCAGTTTGTATAATCTCTCATTGTGTTGATCTGAAAATCTAAATATCCATATGACTATAGTCTATTTTCATGTTATTCACCTACACATATGGAAAATTGATTTAATATGTATTCAGACAATTGATTGACTGCATTGACTCCTACATAACTCCTTTGTGTGATTGCCCCATCCCCTATGTGTTACACATAAGCATCCTAGATG
Source organism: Amorphophallus konjac (assembly GCA_022559845.1). Lineage (NCBI taxonomy): Eukaryota > Viridiplantae > Streptophyta > Magnoliopsida > Alismatales > Araceae > Amorphophallus > Amorphophallus konjac. The sequence continues at coordinate 102,658,906 of CM040119.1, read as the reverse complement.
TTTTGACTCTCATGCAGTTTTCCTATACCCATTCTCCTCTTAAATGAGTAAGGGGAGTTGTATTGCATGAATAGACATATACATATCTGCTTGGTTGCATGGTGCATTTCATATCTCAGCATTTGTATGCATTTAGCCTCATGCATTCCTAAAGAAAATTCAAAAATCTGAAAATCAAAATTTTGTGACCCTCACATAGAAATAATCAACATGGTTTTTGAGTTCAACAATTGACCTAGTTGGCTTTTATTGCATTGTATGCTTGCATTGAGTTTCATATGCTTGCATTCATAGTGTCATCATATCTGTTTAGTTGCATTGCATGCATTCATAGTGTCATCATATGCTTGCATTGAGTTTTTATGTATTTCCAGAAAATATAAAAATTTAAATTTTAAAAATCAAAGAAAATCATTTGATATGCCATCTTGCTGTTGTTTTGCTCTTGCATCTTGTGAAAATATGCAATGGGTTCTCGACCTTGAATGTTATCATGCTAAACGCTTCATGTTGCATAAATCTTCAACCAATGGTTCATCTCTTTGAGACAACCATTTCCAACAATTGGTATCATGTCACATAACCCCCTATCTTTGCAACAATTGGTATTCCCATTGGTATCATCTCTTCCTGTCTTTTTGTAGATGACAAAAAGGGGGAGATAAATGTTGTGTGCTCAATGGTTGTGTGCTCAATGCATGTTGGTTGTGTGCTCAAGGGGGAGAATCATGTTGGTTGAGAATGTTAGTTGTGTAATCTCGCACATGTTTTGTCATCATCAAAAATGAGGAGATTGTTGTAGGAGATTGTTGCATCTCCTAGTGTTTGGTTTTAATGATAACGAAACAATTGTGCTTTGTTTGGTATTTAGTTTTAATGATATCAAAATGATTGTGCTTGGGTTGTGTGCATCATTGAGCATGCTTGTGTATGTGCTTCATTAAGCAACATGTGTATATCGTGATTGTTGAGTTAGATGGCTTCAAGGTTCATTCTTGAAAGTCATATGAATCCTTTATGTTTAAGGAACTAATGCTATATTTATCTTGGCTTGTAGGAACAAAATCCATGGTTCATGCTTGGAACTTCCAGGAAGTCCACCAATGAAGTTCTTTTTCAAAAAGGGAGTTACCCTTCTCATTGCATTGCATTGACTCCTTCCATGACTCATACATTTCATCAAATAAGTTTTTCAATGCCTTGATTGGGTATTTTCTTGCACTTTCCTCCTAAGGTGTTTGGGCTTGAAACATACTTAACCTATTTACTTGAATCTTGATGAATGTGATCTTAATTAGTGCTCTCTCATGTTATGGACTCATGGACTTTCGGTCTGGCACTTCAAGTAAATGTGCTTGAAGTTTTGATTTGGTTGAAGGATGATCCCGATGGTTTTGTATTGATTGAGCTATCAAAGTTGACATATCATAGTGTGCTTGTGTTGAGCCCTCAAACTGAGATCATCTAATGATTTTGTGAATCTCGCTAAGAATGTGATATCTTGGGTTACCATAGTAATGATCTTGGATGTCCTTTCATGCATTTGTTCTTGGTCTTGGAAATACAAATGAATGTTCAAGATTTTCATGGATATCTATTGATCTTGACCTTTAGTCAATCATGCTTTCAAAGTGATTATTTATATATATGCATGGCTAAATGGTTGAGCTCCCATGTCATTATAATTGTTTAAGTGAGAGATTCATGTTCATCATATCAAAATCTTGTCATATGGTGAATGTGTTTTTGATGGTTGAATTGAGAAGTCAAATACATGCTTGAACGTGTTCAATGATGTATCTTTATGTGAACTAGTTCCAAGAAGTTAATGCTTGGTTCATGAATTTAGATTCTCATCTAATCTCTTGCTCTTTCATGTGTTTAAGGATGAAAATGCATAGTTAATCTTCATGGGATTATGGTAACATCTAATCACTTTTATTCCCTTGGATTCATGGAGGTTTGTAGTGGTTTTCTAACCCCTACTGGCAGGAGTCAACCCATAGGGTCGACCCTTAGAGTCATTGGACGGAACTACTAAAATTTGGAGTGGACTACAGCTAGCGGTCGACCGCCCCTAGCCTAGCGGTCGACCGATTTTCCCAGAAATGCGAGACCTCCGACTGTAAAATTCCGGTCGACTGCCCAGCCCATGTAGGTCGACCGCCAACGGCGAAAAGTCAAAAATGTGGTTCCGAAATCCATCCAAACCAAGTCAACTTGTGCCTAACTCTTTCCCATTTACCTTGGGTTCGTGGGAGACCTATTGGGGGTCCTTTTGCATGTTTCTAGAAGGGCTATACTAGTCTTTTGGTGCTTTTTAATACTATGTATATGAGAGCTACGAATTTTACATGTCTTAACCCTAATGTGTTGATTGTGTTCTATCTTGCAGGTGAAGGAAAGGAGAAAGGAAGGAGAGGCTATTGTGGAGGAGATTTGATCTACATCCAGAAGGATTTGGAGCTCGTGGAAGAAGAATAAAAGAAGCAGATCGAAGAGAGGAACACGTTGACGTTCAAATCGATGACATCCGACTTACCTCCGATCTGAGCTTTCAAGAACATTGTTTTTCAGCCATTGAAGACAAAGGGGGATCATTTCTACATCATTTATTTGCTCTTTATGATGTGCTCCATGCTCTATAGTTTGGACTTAGCATGATTTGATATTTGCGTTTATTTTTCGAACACTAGAGATAATCATGTGTGTGGCCGTTTGTGTATACGGTCGTGTTTGATCGCCTGTGTGTGGTCGTTTGTGTGTCATTTGTGATGCGTTTGTCGCAGCGTGTGTGTGTGTGTTGTGATCCGGTCATCAGATCGTGTGGGACCCTCCGTCTCCGTCTGTGTGTGTGTTGGGGCGTGTCCCCATGTGTGTGCAGGCGTCATCCTGCGTGTGTGTTGCTGGAGCGTCGCCTCCGTATTGGGGATTTATCCCCGTGTGTGTTGTAGCCTTGCTCCGTGTTGGGGAGTCTTCCCCGTGCTAGTTTATCTAGTGAGTGGATCCTTACCGGTTTGGTAAGGGGTGGACGTAGGGAGCCCGTCGTGGTACCGAACCACCTTAAAAATCCCATTGTCTTGTGGTTTGCTTTGTAGGATTGTATGGTTTGATTGTTATATTCCGTTGTATGATCATGTAAGATCGGAGAGGTTGAGAGAATTTAGCTCTATGTTCAGTTAATTCCTCAATCTCGATAAAACTTGTGAATTCCGCTTAGATGGTTTTTAATTTGTCATTTTTATTAGGGGACAATTCAACCCCCCCTTCTTGTCCGCTCGCCTACCCGGGACCAACATAGGCCTATGTTGCTGGAGACTAGAGGCTGGAGGCCGACCCGTAAGGGTGTTCTGGCCTATGTTGCTGGAGACTAGAAGCTGGAGGCCGACCCATAAGGGTGTGCTGGCCTATTTTGCTAGAGTCTGGGAGCTGGGGGCCAACCTGAGAGGGTGTGTTGGCATATGTTGTTGGAGTCTGGGAGCTGAGGGCCAACCTGAGAGGGTGTGTTGGCATATGTTGCTGGAGTCTGGGAGCTGGAGGTCAACCCGTGAGGGTGTGTTGGCCTATGTTGCTGGAGATTGGAAGCTGGAGGCCGACCCGTAAGGGTGTGCTGGCCTACGTTGCTAGAGACTGGAAGCTGGAGGCCGACCCGAGAGGGTGTGTTGCCCTATGTAGTTGGAGACTGGAAGCTGGAGGCCGACCCGTGAGAGTGTGTTGGCCTATGTAGCTAGAGACAGGATGCTAGAGGCCGACCCGTGAGGGTGTTCTGGCCTATGTTGCTGGAGACTGGAGGCTGGTGGCCGACCCGTAAGGGTGTGCTGGCCTATAATGCTGGAGACTGGAAGCTGGAGGCCGACCCGAGAGGGTGTGTTGGCCTATGTAGCTAGAGACTGGAAGCTGGAGGCCGACCCGTGAAGGTGTGCTGGCCTATGTTACTGGAGACAGGAGGCTGGAGGCCAACCCATAAGGGTGTGTTGGCCTATGTTGCTGGAGATTGGAGACTGGAGGCCAACACGTAAGGGTGTGCTGGCCTATGTAGCTGGAGACTGGAAGCTGGAGGCCGACCCGAGAGGGTGTGTTGGCCTATGTAGCTGGAGACTAGAAGCTAGAGGCCGACCCATGAGGGTGTGTTGGCCTATGTAGCTGGTATTGTTTAGTCTGGGGAGTTGGAGTTGAGGTTGGGGATGGCTGGCACGCTGCCATGGTGACATAGCCAGAGACCGGGATTGGAACTGGGGCTGGAGCTGGGAGGCTGACCATTGAGGTGTTGTAGCTGGAGACTAAGACTGGAGCTGGGACTGGAGCTAGAGGTGGCCGGCTGACCGCTGAGGTGTTGTAGCTAGAGACTGGGACTGGAGCTGGGACTGGTGTTGGAGCTGGCCGGCTGACCGCTAAGGTGTTGTAGCTGGAGACTAGGACCAGAGCTAGGACTGGAGCTGGGCGACTGGCCTGTGAAGGCGTTGTAGCCAGAATGTTAGGACTGGAAACTGGAACTGGAACTGGGTGGCTGGCCTATGAAGGCGTTGTAGCCAGAATGTTGGGACTGGAAACTGGAACTGGAACTGGGTGGTTGGCCTATGAAGGCGTTGTAGCCGAAATGCTGGGACCAGAAACTGGAACTGGAACTGGGCGGCTAGCCTGTAAAGGCGTTGCGGCCAAAACTGGAATTGAAGACTGGGCGGCTGGCCTGTAAAGGCGTTGTAGCCGAAACTGGGACTGGAGACTGGGCGGCTGGCCCGTAAAGGCGTTGTTGCCGAAACTTGAACTGGAGACTGGGCGGCTGGCCTGTAAAGGCGTTGTAGCTGAAACTGTAACTGAAGACTGGGCGGCTAGCCTGTAAAGGCATTATTTCCAAAACTAGAACTGAAGACTAGGCTGCTAGCTTATAATGGCATTGTAGCCGAAACTGGGACTAGAGACTGGGCGGCTGGCCTGTAAAGGTGTTGTAGCCAAAACTGGAACTAGAGACTGGGCGACTGACCTGTAAAGGCATTGTAGCCAAAATTGGAACTAGGAGCTGACGGCTGGCCTGTAAAGGTGTTGTAGCCGAAACTGGGATTGGAGACTAGGCGGCTGGCCTGTAAAGGCGTTGTAGCCAAAATTGGAACTGGGAGCTGGCGGTTGGCCTGTAAAGGTATTGTAGCCGAAACTGGGACTGGAGACTAGGCTGCTGGCCTGTAAAGGCATTGTAGCCAAAATTGGAACTGAAGACTAGGCGGCTGGCCTGTAAAGGCGTTGTAGCCAAAACGAAACTGGGACTAGAAACTGGGCGGCTGGCCTGTAAAGGCGTTGTAGCCGAAACTGGAACTGGAGACTGGGCGGCTGGCCTGTAAAGGTGTTGTATTCAAAACTGGAACTGGGAGCTGGCGACTAGCCTGTAAAGGCGTTATAGCCAAAACTGGAACTGAAGACTGGGCGGCTGGCCTGTAAAGGCATTGTAGCCGAAACTAGGACTAGAGACTAGGTGGCTGGCCTATAAAGGCGTGGTAGCCAAAACTGGAACTAGAGACTGGGCGGCTGGCCTGTAAAGACATTGTAGCTAAAACTGGGACTAGAGACTGGGCGACTGGCCTGTAAAGGCGTTGCAGTCGAAACTGGAACTGGGGACTGGGTGGCTGGCCTGTAAAGGCGTTGTAGTTGAAACTGTAACTGAAAACTAGGCGGCTGGCCTGTAAAGGCATTGTTGCCGAAACTAGAACTGAAGACTAGGCTGCTAGCTTATAATGGCATTGTAGCCGAAACTGGGACTAAAGACTGGGCGGCTGGCCTGTAAAGGTGTTGAAGCCAAAACTGGAATTGGAGACTGGACGACTGGCCTGTAAAGGCGTTGTAGCCAAAATTGGAACTAGGAGCTGACGGCTGGCCTGTAAAGGTGTTGTAGCCGAAACTGGGATTGGAGACTAGGCGGCTGGCCTGTAAAGGCGTTGTAGCCAAAACTGGAACTGAAGACTAGGCGGCTGGCCAGTAAAGGCGTTGTAGCCGAAACTGGAGCTGGGAGCTGGCGGCTGGCCTATAAAGGCATTGTAGCCGAAACTGGGACTGGAGACTAGGCGGCTGGCCTGTAAAGGTGTTGTAGTCGAAACTGGAACTGGAGACTGGGCGGCTGGCCTGTAAAGACGTTGTCGTTAAAACTGGAACTGGGAGCTGGCGGCTGGCCTGTAAAGGCGTTGTAGCCGAAACTGGAACTGAAGACTGGGCGGCTAGCCTGTAAAGGCATTGTAGCCGAAACTGGGACTGGAGACTGGGTGGCTGGACTATAAAGGCGCTGTAGTTGAAACTGGAACTGGAGACTGGGTGGCTGGCCTGTAAAGGCGTTGTAGCCAAAATTGGAACTGGGAGTTAACGGTTGGCCTGTAAAGGCATTGCAGCCGAAACTGGAACTGGGAGCTGGCGGCTGACTGCTGGTGTGTAGAAGCCGGAATATTGGAGCTGGTCGGCTAGCCGTAGAGGTGTATAGCCAAATACTGGAGTTGGAATTGGCGATGGCCGACCCTCGGGGGCATAGTGGCCACCGGTGTTGTGGAGTGATGCTGAGGTCACCATCGGCGAGATGTCACGGTTGAGGGCTTCCATTGGTGAGGAGTAGAGAGGGAGAGAGTTTTTTTTTGTTTTCTCTTTACCAGCTCTACCACCCTTGAGGGTTTTCGCCAAAGCTGGCCCCCTTTTTCTTTTTTTGGTGCACCCTTGCGGGTTTTCACACCAAGGGGTTACCCGATTTTGCCTAAGGTACCCTTGCAGTTTTTCGCTTTACCTGGGTTAGTGGCAATTTTTGCCCCCAGTCGCCTCGTAGAGGGAGTTGACTGAGGCCGCCGGGGTATCTCTATTTTTAACCCCATTTTTTTTTGACCTAGGATACTTGTAGCTGTCGTGCGTAGCGTGCTGCTATCATGGGACGTTACCTGGAGTTTGGGCCGTTGATGGCTTGTCGTTGTTGTAGCCATGGTAGTGGCTTTGGCTGGTTATTGAGTAATCTAAAGTTTGACTGGTGATCTGGGAACCGATGAGCCTTGGTGGCGTATTGCTGGAATGATGACTAGGATCCGGGAACTGGTATGCCTTTACAGCGTATTGCTGGAGTTATGACTGGGTTCATGGTGACTTGACCATGACGGGTAGGTGACTGGGAATTATGGGTTTATGGATCCTCATGATAGATGGATCTAAGGTTGATGTGGTTTAAAGGCCAACTGTGGTGGTGTGTAGGCCGAGGTTTACCGGAGTGAACGACTGGACTAGTGCATGAATTGTTGGTGTATATGGGCCTACCGTGGAGGTGTGAGGCCAGAGGAAGTGTGAGCCAACTGGGGTGGTGTATGGCTAAATGGGGGGTGTAAGATCAATGAGCTAGAGAAGTGTACTAGTTAGGGACTAGTATAGGCCACCAAGGGAGGAGAGAGGCCCAGGGAGCTGGTTTAGGCCGAACGTGATGTTATATTGCCGACAGGGAGGTGCAAGATTTACAAACTGGAGTAGGGGATTGGTCAGGGACTGGTACGGGCCAACTGGCCGGGGATATGATTGCTGGAAGGTGGGTAGCTGCTTCCCCCAGCTGAGGGAGAAGAGAAATTTTGTTTTTATTCTTGCTTACCAGCTCTTCGCCCTTTCGGATTTTCGTTAGAGCTGCCCCCCTTTTACTTTTTCTGATGCGCCCTTGTGGGTTTTCGCATCGAGGGGTTACCCAATTTTGCTTGAGGTGCTCTTGCGAGTTTTCGCATCAACCGGGTTATTGGCCTTTTTGCCCCCAGCCGCTTCCTTGAGAAAGAGAACGACAGAGTCTGTCGGGGTATCTCTATTTTTAACCCCATTTTTTTCATTTTTCATTTTTTTCTTTTACCTGAAGCCTTTTGGCTGTTCGGTGACTGGCGTTGGGTGTCCTTAGCTCGCTATTCTCGAAGGACGCTGTTAGTGGGATCATTGTTGTTGATCCTCTATGCTGATGTTGGAGTTGCTCGCTGGGGCTTGGCTGGTTGCCAGGCAATCCGGGGCTTCACGTAGACCTTCAGGCTGGCTGATCCATGTAGCTTACAGCTGGAGCTTAGACTGAAGCTTGAACGGGTCGACTTTGACGATCCAAAGGCTGAGATCCTGGGTTGTGGCGGCGTATAAGCCATCAATTGATGTAGACTAACCAATGAGGTGTATTGGCCAAAAGATTGGGGACTTGACCGACCAAGAAGGTGTACTGGTTAGGGACTGGGTGATGTCTAGGCCTACCATTCTGGTATTTTGGCCAGAGATCGGGTGTTTGATTGACTGTAGAGGTGTTTTAGTCAAGGGTAGGTGTTGGTCGACTGTGAAGGGGGATGACCAAGGTGAAGGCTTGACCATCCATGACAGCATATAGGTGAAGGGGGTAGCGGTCAACGGGGATAGTGTGAGATTAGGAGGAAATAGGTAGGTCGATCGTGATGGTGTATTGACCTGGATGCTGGGTGGTGACCAACCATGATGGTGTATTGGTCAAAAACTGGGTGTAGGCCGACCGTTATGCTGTGATAGCCAGAAGAAGGTATGCTGACCCACTATTGTGGCAGGCCGGTCAGGGATTTAGAGTGAGGTGGTTGGCTGTTCCAAGAGAGGAAGAGATTTTTTCTCTTTTTCTCTTTACCAGCTCCACCGCCCTTTCGGGTTTTCGCCAGAGCTGGCCCCCTTTTACTTTTTCCAGTGCGCCCTTACGGGTTTTCAAACTGAGGGGTGACCTGATTTTGCCTGAGGCGCTCTCACGGGTTTTCACCTCAGCCGGGTTTGTGGCCTTTTTGCCACCAGCCACCTTATGGAGAGAGTGGCTAAGTCCGCTGGGGCATCTCAATTTTTAGCCCCCTTTCTTTTATTTTTTTATTTTTTTTGGTACCTGCGAGCCTTGCGGCTGTCATCCTTAGCTTGTCGCTGTCAGGGGACGTTGCCTGTAGGTTGCTCCATCAATGACTTGTTGTTGTTCTAGAAGCGACTGTGGATGGACCCTCAACCGAGTAGCTCGGAGCTTTAGGGTTGACCTAGAGACTGGCTGGTCCTCGTTGTAGATGGCTAGGACTTTGACTGGGGTCCGGGAGGCTCAGCCATGATGAACATGACAGCCGAAGCCGTGCTTGGACTGAGTGTCTGCCTGGGTGTTGCTGCATCTTGGGACATGGTAAATACCGAAGGGATAGACCTCCCGCCAGGGTTTGCTGGTAGCCACAGGTGGAGGACCCGACGGAGCTTCATTGGCGTCACCAGTTGGCGTTGGCAGGGATTCCACCGAGTCATTAGCTGACGCATGTGGAGTTTCTTTGGAGCTACTGGGCGGGTGTTAGTGGGATTCACCCTCTTTCACTCTGCTGGCTTTTGAGCTTGGTACCATTCTGGTGAGCGGAGGGACCTCTTGACTCGGGACCTCTGAATGGGTTGGGCCTCTTTTCTAATGACCCATATTCATTCGAGGGAGGACGGACGCTCCTCCTTGGAGTTGCCCCCATTGTTTGGGCTTGGAAGGCTGGATATTGGACCGGGGTGATTGCCCCTAGTGTGATACTGGTGCATCGGCTTCTCTGAGCCTCACCTAGTCTTCTGGAGGCAGGGGTGGCAGCGGTAGCTCACCCATTTTTGTAGTCTCTATGGCACCCCTTTTTTGTTTGTAGGGCCGAGGTTGACTCAGCACCAATGTGGTGGACCGAACGAACCCAATCCGGGGTTGTCTGGAGCATGGCATTTCTGGTGAGTTTCGATGTAGTTGGAACTCGGGAGTGCAGTGCCCGAGCTGGGGCCGACAGAATGGCGACCTGGAACTTGGGGTTCACTTGGTACATCAGAGTTGTTACTGAAACTCGGGGTTTGTGACTCATGTCGTGAATTGAGGGTGTCAGAGGGATGGTGACCCAGAGCTTGGGGCCGTACTAGATGTTGACGAAGCTAGTGCCCGAGGCTGAAAGCCTGTATTGGGAGCTGATGAAGCTGGGATCTGGGACTAGAAACCCAAACTGAGTGCTTGACGACGCTGGGTTCCAGAGCTAGAAGCCCGTCTTCAATACTGATGGTACTGGGACCCAGGACTGGATGTCGGTCTTAGGCGTTGTCGAAACTGGAACCCGGGGTTGGAGGCCCATATTGGGTGCTGGTGAAGCAGGAACCCAAGGCTGGGAGCCCGTTATAGGTGTTGCTGGAACCGAAACCCAGGGCTAGACGACCGTATTGAGTGTTCCTGGAATTGAGACCTAGGGCTAGATGCCCGTCTTGGGTGTTGCTTGAACCCAGGGCTAGACGCCCATCTTGGGTGTTGTTGGAACTGAGACCCAAGGCTAGACGCCTATCTTGGGTGTTGCTGGAACCCAGGGCTAGACGCCCATCTTGGGTGTTACTAGAATTGAGACCCAGGGCTAGACGCCCATCTTGGGTGTTGTTGGAATTGAGACCCATGGATAGATGCCCATTTTGGGTGTTGCTGGAACTAAGATCGAGGGCTAGACGCCCGTCTTGGGTGTTGCTAGAACCCAGGGCTAGACACCCGTCTTGGGTGTTGCTGGAACTAAGACCCAGGGCCAGGCGCCCGTGTTGGGTGTTGAGGTGGCCTTGTCCCAAAGAGGAAACCCTCTATTCGGAGTTGGCATTGCTGGATCGTAGGGGTAAAGACCCTGTCATAGAGTTGGGAGGCCAGGGGCCCGATGCGGAGAGTCTGCATCGGGGACAGACCTTGATGAGACCCAGGGTCGTCTACCCAAGCCAGATGCTGGGGAGCCTCGAACTCGGGGTTGAAAGCTCGTATTGAGTGCCGGCTGGTCGGAGACTCGGGTCGGAAGGCCCATATAGAATACTGAGAGGCCTTGACCCCGGGGTGGGAAACTTGTGCTGGGGCCAGGCTTGGCTGGGACGCAGAGTTGAAAGCCATAGTGAGGTGTTGAGGAGCCGGGGACCCAGGGCAGAAAGCCCGGGTCGGGTGCTGGCGGAGCTGGGGACCCACGGGTCAATGACCGCATGGGTCTCTATTGTTGGATGAGCAGAGGGGCCAACTGTCTATATGGGAAGTCACCGGACTGGGCTACTTTTCGGCCACGGTAATGGCGCCCGAGGATCAGGGCGAGCCGAAGGCCAAGGCAGCATTGCCGAACACGATTGGTGTTGCCAACCGTACGTGCCCAACGTGGATGGCGATAACGATTGGACCGTAGGTCACCATCGCCACCAGTTTGTTGTTGCTGTTGCTGGTGCAGGTTGGTCGCTCGATGATGACCGATCGCTTGTTGCATGCTGTACGGGGGCCCTCCTCTTCCTCTCCAATAAGAAAAGGTGAGGGCGTTGCGGCGTACACTTGACAGGTGTGACTCTTCTTCGGCAGAAAGAAGAAAGGTAGGGGACGTCCCACCGGGCGTGCCATGTTTGTTTTTCACGCGCGAGGAGTCACTTGTTGGTTTTGTCCTCGCGGTGGGGGGGCACACACTCGCCTTTTATGGAAGGCCGAGATATGTTGACTGGGCACGCGGGGATTCCGGGGGTATTCAGACGAAGGCAGAGAGAACGATATGAATGCACTGGAAGGGATGGCGTAAGGTTCATCATTCTCGGAGACTGGGACAGGGATGGCTGGACGGAATGCGGGCGTGCCAGTTGATTTCTCGACAATCACCTATGGAACCAAGGATTGACCGGGGAAGCGTCGCCAGGACGTGGCACGTGGCTCGAGAGATCGGGCGACACGTGGATAGAAGGGGTTCCACGGGTGTCAGTGCGCAGGCGATTATGGGTATTCATGTACTAGACGTCTATCCCCACCGATCGCAAGCAACCGATGTTTATTTTACATCAGATTTAATCCGAATACCTTTGTTTCTATTGTCGAAGAGAGAGTCAGGGACACTGGGAGCCGCGACGTCGGGAAGGCTTAGTCCGTGCAACAATGATAGGGCAAAAGCAACACAATAGGCATAATTGGGGGCAGAGAGACTGGTTCCGGTGAGGAGGGGGATCCTCTCCCTGACTGGATTACATGACTTATATGCCATGAAAGGCATTTATATGGGGGCATGAGAGCCTGATTACAATTGCTTGCAAGCCACGGGATAATTCCGACATTCATGACGGTCCACGGGTCATTGCGTTATTGTGTGGACAGTTAAACTATGCCTGATGATAGAGTATAATTCCTAATGAGCTTTTTGCTCACCCCTACTTCCAACCCTTTTCAGGCTATGCGAGTATCGGTACGTGCATTGGGAAATGGATCAGTGTGATCGAGTGGAACTTGGAACCTAGAGTTGGAGTCTGCTCTTTCATTTTCTTGAGTCTAGCTAGTCTAGTTATTTCTTTTTGTTATTTATTTTGAATCTTTTATTGTAAGTGGTGTCAAAATATATCTTTTTAAATTAATAAGAGTTTGTATTTTCTCAAATGTGTGTCTGGCCTCTTTGTATTTTATTGTGATTATTTATCTTCCGCTCTTGTTATCGTGACTTGTCTCTTGCCATGTTCCAAGCATCGCTTTCCGCTACTATCGGTTCGGGGCGTGACAGTTTTGGTATCAGAGCCTCCTTGCCTGAGTCGCTTGGATTTTGTCCAAGTGTTGTCTCCTTGCCTGAGTCCCTTGGATTTTGTCCAAGAGTATAGGTTTTCCTAAGTTCTAGGCTTCCTAAGTTTTGCCTTGCATCCCAATGACCCAGTATATCAAAAGATGTTATCCGGACGTTAGGGTACGCCTCTCGGGAAGATCGCATACTTGCGCGAGTGGTCTTCGGATCGATTATCTCCGCCAGGTACCGAGTTTTGGTCATGTCTAGGTGCATAGTACCCCTAACCTTGTTAAAGTCTTAGAACCCGACCTGGTGAGATTGGGTAGTATCGTGGGGTAAGTAATAAAATATATGCAAGATTGTGTTGCGTTACGCGTAAGGGTAATGAAAGGTTAACCATATAACTATCTTGCAAGTTTTTAAGCCAATTCTTAAAATGAAACCGAGTGGTTCCGGTAAGCTAAGTTTCGGTTCCGCGAAAGGCTGGCGAGTCCGTCGTAAGGAAACCCGACGTAATAAGAAGAAGAAGCGTAGTATTAGTATATGGTATCGTTCTCTTTTACCCCTAGCTATAGTTAATTATTTTAATTGTATAGTTAACATGCTATTTTAATGAATAAGATCATCTTAGTTAACATATTCCTTTCGTCATCAATTGTATAGTTAACATTATTTTAATGAGTAAGATCATCTTAGTTCGAACATTCACATAACTGATAATAGTCGGTGAATTTGGGGACCAAATTCCTTTAAGTGGGGGAGGGTGTAACACCCCGGTTTTTAAAATCTGAAATTTAATTGAAATAGTGAATTTTTAATTTAGATAAATGAATTTCGGAAATTAATATTATATTCCTCAGTGAATAGTGCTAGCGTAATTTCGACTTTCTCAAAAAAATCTAGAAAAATAGTAAATTGATAGAGAATGATTTATGAAACAACTTTTCCTTGTTGAATTTTATCAGTAAAAATCTGTAGTTAGATCTATTTATCGTTTAAGTGAGTTTCATTAAATAATATTTTATTCCTTGGAATAGTACCATCGAAAATTCTTCTACGTGATAAAAATCCATAAAAATGTTCAGCATGAAGTCCTCTTTCTTTTGATATATAAATCCCCAAATATCATGTAGTATCCTGCGAGTATTTCGAGGTTTAGTAGAAGCATGTTAGAAGCATGTTAGATTAGGGTTAACATTGTTCCTTCTTCGATTTAGTTCTGATTTCAGGACGTAAATATGAAATTGATCCATGCATCTTGTAGAGTTTTTCGTGCTCTTTCCATTGATTATAAAAGCCCTAAATTTCATCCAGCATGTTTAGAGAATTTCTATTCGTAGTAACATCATGTTTAGACCTAGTTTTGATGTGTTCTTCCAAGTTGATTTCTGATTTCGACTGATTTCGAAGTGTTAATCCTGATCCACATGAACCATATCATATATGGTTGGATTCAAAATCGAAGTGGCTTTCTTTCGACATAAGAAGCCCCAATTTTTGTTCTGTATACTGTGAGAATTTTACGTTTTAGTCACTACATGTCAGAATTAGGGTTACCTGTGTTCTTGCCTTAATAAATCTTGATTTCGGCAAGATAATTTGAAATTTGCTATACTGTTAGATAGTATTCTCTGTTAGCTTTCCAACGGTACCAAAATCCTCTTATTTGGAGTCCATTACCATTAGTTATTAGCGTTTTAGTGTAACCCTAGCAAACCCTCACTTCCCGGCGTTCATCGGACGCGGCAAGGATGACCGGAATCGATCCAGGGATGGACGGTCTTACGATAGACCGCACATCTCTGTTGACCACTTTTGACCTTGGCATGGCCTGAGATAAACGGTCTTTCAGGAACCACACATCCCTGGATGAACGGTTCCAAACTGACCACATATCTAGATATAAGGTCCCGGAGCAACCACATAACTTGGACGGTCTTACGATAGACCACACATCCTGGATGGACGGTTCATGAAGAACCACACATCCCAGGATGAACGGTTCCAAACTGACCACATATCTAGATAAACGGTCCATAAGTAACCACATATCCCTCTGGCAGGATAAAAGGTCCCCAGAGGACCACACAACTGGCAGGGCCAGGGATGGGCGGCCCATACCTGACCGCCCAACCCTTTGGGCAGCACAGACAGAACTGCCCAAGCACTTGGGCGGCCCAACAGGAACCGCCCAACTCCCTGCTTCAGCCTTTGACCCCCGTTCAGCCCTGTTTAAGCCCAGGGGATATAAGGTCCAGTCCGAACCGTTTATCCCCTCAGAGAGTGACTTAATACTGGTTCTAATGCATTCTTTTTCATGTCAATAATGGTAATTAGTGAAATAGAAACCCACTTAATAAATGTCTAATTATGCAACTAAATTCTTGTTAATTGCTTGTTATTCGTGCCTACGCGATCTTGTTCATTAGCTTATCATCTTGAATCATTCTTTTTGGCATCTTGGCTTAACGTAAAACTTAATTCTTGTTAATTTGGCTTGTAATTAAGATTAATATGCTCATTAGCTTGCTATTTAACTGCTGTACTACAGTAGCGCAACATGATTAACTCTTATTGTGACTTAGTTTTCAATCTTCTTGATGATTGTGTTTACCTTGAAATTCAGAAATGAATCAACTTCCTACTTGAAATTGTTATTGCTATATAGTTCAAACCTTGGAATTCTGGCCATAAATTGTGGAAGTCTAGATTCGTGGGATCTTTGATCCAAAGAAATCAATGCCTGGCAAACAATTAAGGGCTCGGTCTAGTCCTGGGAGGAGCGCCCGAACACTACGTGTACCCCCGGGGAGGTGATTGACTAGGTGTGGCATTTGGCACCAGTACTATGACATGAGTTAAATCTAGGACTGTCCACTACTCTTCACTACTCTCCACTACTCTCTACTACGTTGCACTTTCCACTCTTCACTGTTTTATACTCTACTTGTTGTTACTTTACTTGTTGTTACTTGGATGTGGAAATGAAATTACATACGTGCTTGACATGACTTGAATCGTCTTGATATAGCCAACTCTTTATCGTAATCTCATGTAGTAAATTCTTGTCTTTGTTATTCCTCTTAAGTATTACCATTTTGTTCCTTTATATTTCTTGACCTTGCAAGATCTGTTTTATTATCGTTGTTTCTTTATATCATCATTTATTTCTCTTATTAGCATGGCATATGAAACTGTAATTTACTTGTTAATCACTTAAACTATGCCTGATGATAGAGTATAATTCCTACTGAGTTTTTTGCTCACCCCTACTTCTAACCCTTTTCAGGTTATGTGAGTATCGGTACGTGCATTGGGAAATGGATCAGTGTGATCGAGTGGAACCTGGAACCTAGAGTTGGAGTCTGCTCTTTCATTTTCTTGAGTCTAGCTAGTCTAGTTATTTCTTTTTGTTATTTATTTTGAATCTTTTATTGTAAGTGGTGTCAAAATATATCTTTTTAAATTAATAAGAGTTCGTATTTTCTCAAATGTGTGTCTGGCCTCTTTGTATTTTATTGTGATTATTTATCTTCCGCTCTTGTTATCGTGACTTGTCTCTTGCCACGTTCCGAGCATCGCTTTCCGCTGCTATCGGTTCGGGGCGTGACAGTTTTGGTATCAGAGCCTCCTTGCCTGAGTCGCTTGGATTTTGTCCAAGTGTTGTCTCCTTGCCTGAGTCCCTTGGATTTTGTCCAAGAGTATAGGTTTTCCTAAGTTCTAGGCTTCCTAAGTTTTGCCTTGCATCCCAATGACCCAGTATATCAAAAGATGTTGTCCGGACGTTAGGGTACGCCTCTCGAGAAGATCGCATACTTGCGCGAGTGGTCTTCGGATCGATTATCTCCGCCAGGTACCGAGTTTTGGTCATGTCTAGGTGCATAGTACCCCTAACCTTGTTAAAGTCTTAGAACCCGACCTGTAATACCCCGATTATTTATTAAGTTTTATTGAGCTTTTATTAATTGAAAATTGAATTAAAATGAATTAATGTTTGAATTTCGAAATATTAATATTTAATTCATTAGAAAATAGAACCTATAAAATTCGACTACCTTAGAAAAATTTGTAAAAATAGTAATTGGGTAAAAGATCATTTTTATAGCAATTTTATCTTCTGGACTTGACCCAAATTAATTACGTAACCTTGTCTAATTAGAGGATTAATCCTGAATTTGACTTTCACCTACCCTTTACCTAATCGTAACTTAAAACGTGAAATTCGACCTTATTACTCAACCAAATGATCTGAAATCAAGGGCAAATGGAAGGCCACGAGGTAAGGAACATTTACCCTCAATCAATTTGTGGTAAACCTAGCCCTAAAACGTGCTGCCGACATAGCTTTGGTCGAGTCAAGGATTCCTGCGCCGTTTCTAAACACGTAACTTGCAGCGCCAAATACTCCCAACTCCGAAGGCTCCAGAAGCCCAATGACCTATAGAAATGTAGCTCTTCGACTCTACTTTCATTTGGTAGCTGGGTCAGCCGACGAGGAGTCCAGATCTGGGAGCATTCGTCGTTTTGGTGGAGGGTGTTGGTAGTTCGTCGTTCTTCATCTCCAACCCTTTAATCCATCGATTAAGGTAGGTACCCTTAACCAATTGAGACTTGTAAATATAGTATCTTGATCAACTCGACGAGAGCTATCCAATGGGACTGAAAGCCCCAAATTTCATTAGGTATCCGTGGAGATATCAATCTTTTTGTGAGCTGCTGTCAAGCTTGTTCTTCATTCTAGGGTTTCGAAGTCTTTCTCCGATTTGAGGTAGGTTATAACAGCCCAACTTCTAATTAATATACATGAATGTAATCAGTAGCTTGTTAGCTTTCTTTTGACACCAAAATCCCCAAATTCCGTTGGGTATGTTGGGAGAATTTTTAGATTTAGTGGAAGTATGTCAAGAATTAGGTCTTCTTGTGTTCTACATAGAATAGGTTGTGATTAAGTGGATTTCTGATGAAATTCGTGTTTTAAAACTCATGTACTATGACCCTCATATGTCTAGTAAGATTCTTATAGCATGGGGTTTTGATTTCAACTCAATTGGACCTCAAATGGGTGAGTTTACATGTTTTCCGGAGGCCCCGGCCTTTTCTGGGCTTGCAGGGGTCGACCCATGCCCCAGCAGCAAAGGCCAGCCCGAGGGTCGACCCCTGGGGTCGACCCATTCGGCCCAGCGTGAGGGTCGACCCAATGGGTCGACCCATGCTGCTGGATTTGAGGGGGTCGACCCCAGGGGTCGACCCATCCAGCAGTCAGACCCTAATTTTTCAGGGGTCGACCCCAGGGGCCGACCCATGTACCAGAAACCTAGTTTTCATCGTTTTGCGACCCATGGATCGATCCGGATCATTAGGGGATCGACCCATTGTGATGTGACACAAATATGGGGTAGGCAGCAAGCATACAAAAAACTTAGGACCTACTCCGCAAGCACAACCACATAGCAATTAAGTTGATAAATCGGGGCCAATTCGCCGTCGCACATACACGAGCCCGGGGTGACTAGATGATGCTAAAGGGAGGTGATGGATCAAGACCCTTGCTGGTAGAGTGCCAGCAAGGCTTGGGTTGTCCTCCCAAGGGTACGTAGCCCACACTCAAGGGGCTGGCCGGTGCCAATTGGGGCACAAGGTCCCACTCGCTCACTGCCCACGGTGACCGCTCGTAAGTGGGGCCGTGGGGTCGGACACTCTCTCGCTTGCACAACGGAGCTATGTCTACGGATATTAAATGAACAGACACTAGAGAGTAATGGAGCAAAGTTTAGAGCTCACCTGGTTGGTTTGAAGAAACCAACCCCGTTCGGAGACGAGGGCGAGCGGGGAAGTGTGGTTCCCCGCACACTGCGCCGGTGAAGCTTCAATCCTGTTTGAATGATTACAATCACTACTCCTCGCGCAGGAGGGTGAACTTAGGGTGGGGACAATTAAGTACACTCAAACACTACCTCCACGCAGGGAGGGGCGGTAAGCCGGCCAGGCGGGGGAGGGAGATTCGCCGGAAGACGCGTAGGTGAGGCCGAAACGGAAGCTCCCTGCTCGCTGTGATGGCTGACTGCCAGTCGCTGTAGATACCGTAAATCACGTTCCAAAATTTCGTTGGAGGCGAGACCAGCGTAGAATTCCTCGTATCTAACACGCAGATGGCCCTGAATTTCCTTGATTTCTTCTGCTGCAGCTGCCGGTCCGGGTCGGGCTTTGAACAGAGTGGCAAGTTCTGGCCGCAACAGCTACCTGACACGAACAGTGACTTGCAGAAGTTGTCCCGGCCGCTCCCAGGCACCAAATCTCGAACCGTCAAAGTTGCTGGAACCGTGGACGGACCCTCTTCGCGAGAAAACTGGTGGGGAAGCCATCTGAGGTGGGGTGGACTGGGGTACGCCGATGACTGACAGCAGGTCGCTGCAGGTTGTGGGAGGCAGACCCGACCAGTCGAGGGAGAAAAATGAAAGCTCTGACCTCCGGACTCCGAACGCACTTCTGCTTCTTGACCCAGAAGGAGGACAGGTGGAGGAAGATATTTGTAGAAGGACTCGTGGCTTGAATCTTCCACCGTCGGCCGTGGTGCAGCTTCGAACCGGGTTCAGGACCTCTGCAGAGGGAGCTCTGCGCAGTCGGGGGAGATTGGCTCTCCCGGACAGCCCCGAACTCAGAACGGGATGGAATCACCTTGCCTATGAAGATGACTGAACGCCCTTTCCATAAAGGTATGGTACGCCTTCAGATGATGCCGTATGAATCCGTGGATGCTTCTGCAAGATGACCCTGTTTCTGCCACCTGTAGACGGATCAAGGGGAAGAGAAGGGTGGAAGAACTTGGTTGGAGAAGGTGGGGGCTGCGACCTAGGGAGGTGAAGGGGCTGGGAATGAATGGGGTGCAGTCCCCAAAGGAAGGAAAATTCGAATTTTAACTTGGGAGGGGTGAAGGGGTTGCTTGGGGAAGTGAGGGGGTGTATGGGGAATGCCAAGGGGTGCCTAGGAGAAAGGGGTTCCACCTAGGGGTTGGAGGGGGAGTAAATGGAAGGTATGGGGAAGGGGGAGGGGTCTTAAATAGAGGTGAATAGGGAGGAGAGAGAGTGAATTTCGAATTTGGAGTGGGGAGGAGAGAGAATGGGGGCCGCCCCCTTTAGAGAGAGAGAGAGGAATAGAGAGAAAGCTAGAGAGAGAGAGAGGGGGAGTGATGCACTTATGCTCAAGATATTCAACTTTTTTCATTACTCAACTCAAGTGGAGTTGGGGTCCTATTTATAGGAATCCCAACATTTACAAAAAGTCCCTGGAGAAAGTGCTAAAAGCAAATAAGCAAGGGGGTGGGGAAGGAAGAGGGCACCCATGGGCCAGGCCCATCTAATTGGGCCCATATGACCCCCTAGCCTAACAAACATAGGTAAATAGCATGATGACCTAGGGACATGACTCAAAACAAAGGGGAAATTACATCAAAATGACTCAAGAAATATATAAAAATACATAGCTAAACTTAGGAAATCAAGCTGAACATAATGGCAATCATCCGGACCCATGGAGAAGTGGGAAGTGGTAAGCGATGTCCCCATCATACTCCCGGGGTGCAGAGAACTCGACTCTGTCGAGTAAAGATCCATCGTATGCAGAGGAAGCCACAGCGAGGTTGCTCTCAAATCCACCGAAGGTAGCTGGTTCTTTCCACCAAGCGAGGTAGTGCCCATCCCTTTGCTCCAGATGGTAGTAACCTGTTCATACAATATCCGCTCCAATTGCTCACATTGGCCCCTCTGGGTTGGTGGAACTCTCTTATGGGTGGTGACTCTCTCAAGAAGTGGAACAGGCTCAATATTCTCACTAGGTGTCACCGTGGGACCCCTGTATGGCACCAAGTCAGCCACATTGAATGTGGGACTTACTCCGTACTCCTCGGGGAGGTCCAACACGTAAGCATTTGTGCCGATCCTCCTCCGAACCTGGAAGGGGCCTGATCCACGCGACCTCAGTTTCGAGACATTCCCAGGGGAAGGTCTCTCAGTTCTCACCATCACAAAGTCACCCACGCGAAACTCTTGGTGGCGTCGGTGGGAATCGGCCGATTTCTTATACACCTTATTGCTTTTGTTGGTGTGTCTGCGGATGTTACCATGCAAAGTTGTGAATGATCCTTTAGCGATGAAGGGAGGGCCTGGACAACCAAATTCAGCCCTATCAAGTGTTAGTTTGGTTTTGACAGACTTAGGAGGACCAGGGCATCCATGAATTGACCTGTCATGCTTAGAAACCATGTGGACCTTGGTGCACTTAGGTGGACCGGGGCAGCCATGAGTGGCCCTATCATGCATGAGACGGATGGAGAGTGGGGGAAGACGAATTTGTCCAAATGTAAACCTATCGTGCACTGGACCTAGTGTGTGAGTGACACAAATGATGTGACTAGCTTGACCACATGATGCGAAAGGTTGTGATACATGGATTCCTATCAAGATGGTCCCATCTGTGAGATTTGGGGGTTTCCACTCATGGGGATCGAAGCGGTTCTTGGGATGGGTCACTCCCTTATCTCCAAGGTTGATGTCACCCTTGGCCTTGACTCTCATAGTGTGGGCGGAATTTTGGAATGGGTGGGTTAGGACTGACATGGTGGGTGAGGGTAGGAGGGAGTGGGTGGTAAGTGATGAGTACTTGGAAGCCCATGGGGAGTGGCCAAACAGATCAAGATGGGTTAAGGGGTGAGTGACGTGGAGGGGAGTTTCAATCCAAGTGATCGTCCTAGGGTCCCTAGCACACATAGGGAAGTGGAAGTCATGATCCTGGTGGGGCCCAACGCAAGGCTCCTTGTAGGAGGGCAAGGGGGTGAGGTAAAACTCATTAGGCTCAGGTAGAAACAACAAGAGCTTACTCGTGCAAGGACCCTTGGTGTAAATGGAGGTGATGGTCCCGATAGAGGGGTGTGAGAAACTAAGGTACCCCATGTTGCTTGCTTCTAAGGCCCACATGTTTATCACCTCTATTTGCCAAAATACACTCCTAACCAAGTCCATCATGGCTCCTACAAAGGAGAATGATTGGAAGGTTGTGTAGAATGGAGAGGTGGGCACAATTGGGTAATGATTTTCCATAGGGGGGTGCATGATGTGGACGAGGAGGTCTTGCTTTAGCCACTAAAGGAGGGGTTCCCCTAAAATCACAGGTCTTATGGAAGGATGGGTGGGGGGACTTGGATGGTCATCTGGCAACTCAAGGGGGAGGATGTTCCTAGTTAGGCTCGTTGTGGTCTCTTTGGATAAAGAGGAGCCTTCTTGACCCAACCTTTGACATTGGGCTTCATATTCTTCCTCCCAATCTAGGGAAGCCTCATATTCCTCAATCACGTTCTCATCCTTTTGGGGTGTGGGGGTTTTGCTTTCCAAGGGAATGGGAAGGTCTTTTGTGGATGGGGTGATGAAGGTTGGGGCATGGTGCACTCGGGGTGGTGAGGGTGCTTGAACTTGGCTTGGGTTTGGGAGTGGAAGAAGTGGAGACCTAAGTTGGGGTAGGATTGGGGTTGGTAGTGGAAGATGGGTGGGTCGAGGAGGATTGGGTTGATTGATTGTGGGAGGTGTGTCCCTTCTAGGGGAAGATGGAGGGGTAGTGGTGGGGACCGTGGAAGCTTGTGGGGTGTGGGTTTGATGGAGAGTTTTAGGCTGGGTGATGGCCGTCATGGGCCTAGGTGGAGTGGGGGCCCTAAGGGAAGTCTTGGGTTGACTGGGAGGAAACGGGGGAGTGGGAGTGCTCTTCGGGTTATGGTCTTCATGGTAGGAGTTGGGGAGGTATTGGAGCCTAAGTTGGGTCTTCATGTCTTCCCAGGTATGGATTGGTTCTTCCCTCCTAATCCTCTTCCTAGTTTCTACACTCATCCAATAGGTCTTGGCAAGTTTGGTAAGGTGCATATTCGCGAGCCTAACTTTCCTATCTTCCGTCATAGGGTACCAACCAAAGTATTGGTCCATAGACTTCTCCCATTTTAGGTAGACATGTGGATTATGTGACCCATCAAAGTTAGGAGCCTCAACCTTAATCATCCTCAAGAGGTAATCATCCGGATCCTCCCGTGGTCGCCTTTCAAAATGTCTAGGTTGGCGGGGCCTCTCATACTCACGGTGGAAGTCATCCTCAAGGTCCTCCCTATCAAGTTCAACTCGTGGAGGGGGTGCCCGTTGGGCATGGTTCCTAGGCGGGGCCCTAGTTTCATCGAGTCTCTCTAGGCGGGTGGAAATCCCACTCATTTTCTCCGAGAGGGCTTGAATGGCAGCCTCAAGTCGATCCATGGGAGCTTGGGGAGCCTCCCTAGGGATGTTTGGGTAACCTTGGGGAATGGGATTCATGGTGGAACCGAGGTAGAGGGGTCGGCTCGGTACAAGGTACCACTACGGGTGGACATGCACACGGATGATGAAAATGCAAATACCCTAGGACCTAGGCTTGTAGAGACAAGTCTATAACTTGCTCTGATACCAACTGATGTGACACAAATATGGGGTAGGCAGCAAGCATATAAAAAACTTAGGACTTACTCCGCAAGCACAACCACATAGCAATTAAGTTGATAAATCGGGGCCAATTCGCCGTCGCACATACACGAGCCCGGGGTGACTAGATGATGCTAAAGGGAGGTGATGGATCAAGACCCTTGCTGGTAGAGTGCCAGCAAGGCTTGGGTTGTCCTCCCAAGGGTACGTAGCCCACACTCAAGGGGCTGGCCGGTGCCAATTGGGGCACAAGGTCCCACTCGCTCACTGCCCACGGTGATCGCTCGTAAGTGGGGCCGTGGGGTCGGACACTCTCTCGCTTGCACAACGGAGCTATGTCTACGGATATTAAATGAACAGACACTAGAGAGTAATGGAGCAAAGTTTAGAGCTCACGTGGTTGGTTTGAAGAAACCAACCCCGTTCGGAGACGAGGGCGAGCGGGGAAGTGTGGTTCCCCGCACACTGCGCCGGTGAAGCTTCAATCCTGTTTGAATGATTACAATCACTACTCCTCGCGCAGGAGGGTGAACTTTGGGTGGGGATAATTAAGTACACTCAAACACTACCTCCACGCAGGGAGGGGCGGTAAGCCGGCCAGGCGGGGGAGGGAGATTCGCCGGAAGACGCGTAGGTGAGGCCGAAACGGAAGCTCCCTGCTCGCTGTGATGGCTGACTGCCAGTCGCTGTAGATACCGTAAATCACGTTCCAGAATTTCGTTGGAGGCGAGACCAGCGTAGAATTCCTCGTATCTAACACGCAGATGGCCCTGAATTTCCTTGATTTCTTCTGCTGCAGCTGCCGGTCCGGGTCGGGCTTTGAACAGAGTGGCAGGTTCTGGCCGCAACAGCTACCTGACACGAACAGTGACTTGCAGAAGTTGTCCCGGCCGCTCCTGGCCACCAAATCTTGAACCGTCGAAGTTGCTGGAACCGTGGACGGACCCTCTTCGTGGGAAAACTGGTGGGGAAGCCGTCTGAGGTCGGGGTGGACTGGGGTACGCCGATGAGTGACAGCAGGTCGCTGCAGGTTGTGGGAGGCAGACCCGACCAGTCGAGGGAGAAAAACGAAAGCTCTGACCTCCGGACTCCGAACGCACTTCTGCTTCTTGACCCAGAAAGAGGACAGGTGGAGGAAGATATTTGTAGAAGGACTCGTGGCTTGAATCTTCCACCGTCGGCCGTGGTGCAGCTTCGAACCGGGTTCAGGACCTCTGCAGAGGGAGCTCTGCGCAGTCGGGGGAGATTGGCTCTCTCGGACAGCCCCGAACTCGGAACGGGATGGAATCACCTCGCCTGCGAAGATGACTGGACACCCTTTCCATAAAGGTATGGTACGCCTTCAGATGATGCCGTATGAATCTGTGGATGCTTCTGCAAGACGACCCTGTTTCTGCCACCTGCAGATGGATCAAGGGGAAGAGAAGGGTGGAAGAACTTGGTTGGAGAAGGTGGGGGCTGCGACCTGGGGAGGTGAAGGGGCTGGGAATGAATGGGGTGCAGTCCCCAAAGGGAGTAAAATTCAAATATTAACTTGGGAGGGGTGAAGGGGGTGCTTGGAGAAGTGAGGGGGTGTATGGGGAATGCCAAGGGGTGCCTAGGAGAAAGGGGTTCCACCTAGGGGTTGGAGGGGGAGTAAATGGAAGGTATGGGGAAGGGGGAGGGGTCTTAAATAGAGGTGAATAGGGAGGAGAGAGAGTGAATTTCGAATTTGGAGTGGGGAGGAGAGAGAATGGGGGCCGCCCCCTTTAGAGAGAGAGAGAGAGGAATAGAGAGAAAGCTAGAGAGAGAGAGGGAGGGATGCACTTATGCTCAAGATATTCAAATTTTTTCATTACTCAACTGAAGTGGAGTTGGGGTCCTATTTATAGGAATCCCAACATTTACAAAAAGTCCCTGGAGAAAGTGCTAAAAGCAAATAAGCAAGGGGGTGGGGAAGGAAGAGGGCGCCCATGGGCCAGGCCCATCTAATTGGGCCCATATGACCCCCTAGCCTAACAAACATAGGTAAATAGCATGATGACCTAGGGACATGACTCAAAACAAAGGGGAAATTACATCAAAAAGACTCAAGAAATATAAAAAAATACATAGCAAAACTTAGGAAATCAAGCTGAACATAATGGCAATCATTCGGACCCATGGAGAAGTGGGAAGTGGTAAGCGATGTCCCCATCACATTGAACTTAGACCAATTGAAAACTATACTTTTGAAGAACCAGTGACCTATTCTGGAAACCTTATGATTTCAATTTACATGGTTCCTACTTACAAATATAGTGTAAAAACATGCCATTTACCATCTTCATTTTGACTCATACATTGGTTAAATAGAAACCCACATAATTAGTGGTTAATGGTGTAATTAAATCTCTGTTAATGCATTCTTTTTCCTTCCTGTATAAGCTTGTTCCTTTACCTTATTATCTTGAATCAGTTTTTGGCAATTGTCTTAATGCAAATGATAATTGATAATCTTTGACATATTAACTTGATAATTATGATTAATATGTTGATTAGCTTGTTGGATAGCTGCTGTACTACAGTAGCGCAGCATGATTAACTCTTATTGTGATTGGTTTTCAATCTTCTTGATGATTGTGCTTACCTTGAAATTCTGAAATGAATCTCCTTCCTACTTGAAATTGTTATTGCTACATGGTTCAAACCTTGGAATTCTGGCCATAAATTGTGGAAGTCTAGATTCGTGGGATCTTTGATCCAAAGAAATCAATGCCTGGCAAATAATTAAGGGCTCGGTCTAGTCCTGGGAGGAGCGCCCGAACACTACGTGTACCCCCGGGGAGGTGATTGACTAGGTGTGGCATTTGGCACCAGTACTATGACATGGGTTAAATCTAGGACTGGCCACTACTCTCTACTACTCTCTACTACTCTCCACTACTTTTCACTTTCCACTCTTCACTGTTCTATACTCTACTTGTTGTTACTTACTTGCTGTTACTTGGACGTGGAAATGAAACTACACACGTGCTTGATATGACTTGAATTATCTTGATATGGCCAACTCTTTATCGTTATCTCCTGTAGTAAATTCTTGTCTTTGTTATTCCTCTTAAGTATTACCATTCTGTTCTTTATATTTCGTGACCTTGCAAGATCTTTAAATTTTGTTTCATTATATCATCATTACTCTTTTATTGCATTATCCTTTGTAGCATGATATTTTGAAAATGTAATTAAACTGCTAATCACTTATACCTATCTATTATTTCCAACTGAGCGTTAGCTCATAGTTGTTGTTTCCCCCCTTTCCAGGCTTTTCAGGTGACGCGCTTACCGATGGGGAAGGGCAGGAGTGATGTTTTGAGTGTATCAGGTAGTTGTGTTTAGAGTGTGTTGTGCTTCAGTTATATTATTATGGTTTAGAGTTGTTATCCCAGTTGTATTGAGTTGATTTGAGGATTATGTACCAGTTATGTTTTGTTTAATGGTCAATAAGTTATTTCCATTTCTTAGCATTTGTATATATTTAGATTAGTTCTCTCTCTTTCCAGCTCGTTTCTAACTGTACGTCCCGATATTCCGCGTCGGGGCGTGACAGTTTATTTGGTATCAGAGCCCTAGGTTTCATATTCCTAGGTTCCCTAAGTTTAGGTTTTCTTGCATTGCATCCCAATAATCGGTATATCAAAAGGTGTTGTCCAAACGTTAGGCTACGCCTATCGGGAAGGTCGCATACTTGCGTGAGTGGTCTTCGGAACGATTAGCTCCGCCAGGTACCGAGTTTTGGTCATGTTTAGGTGCATTAGACCTCTAACCTTGTTAAAGTCTAGAACCTGACCTGGTGAGATTGGGTAGAAACTTGGGTTAAGTTCGTTCCTTAATCGTGTTATTATCTATTTTATTGGACCTAAGTAATCTATTTCTCGTGTAGATGGCAGCCGAACGTGCTAAATGGAGGAACCTGCAGCGCACGGTTCAAGGCCTGACTCATGCGTTACATCAGGTAGCTCAAGCTGGAGTAGCGGGTCATGGCACCGGTGACTTATACCGGAACTTTCGAGGAATGAACCCTCCAAGATTTGCTGGTTCGACTAACCCAGACGAGGCCTAGAATTGGCTCAATGAAATGGGGAGAATTTTTGAAGTCATGCAATGCACCGACCAAGAGCGTGTCCTTCTTTCTACCTTCCAATTGGAGCGGGACGCGCGTACTTGGTGGGATTTCGTCAAGGCAACTCTAGGCGATCAACAAGTCGCATGGGAAGAGTTCGAGGAATTCTTCAACGACAAATATTTTTCCGATCGTGTACAAGAGAAGAAGGCAGAGGAGTTCGCGGCTCTAAAGCAGCGAAGCTTATCGGTGGCCGAATATGAAGCACAGTTCTCTCGGCTTTCGCGCTATGCTACTCACCTTATCTCCACAGAAAAGATGAAAGCTAAGCGATTCCTCAACGGGTTGAAGCTTCACTACATCAATCAACTGGCGCCGATGGAGATCTCTACTTATTCTGAGATGGTGAGAAAGGCACAAGTTCTAGAAGATACCTTAGAAATGACGGAGAGGTTCCGTGGGCAAGGCATGAAGAAGGAACAACCAACTCCTAGACCCGGATTTGGCACTAGCAAAAAGAGGCCCATGAGTGGGTCTAGTTCGTGGATCAGATTGGGAACGTGGAAAGGCAAGATGCCAAGAAATGAAGAGAAGAAACCTGGCCCTATTATTCCATTCAAGGGCAAGTGCAAGTATTGTGATCGTCCAGGTCACAAGATGGAGGAATGCTGGCGCAAGCTAGGTGCGTGTTGACGATGTGGGAGTAGGGAACACCGTATCCCTGACTGCCCTCTTCTATCGGAACAAGCTACACCGGCAAAACCTCAAGTTATCAAGAAGCCGCAAGGAAGGCTCCAAGCTTTACATGCGGATGAAACTGGGATTTCTGATGATGGCGGACTCGTCGAAGGTACCCTTACTATAATCGACAAGCCCGCATTTGTTCTCTTTGATACTGGTGCAACGCATTCTTTTATTTCTCAGAAATTTGCGAAGTCGTTATCTGTCGAACCTATTATGATGAATTCTTCATTGGTTATATCAACTCCTATTAGTTCTGGAGCAGCTATTCAATATTACTATCCTTCTAGAAAGGTTATTATTGATGAACGGAACTTTCCAGCCAACTTAGTTTGCATGGATATGAAGGATTATGATGTAATCCTTGGAGCAGATTGGTTGGCCAAGTATGAGGCCAGTGTTCACTGTAGTTCTAGCTCAGTGACTTTTACTGGACATTCTGGTTTATCTTTTACGGGGATCAAGCACCATAACCCCGTATCGCTCATCTCTTCTCTTCGAGCCGACAAGCTGATGAGGCGAGGTTGCGAGGCTTTTCTAGCCTTTGTCCATGCTACACCGGAACAGCGAGTTGAGATAAAGGACACTCCTATTGTCCGAGAATTCTCCGAAGTCTTTCCGGAGGAACTACCAGGACTTCCGCCTGAGCGGGAAGTTATCTTCTCCATTGATATTGTTCCTGGCGCGTCTCCTATTTCTAGAGCTCCTTACCGTATGTCCCCTGCGGAGCTAAGGGAATTAAAGCAACAGCTGATGGAATTGCTCGAGAAGGGCTTTATTCGTCCGAGTACTTCACCTTGGGGAGCTCCTGTATTATTCGTCAGGAAAAAAGGATGGTTCGATGAGATTATGCATCGATTATCGGCAACTGAACCAGCTAACTATCAAGAATAAATACCCATTGCCGAGGATCGACGAATTATTCGACCAGATAGCGGGAGCACATTCTTTCTCTAAGATCGATCTTCGATCTGGATATCATCAGCTGAGGATTAAGGAAGATGATATTTATAAAATGGCTTTCCGCAGTAGGTATGGTCATTTTGAGTTTGTCGTTATGCCTTTTGGTCTAACGAATGCACCAGCAGCTTTCATGCAGTTAATGAATAATGCATTCCGGCCTTATCTTGATCAATGGGTCGTGGTATTCATTGACGACATACTAATTTATTCCAAGACTGAAGAAGAGCATGCCGAACATTTGAGGATGGCATTGCAGATATTGAAAGATCATAAACTATATGCCAAATTCAGTAAATGTGATTTCTGGCTGCAAGAAGTGTCCTTCTTAGGACATATGATAACCAAAGAAGGTATTTCAGTTGATCCTTCGAAAGTGGAGGCAGTAAGGAACTGGGATCAGCCTACTACAGTGACCGAAGTGAGAAGCTTCCTAGGCCTGGCAGGCTATTATCGGAGATTTATTCAAGACTTCTCCAAGATTGCGGTACCTCTCACTCGATTGACCCGCAAAGACAACAAGTTTGAATGGACCGAGGAATGTCAGCAGAGCTTCCAAACATTGAAGGATTGCCTCACTACTGCACCCGTATTGGCTTTACCTTCTGGCGACGGTGGTTTCGTGGTCTATACCGATGCTTCTGGTATTGGCTTAGGCTGTGTACTCATGCAACATGGTAAGGTGATTGCCTATTCTTCTAGGCAGCTGAAGAAGCATGAAGAGAATTACCCCGTTCATGACTTGGAACTTGCAGCAGTTGTATTCGCCTTAAAAATTTGGAGGCATTACTTGTATGGAGAAATATTCACAGTATTTTCAGATCATAAGAGTTTGAAGTATTTATTTTCTCAGAAAGAACTTAACATGAGGCAGAGAAGATGGTTGGAGTACTTGAAGGACTTCGACTTCTCGATTGAATATCATCCCGGTAAAGGCAATGTGGTGGCAGATGCATTAAGCCGGAAGCCTGTGGCTAAATTATCAAGTCTCATGTTACAAGAGTGGAGGCTATTGGAACAGTTAGCTAGCCTGGATCTAAATGTTGATAATGATCGGGTTATAATTGCACAGATTCGACTTAAGCCCGAATTATTGATGGAGATCAAATCCTTGCAAGATAATGATCCCGAGTTGGTTGAGATCAAGGGAAGTTTGAGCAGCAGACCCGACTTCATGGTAGCTGACGATGGAAGATTGTTATTCCAGGGTAGAACTTGTGTACCTGATGAAGCTGAGTTAAAGAACAAGATTCTGGAGGAAGCACATAGATCCAAATACACTATTCATCCTGGAGGCACTAAAATATTCAAGGATTTGAAAAGGTCCTTTTGGTGGCCAGATATGAAAAGGGAAATTACAGATTTCGTGAGTAGATGTCTGGTTTGTCAACAAGTTAAGGCTGAACATTTCAGACCAGCAGGAAAGTTGAAACCACTCGACATACCCCAATGGAAGTGGGAAAGCATTGGCATGGATTTCATTATGGGTCTACCTAAGACTCGTGGTGGATTTGATGCGATATGGGTGATCGTCGATCGCTTGACAAAATCGGCTCATTTCTTACCCATTAAGTCCAAGTGGACAGTTGATGTTTTGGCTGCTTTATATTTGAAGGAAGTGGTAAGGCTCCATGGTATACCTGTCAGCATTATGTCTGATAGAGACCCGAGATTTACTTCACATTTCTGGAAGGGACTGCAAGAGTCTCTTGGTACTCGTCTGAATTTCAGTACTGCTTTTCATCCACAGACAGATGGACAGACTGAAAGAACCAACCAGATAGTGGAAGATATGCTGCGAGCTTGCATGATTGATTTCGGAGGCAGTTGGAGTAATCACTTGGCATTGATTGAATTTGCCTACAACAATAGTTACCAATCAAGCATACAAATGGCTCCATTTGAAGCTTTGTATGGAAGAAGCTGTCGTTCCCCGTTGTGTTGGGACGAGGTGGGCGAGAAGCAATGGCTTGGACCGGATCTTGTTTCAGAATCATCACAGAACATCCGTGTTATCCGAGACCGGTTATAAGTGGCTCAGTCAAGACAGAAGAGTTATGCCGACACAAGGAGAAGAGCATTAGAATTTCAAGTTGGCGAGCATGTGTTTCTGAAAGTCTCTCCTTCGAGAGGGATTCGAAGATTTGGCATTCATGGCAAGCTGAGTCTGAGGTATATTGGTCCATTCGAGATCCTAGATAGAGTGGGAGAAGTTGCTTACAGACTGGCATTACCGCCTCAGTTATCTGGCGTACACAATGTTTTCCATGTGTCTATGTTACAGAAATATGTGTACGATCCCACTCACATCATTCAACATGTGGATTTTGAGTTAAAGGAAGATTTGACTTATGAAGAAAGACCTATCAAGATTCTAGACCGAAAACAGCAGCAACTCCGGAATCGGTCTATACCGATGGTCAAGATTCAATGGAGTCGGCATGGAACCGAAGAAGCTACTTGGGAATCGGAAGATACTATGCGGAAGCGGTATCCCGACCTATTCTAGGTGATCTATCTTTTCCCTACTTTCCGTATATAGTGCAGTGAATTTGGAGGACCAAATTCTTTAAGTAGGGGAGGGTGTAATACCCCGATTATTTATTAAGTTTTATTGAGCTTTTATTAATTGAAAATTGAATTAAAATGAATTAATGTTTGAATTTCGAAATATTAATATTTAATTCATTAGAAAATAGAACCTATAAAATTTGACTACCTTAGAAAAATCTGTAAAAATAGTAATTGGGTAAAAGATCATTTTTATAGCAATTTTGTCTTCTGGACTTGACCCAAATTAATTATGTAACCTTGTCTAATTAGAGGATCAATCCTGAATTTGACTTTCACCTACCCTTTACCTAATCGTAACTTAAAACGTGAAATTCGACCTTATTACTCAACCAAATGATCTGAAATCAAGGGAAAATGGAAGGCCACGACGTAAGGAACATTTACCCTCAATCAATTTGAGGTAAACCTAGCCCTAAAACGTGCTGCCGACATAGCTTTGGTCGAGTCAAGGATTCCGGCGCCGTTTCTAAACACGTAACTTGCAGCGCCAAATACTCCCAACTCCGAAGGCTCCAGAAGCCCCATGACCTATAGAAATGTAGCTCTTCGACTCTAGTTTCATTTGGTAGCTGGGTCAGCCGACGAGGAGTCCAGATCTGGGAGCATTCGTCGTTTTGGTGGAGGGTGTTGGTAGTTCGTCGTTCTTCATCTCCAGCCCTTTAATCCGTTGATTAAGGTAGGTACCCTTAGCCAATTGAGACTTGTAAATATAGTATCTTGATCAACTCGACGAGAGCTATCCAATGGGACTGAAAGCCCCAAATTTCATTAGGCATCCGAGGAGATATCAAGCTTTTTGTGAGCTACTGTCAAGCTTGTTCTTCATTCTAGGGTTTCGAAGTCTTTCTCTGATTTGAGGTAGGTTATAATAGCCCAACTTCTAATTAATATACATGAATGTAATCAGTAGCTTGTTAGCTTTCTTTTGACACCAAAATCTCCAAATTCCGTTGGGTATGTTGGGAGAATTTTTAGATTTAGTGGAAGTATGTCAAGAATTAGGTCTTCTTGTGTTCTATATAGAATAGGTTGTGATTAAGTGGGTTTCTGATGAAATTCGTGTTTTAAAACTCATGTATTATGACCCTCATATGTCTAGTAAGATTCCTATAGCATGGGGTTTTGATTTCAACTCAATTGGACCTCAAATGGGTGAGTTTACATGTTTTCCGGAGGCCCCGGCCTTTTCTGGGCTTGCAGGGGTCGACCCCAGGGGTCGACCCATGCCCCAGCAGCAAAGGCCAACCCGAGGGTCGACCCCTGGGGTCGACCCATTCGGCCCAGCTCGAGGGTCGACCCAATGGGTCGACTCATGCTGCTGGATTTGAGGGGGTCGACCCCAGGGGTCGACCCATCCAGCAGTGAGACCCCAATTTTTCAGGGGTCAACCCCAGGGGTCGACCCATGTACCAGAAACCTAGTTTTCATCGTTGTGCGACCCATGGATCGATCCGGATCATTAGGGGATCGACCCATTGAACTTAGACCAATTGAAAACTATACTTTTGAAGAACCAGTGACCTATTCTGGAAACCTTATAATTTCAATTTACATTGGTTCCTACTTGTAAATATAGTGTAAAAACATGCCGTTTACCATCTTCATTTCGACTCATACATTGGTTAAATAGAAACCCACATAATTAGTGGTTAATGGTGTAATTAAATCTCTGTTAATGCATTCTTTTTCCTTCCTGTACAAGCTTGTTCCTTTACCTTATCATCTTGAATCAGTTTTTGGCAATTGTCTTAATGCAAATGATAATGGATAATCTTTGACATATTAACTTGATAATTAGGATTAATATGTTGATTAGCTTGTTAGATAGCTGCTGTACTACAGTAGCGCAGCATGATTAACTCTTATTGTGATTGGTTTTCAATCTTCTTGATGATTGTGCTTACCTTGAAATTCTGAAATGAATCTCCTTCCTACTTGAAATTGTTATTGATACATGGTTCAAACCTTGGAATTCTGGCCATAAATTGTGGAAGTCTAGATTCGTGGGATCTTTGATCCAAAGAAATCAATGTCTGGCAAACAATTAAGGGCTCGGTCTAGTCCTGGGAGGAGCGCCCGAACACTACGTGTACCCCCGGGGAGGTGATTGACTAGGTGTGGCATTTGGCACCAGTACTATGACATGGGTTAAATCTAGGACTGGCCACTACTCTCTACTACTTTTCACTTTCCACTCTTCACTGTTCTATACTCTACTTGTTGTTACTTACTTGCTGTTACTTGGACGTGGAAATGAAACTACACACGTGCTTGACATGACTTGAATTATCTTGATATGGCCAACTCTTTATCGTTATCTCATGTAGTAAATTCTTGTCTTTGTGATTCCTCTTAAGTATTACCATTCTGTTCCTTTATATTTCGTGACCTTACAAGATCTTTAAATTTTGTTTCATTATATTATCATTACCCTTTTATTGCATTATCCTTTGTAGCATGATATTTTGAAAATGTAATTAAACTGCTAATCACTTATACCTATCTGCTATTTCCTACTGAGCGTTAGCTCATAGTTGTTGTTTCCCCCCTTTCCAGGCTTTTCAGGTGACGCGCTTACCGATGGGGAAGGGCAGGAGTGATGTTTTGAGTGTATCAGTTAGTTGTGTTTAGAGTGTGTTGTGCTTCAGCTATATTATTGTGGTTTAGAGTTGTTATCCCAGTTGTATTGAGTTGATTTGAGGATTATGTACCAGTTATGTTTTGTTTAATGGTCAATAAGTTATTTCCATTTCTTAGCATTTGTATATATTTAGATTAGTTCTCTCTCTTTCCAGCTCATTTCCAACTGTACGTCCCGATATTCCGCGTCGGGGCGTGACACGACCTGGTGAGATTGGGTAGTATCGTGGGGTAAGTAATAAAATATATGCAAGATTGTGTTGTGTTACGCGTAAGGGTAATGAAAGGTTAACCATATAACTATCTTGCAAGTTTTTAAGCCAATTCTTAAAATGAAACCGAGTGGTTCCGGTAAGCTAAGTTTCGGTTCCGCGAAAGGCTGGCGAGTCCGTCGTAAGGAAACCCGACGTAATAAGAAGAAGAAACATAGTATTAGTATATGGTATCGTTCTCTTTTACCCCTAGCTATAGTTAATTCTTTTAATTGTATAGTTAACATGCTATTTTAATGAATAAGATCATCTTCGTTAACTAATTCCTTTCGTCATCAATTGTATAGTTAACATTATTTTAATGAGTAAGATCATCTTAGTTCGAACATTCACATAACTGATAATAGTCGGTGAATTTAGGGACCAAATTCTTTTAAGTGGGGGAGGGTGTAACACCCCGGTTTTTAAAATCTGAAATTTAATTGAAATAGTGAATTTTTAATTTAGATAAATGAATTTTGGAAATTAATATTATATTCCTCAGTGAATAGTGCTAGCGTAATTTTGACTTTCTCAAAAAAATCTAGAAAAATAGTAAATTGATAGAGAATGATTTATGAAACAACTTTGCCTTGTTGAATTTTATCAGTAAAAATCTGTAGTTAGATCTATTTATCGTTTAAGTGAGTTTTATTAAATAATATTTTATTCCTTGGAATAGTACCATCGAAAATTCTTCTACGTGATAAAAATCCATAAAAATGGTAATTAGGTTTCTGGAAGTGTATGTAACAAATTTGTCTTCTGGGATTAACCTAGTAACAATCCGTAGCAAGATCTATTTAAAGATTTAAGTGAAAAATCCACACTTTTCAACCTTTACCTAACCTTGACTTCAAACACAAAATTCGACCTTAATACTCAACCATTTGATCTGAAATTGGTGTCAAATTAAAAGCCATGATCTTAACTTCAATAACCCTCTAAAAATTGCTCAAAACCCTAACCCTAATTGAGGCGGCTGGTCGAGTTTGACTTGGTCCCTGATTTCGGCGCCTTGTTTAACACGCCTCTTGTGGCGTCGATTCCTCTCTCCACAGACCATCCCAGAACGTGTATAAACTATCAAAATGAAGCCCTTCCAGTCTATTTTCGTTTGGTTGTAGCGGCAGTCGCTGAAGTTTTCAGATCTAGGAGATATCTCGCGTTGAGTGCGTGGGTGTCGGCTTCCTTCTTTCTTTCTTCCTCCTTTGTTCTTCCTTGTTCTTCATCAAATTGAGGTAGGTCCTCTCGGGCTCAAACAGCAAATCATATATCAAAATGTTCAGCATGAAGTCCTCTTTCTTTTGATATATAAAGCCCCAAATATCATGTAGTATCCTGCGAGTATTTCGAGGTTTAGTAGAAGCATGTTAAAAGCATGTTAGATTAGGGTTAACATTGTTCCTTCTTCGATTTAGTTCTGATTTCAGGACGTAAATATGAAATTGATCCATGCATCTTGTAGAGTTTTTCGTGCTCTTTCCATTGATTATAAAAGTCCTAAATTCCATCCAGCATGTTTAGAGAATTTCTGTTCGTAGTAACAGCATGTTTAGACCTAGTTTTGATGTGTTCTTCCAAGTTGATTTCTGATTTCGACTGATTTCGAAGTGTTAATCATGATCCACATGAACCATATCATATATGGTTGGATTCAGCATCGAAGTGGCTTTCTTTTGACATAAGAAGCCCCAATTTTTGTTCTGTATACTGTGAGAATTTTACGTTTTAGTCACTGCATGTCAGAATTACCAATAAATCTTGATTTCGGCAAGATAATTTGAAATTGGCCTTACTGTTAGATAGTATTCTCTGTTAGCTTTTCAACGGTACCAAAATCCCCTTATTTGGAGTCCATTACCATTAGTTATTAGCGTTTTAGTGTAACCCTAGCAAACCCTCACTTCCCGGCGTTCATCGGACGCGGCAGGGATGACCGGAATCGACCCAGGGATGGACGGTCTTACGATAGACCGCACATCTCTGTTGACCACTTTTGACCTTGGCATGGCCTAAGATAAATGGTCTTTCAGGAACCACACATCTCTGGATGAACGGTTCCAAACTGACCACATATCTAGATATAAGGTCCCGGAGCAACCACATAACTTGGACGGTCTTACGA
Source organism: Amorphophallus konjac (assembly GCA_022559845.1). Lineage (NCBI taxonomy): Eukaryota > Viridiplantae > Streptophyta > Magnoliopsida > Alismatales > Araceae > Amorphophallus > Amorphophallus konjac. The sequence goes on along the minus strand of CM040119.1, from coordinate 102,622,577 downwards.
TAGACCACACATCCTGGATGGACGGTTCAGAAAGAACCACACATCCCAGGATGAACGGTTCCAAACTGACCACATATCTAGATGAACGGTCCCAAACTGACCACATATCTAGATAAACGGTCCATAAGTAACCACATATCCCCCTGGCAGGATAAAATGTCCCCAGAGGACCACACAACTGGCAGGGCTAGGGATGGGCGGCCCATACCTGACCGCCCAACCCTTTGGGCGGCACAGACAGAACTGCCCAAGCACTTGGGCTGCCCAAGCACTTGGGCGCCCCAACAGGAACCGCCCAACTCCCTGCTTCAGCCTTTGACCCCCGTTCAGCCCTGTTTAAGCCCAGGGGATATAAGGTCTAGTCCGAACAGTTTATCCCCTCAGAGAGTGACTTAATACTGGTTCTAATGCATTCTTTTTCATGTCATTAATGTTAATTAGTGAAATAGAAACCCACTTAATAAATGTCTAATTATGCAACTAAATTCTTGTTAATTGCTTGTTATTCGTGCCTACGCGACTTACGCGATCTTGTTCATTAGCTTATCATCGTGCATCATTCTTTTTGGCATCTTGACTTAACGTAAAACTTAATTCTTGTTAATTTGGCTTGTAATTAGGATTAATATGCTCATTAGCTTGCTGTTTAACTGCTGTACTACAGTAGCGCAACATGATTAACTCTTATTGTGACTTGATTTTCAATCTTCTTGATGATTGTGCTTACCTTGAAATTCAGAAATGAATCTCCTTCCTACTTGAAATTGTTATTGCTACATAGTTCAAACCTTGGAATTCTGGCAATAAATTGTGGAAGTCTAGATTCGTGGGATCTTTGATCCAAAGAAATCAATGCTTGGCAAACAATTAAGGGCTCGGTCTAGTCCTGGGAGGAGCGCCCGAACACTACGTGTACTACTATGACATGAGTTAAATCTAGAACTGTCCACTACTCTTCACTACTCTCCACTACTCTCTACTACGTTGCACTTTCCACTCTTCACTGTTCTATACTCTACTTGTTGTTACTTTACTTGCTGTTACTTGGACGTGGAAATGAAATTACATACGTGCTTGACATGACTTGAATCGTCTTGATATGGCCAAATATTTATCGTAATCTCCTGTAGTAAATTCTTGTCTTTGTTATTCCTCTTAAGTATTACCATTCTATTCCTTTATATTTCTTGACCTTGCAAGATCTGTTTTATTATCGTTGTTTCTTTATATCGTCATTTATTTCTCTTATTAGCATGGCATATGAAACTGTAATTTACTTGTTAATCACTTAAACTATGCCTGATGATAGTGTATAATTCCTACTGAGCTTTTTGCTCACCCCTACTTCCAACCCTTTTCAGGTTATGCGAGTATCGGTTCGTGCATTGGGAAATGGATCAGTGTGATCGAGTGGAACCTGGAACCTAGAGTTGGAGTCTGATCTTTCATTTTCTTGAGTCTAGCTAGTCTAGTTATTTCTTTTTGTTATTTATTTTGAATCTTTTATTGTAAGTGGTGTCAAAATATATCTTTTTAAATTAATAAGAGTTCGTATTTTCTCAAATGTGTGTCTGGCCTCTTTGTATTTTATTGTAATTATTTATCTTCCGCTCTTGTTATCGTGACTTGTCTCATGCCACGTTCCGAGCATCGCTTTCCGCTGCTATCGGTTCGGGGCGTGACAATGACGGTCGCCGGGTCATTGCGTTATTGTGTGGACAGTTTTGTATCTGTACATAGTGTCCATCAGAGGACCTGTCACTCAGCAAGATGGCGCCCGAAAGGCGTCACAATGTATTCCCGACATGAGACAGTGTCGAGGTAGGGGTAGTAGGGGTGCCGTGGGCACCGTTGTACGGGGGAAGTTGAGTGGTCGGGTGTCGCGGGCCCCGATGTGACTGGAGTAGCTGGTAGTCGGGTGACGGGGGCACCGTTGTAACTGGAGTTGTTGAGTGATCGGGTGCCGTAGGCCCCGATGTAACTGAAGGAGGCAGGTGCCGGGAGACCTCGATGGTCATGCTCACGGCCGGTGTGACTGGCAGTCAGGTGTTAGGGGCACCATTGTGACTAAAGGAGGATGGCGTCGGGAGACCTCGATGGTCGTGCTCGGGGCCCGGTGTGACTGGCAGTTAGGTGCTCGAGAGACCTCGATGGTCGTCCTTGGGGCATGGTGTGACTAGCCGTCAGGTGCCGGGAGCACTATTGTGACTGAAGGAGGCGGGCGCCGGGAGACCTCGATGGTCGTGCACGGGGCCCGGTGTGACTGGCCGTCAAGTGCTGAGGGCATCGTTGTGACTGAAGGAGGTGGGCGCTGGGAGACCTCTATGGTCATGCTCGGGGCCCAGTGTGACTGGCCGTCAGGTGCCTGGGGCACCGTTGTGACTGAAGGAGGTGGGCGCATTGAGACCTCAATTGTCATGCTCGGGGCCCGGTGTAACTGGCAGTCGGGTGCCGGGGGCACCGTTGTTACTGGGGTTGTTGGGTGATCGGGTGCCGGGGGCACCGTTGTGACTAGAGTTGTTGAGTGATCGGGTGCCACAGGCCCCGATGTGACTGGAGTAGCTGGCAGTCGGGTGCCGGGGGCACCGTTGTCATTGGAGTTGTTGGCCGTCGGGTGCCGGGGGCACCGTTGTGACTGGAGTTGTTGAGTGATCGGGTGGTGCGGTCCCCAATGTGACTAGAGTAGCTGGCAGTTGGGTGCCGGGTGCACCGTTGTGACTGGAGTTGTTGAGCGATCGGGTGCCACAGGCCCTGATGTGACTGGAGTAGCTGGCAGTCGGGTGCCAGGGGCACCATTGTGCCTGGAGTTGTTAGCAGTCGGGTGCCGGGGGCACCGATGTGACTGGAGTTGTTGAGTGATCGGGTGCCGCAGGCCCTAATGTGACTGGAGTAGCTAGTAGTCGGGTGCCGAGGGCACCATTGTGATTGGAGTTGTTGGCAGTCGGGTGCCGGGGGCACCGTTGTGATTGAAGGAGGCGGGCGCCGTGAAGAGGCTGAGACCCGAGTACATGTACATGTGCTCAACTGGTTTCATGCTGTATGAGAGCCACGTGGGCTTTATAAATGGGCCAAGGAGGCCAAAGTACAACTGGCGCAAGCCATGGGACAATTCCGACACGAAGGTCGGTCCCCAGGTCAATGCGTAATAAGGCGGATATCCGCGTGTTTTATAGAGGCTCTCCATGAGGAGATCGAGACAAGCCCGACTGCCTAGGTGGGAGGAGCGGTGAGAAGTCCTGTGATCAATGACACCCAAGAGGGGGGTGAATTGGGTGTTTTCAATTTTTAATGAAACTTTTGGCTTTTTACAAAATATGTGATAAACACTCTAACCAGGAGGTTGAAATCTGTTCAACTACACATTCGAATACAACATACACTAACCCTTACACTAGTCGGCAAGACAAAAGCTGCGAAGTGGAATTAAAACCTTTAAACAAGATTGAGAGAATTAACTAAGTAAGGAAGTAGATTCTCTCAAACTCTCTGTTCCCACACGATCATATAAAAGTTATAACAATCAAGCCACCCAAATGCTCAAACCAAACCACAATGCACAGTAATTTTAAGGTAGTTCGGATGCAACGACGGCAATCCTACATCCACCCCTCACCAAACTCGGTGAGGCTTCACTTGGGGATGAATCCCCAAACGGAGACAACGTTCCAATTACACACGCAAAATAATGCCTGCCTACACACACGGGGTCGCGCCCCTATACACACACAGACACACACGAAGACGAGGACTCCAACACGATCCAATAACCGGATCAACAAGACACACACACGCTGTGACAAATGCAGCAATCCACACACTGAACCGATCGGACACACAAACACACACGTATATCTTATAAGACCCATGCATACACACTAATGAGACACAACACACACACACGACCACGGATCCAACAATGATCCATACACACACAAGTTCTAACAGTTTATGACGAACACAAATGCAACACCCAAAACATTAAAACAATGAGGCTCAGTTTAGAAAACTCCTGATTAAGACTCCCCCTGAGTGTATGCTGCAGATCTTGCATTGATTCCTTCTTTACTCAAATGGCTTGAGAGTTGGATGAAGATGTTGATGCACGAGGTACTGTTCACGGCTACAGTACTCTTCCTTCTTCCTTGGACAAATCCTTGTATCTCCTTGATGCTTGTGAGCTTGTTCTCTTCCTTTCAGATTGATGGCTTCAAACGGAGCTAGAGTACCTTTAGATGATGCTTGAATGGATCCTTCCTCCTTGTAGCATCTTTCTTCTTCTTCCGTTGATAGGCTCCTAGGTTGATAGGCTCTTCTCCGATTTCTCATGGTTGATAGGCACACCTTGCTCTCTTCTGGTTGAATGCTTGTTTCTTTAATTCATGGGAGAATGAAGGCTTCAAATGGACCTTGGATCTTCAGTTGCTTGGTGGAGCTTTGATTCACGGACTACTATCCATGCTACAGTAGCATTCCTTCTTAGAACAGCAGCCTCTTGATCTCCCTTGGATCTCTCTTCAATCCCCTTGGTTTCATTAGGGTTTATGACCTCCAAAGAGAGGATTTATAGCCCTTGAGTGGTCTTGGACAAGCCCAGACCAGATCCCTAAAATCTTTCTTGATTGGGGGCATGAAATGGGTGAAGAGATCCATCAACCGATTGGAATTCGAAAGTCAACTTTGGAGGCTTCGGGGCTCGCGGTCGATTGCAACAGGCTGGCGGTCGACCAGAAATTTGCAGGAAACAGAACCGTTGCATTCTGTTATTTTCGGTCGACCGGGATCGGCCTGGCGGTCGGTCGCGCTACAGTGTCGACCTAGCTACAGTGTCGACCAATAGCTAAGGTAAATTCCTGACTTTAAGATTTCACCCCCAAACTCCATTGCAACCCTTCCAAACTCTATGGCATCAAACTCCTTTAATCTTGGAGGGATTATACAAAGAATTTAACCTATAAAACCACGATAAAAATGATTATAACTTTAGCTTAATAATCAACATTATAAATGTATGAAATGCATACATGAAAGCCCATGTTTAAGGTGCATACAAACACTTGAACCATAAAAGCTTTAAGGTGAAGGTCAAGAATTATTTCTATGCAAGTGAGCAAAGTCTGAGAGCAATTTAGCCATGCACATATACAAGTGAACACTTTGAAAATATGATTGACTAAAGATCAAGATCAATTGATATGCATTTGTCCAATATGAATGTATCATGTAACTAAGCTCCATGAAAAGTATGCATAGGAAGCATTCAATGCACATGTTCAACTCAATCATATTCAACCAATCGATATGAACAATCAACCATTTAGTTTAGTTATCATCATTCACATAATCACACATGAAGTGTAGTTAGCATCAAAACCATAGCAATACACACTAAGTTTAGTTATCATCAAAACCATAGCTCAACAATCTCCCCCTTTTTGATGACGACAAATTTAGTGATGAATGAGCACAAACTTAGTGATGATGACAAACTAAATGACGATAGAACATGTTCTTCTCCCCCTTACACATGACAATCAAGAATCTTTTTCTCCTGACAAGGGCAATCAAGAATCATCACAAAGGCAAGCATGAATCATCTTTTTCTCCCCCTTTGACATTATCAAAAAGTGGGATAAGGTAAAGCTGTCTCCCTTAACAACATAACTTGCTCCCCCTTTGACATTATCAACAGGTAGGGTAATTCCAAACATTCTCACACATGAACACTATCAAGATGAAGGGAGGAAACCACAAAGGTTCAAATAGCGGCATGATGAATGAGCAAGGAACAAAGACCCACAATTAAAATTTTGATGAAGCACCAAATCATGATGAAGGAGAAAATGATAAACAAGTGGGTTCATGGAATATCTGGGAGGCACCAAATCATATTTTTGTTGATTTTCATGTTACAGATTTTTATTTGTTTTGGAGATACCAATTGTTGATTATTTGAACGTGCTAGGATGAGTAGAGCTGATTTCACGCTTCTCCCCTTGGTCAAACAAAATCCAAACCTTATTTAACAAGTGTGCAGCATGTGAAGTCTATTCAATTTTTGGGTTTTCATTATTTTCATATTTTAAATTTTTGATTTGTGGTTTGAAATACATGAGATGCAACATATGCATGTAATGACATGTAAGATGCATAAACAAACAAACAGACAAATACGTATATATACATGCAACACAGCTCCCCCGTACTTATTTAAGAGGGAATGGGTATAAGAAGGGTGCATGAGGGTCATAGCAACAGAAATGTTCACTTATAACACATGGGAGATTGTGCAATCATATGGGAGATTCATGCAATTGCTAATGCAGCCAATCAATTTTCAGAATATATAATGAATCAAATTTCCAATGTGTAAGTGAGTAACATGAAAAATGATAGTTGTAATATGGATATTCAGATTTTCATATTAATACAGGAAGATATTTTACAGACTGCACTTCAATTTTGAGAATAACGTATTGGAGGCTACGCTCTACCACAATAAGTTTTCACCATCATTTTTCAACTCAACCATTATCACAGATAGTTAGAATTTTTCAAGAGTGATCAGGTTTAAATAATTCCTTTTTACGCGAGTAGACGCATGGAGCTCATGCCAGAATTCTCAGTTACTCAGAATACTGAAATATTTCACCTCATTTTGAACCGAGGTACTTTAGTCAACACTTTTCAGAAATGAACCACATCACGTCTCAGGTGACATGTGCCCAATTTACACATTGAGACTTAGCATTGCTCTGCCTTTCATTTTCATTCGAGATTTTAAAAAAGGATAGGTAGGCAGCTTTTTCCTCAACTATCTCTTCAACATACATGCAGTAAGTTTAACATCTCGAAAGTGTTGAAAATAAACTCATATATCTGTTGACACCCATTTTAGCCCACAAGTTGTGTCATTTCTCTTATTCATCATTTTTGATGCCCCGAATTAGCCATTATTTTGGAGCTTCCTTGGATGGATTTTGAGCCCATTTTTACCATTTCATATCCTTTGAGTCTTGGAGATCATGATTTTCTAGAGCCCTGGAGCTTATCTTATCAAATTCCGGCTTCCAAGTCGACTTACGGCCCATTTAGGCCGGCTTCCCTCAAACATTCTGCTCTCTCTCACTGTGCAGTCTTGAAAGTGGTCCTTTTTCATCTCCTTCGGTTCCTCTTTTCAAAAAGTTGTCTTCATCAAAGTTGTTCATATTTCAAAGGTCTACAACTTCTTCTTTTACACGATTGTCCAGTTCTACCCCGATTGTGAGTTATTCGCATATTTCCAGCAGGCTGTGCTGTTCACCTATTTTCCAAAATTTTCCTCTCTCTTCCAGCCCCATTTTCTCTCTCTTCTGGTCATTTTCTCAACATGCTTTCTTCATGAAAGTTGTTCCTATCTCTGTTATCTACAATTTCTTCTTCTACCACTTTCGCTAGTTCTCCCCCGTTTGAGAGATACGTTTCAATTTCTGAAGTCGCGCGTAGTCTGCCCAGAATCTGCCTCCATCAATGTGACGGCCCTATACAGGTACGTTACATCAGTGTGACAGTCCTACGATAGACCGTCACACCGAAACTTGCCCGAAACACCCTGTTCAACCCCCAGAATGTGGCGGTCCTACCCTAGACCGTTAGAGTCCATGTGACGGCCTAGTATGAGTGCGTTACACCGAAACTTGCCCGAAATCGTCCCGTTCGATCCCCAGAGTGTGACGGACCTACCCTAGTCCGTTACATCATCTGACGGTCTTACGATAGAACGTTACACGCACCTGAGAGTCCAATTCGTGCTGGACTCTGCTCCGTTTCTGTGCGCCGTAGCCCCCTTGCATAGTCCATAACTTCTTGAATTCTACTCCGAATTGAGCGCCGTTTGTTCCTATGGTTTCTCCTTGGTATTATCTTGAATTCAGTCCAAAGAACTCTAAATTTCATTGACTATATCTCTCGGGAGCTGGGTCGCAAGATCAGGATTTAAGTATCCTAGTTCAACTAAAACTCTGCAGATAAGGCTCCGGGGCTACCTTCCAAGAGCCATATCTTCTAGAATCCTCCTCCGAATTGATCCCCGTTTGTTCCTATCTCTTGTCCTTAGTATTATCTCAAGTTTGATCTAGAGAACTCGATTTATCTTGGACTCTATCTACGGGAATCGTGATAAGAAGATGAGGCTTTCTTACAAAACTCTAAAAACTGCCCAGTTCGTAGTCGCGACGGGGGGCTCTTTCCGGACGTGGGGCGAAGCCATGCTGCAATGCCGACTCACAACTTCGACCCTATCTTGAAGAGGGAAGTATTAGCTTTCCATTGCATCCTTCTGGGCTTGATTTCATGGTCTACACTCTTAGTTCTCTTCCTCTTAAAATCACAAATCATCACAGTTTCCTGCACTTTCTGCTACACATGTGTTTTTCTCCGTTTTGCATCATCGTTTTCTCTCTATTCTCTCAATCAAATCTCGTGATTTCAAATCTCATGCATGCACAACACACCCACCTATCTTTTCCACCCTTCCACAGGGGTTAAAAACCTCCCCCCGGTGCGTTCTCCCCCTTTTATTCATGCTATTTTATCACTTTGGGCAGATTTCTACACTTCATGTTCTAATAGGTTTTTGCCTTTGTGTTTCATCTTTGTTTCGCAGGAGATCATGAATACAACGTGAGGCCTTCTTCATCTAGCTGGCTGGAAGGAGAAGAGGTTCGATTCCACAAGTTCCCCGCATCCCGTTTTTAAGTAAGCGCGATCAAGTCTTTAAGTTCCAAGGTACACGGCGTCGTTCCTCTTCTTTCTTCATCCTTTGGCGTTGTTGGAACCTTGGTGGCGATCACGGTTAGTATTTCTCATCCTTTCACCCCCCTTGTCTTTGATTCACATGTTTATACATGTATGTATTTAAGGGGGGCGGGATAGGAATCTAATTAAAAAAATAAATCAATAGTTTTTTGGCGATCACGGTGGGACACCAAAGCCCATCACGCTTGTTTTCATGCTGTTTTGTAGGTTGGGTGGGTGCATGTTCATGTTTAGGTAGTATTTCCTCCATTCTCCCACTATTTTTGGTGTTTTACGGGCTCTAGTTATGTGACGGTCTTATGGTAGACTGTCACGCTCATATAACGGTCATTTGGTAGACCGTTACAGCTTCTGGCAGTCTTGCGCGCATGCTCACAGGGCCATATTCATCGGGGCATAACTTTTGATCTCGGAGTCCGATTGAGCTGATTCTTGTTGCGTTGGATAGCCCTTTGTATTATGTTTCCATCCATATATAATTTGCATTATTTGGTTAACATTTGCATATTCTAATATTGTCCAACTTTTTGAGTTTTCTGCATAAGTTCTGCAGGCAGGCTCAGGGACAGGTTCACAGGTACATCTTTACTCAGTGATTTGACTACCTTCCCGGTGTCTGATTGCACTGATTTTTGTTCTATTGGATAGTCATTTGTATTGTCTTTCCATCCATAGCTTATTTGCATCATTTGGGTCTCATTTGCTTAGTAAAAATTGTCATCATTTTAGCATTTTATCCATAAAATCTGCATGTGGTCTGCGCACAGGTTCACGGGGGCAACTTTGCTCAGTGATTTGATTGACCTCCCGGGGTCAGATTGATCTGTTCTTGGGCCCGTTGTGCAGACCTTTGTATTGTCTTTCCATCTATATACTATTTGTTTTAGTTGGATCATGTTTGCATAGTTTAATCTAGTCTTGATTTTCTAGTTTTAAGTTAGAAATTGCATGCACTCCGGTGCACATAGGGTCATACATTGCATATCATAGTTGCATTTCCTACCTTGGTAAGTGATCCTCTCGCTCCCATATTCCTTGGGCTCGACTAGGTGATCTTATCCGGGACCTCCATAAGTCCCCGCGAGCCGTGGATTCCCACACGAACGCCGGGCCGGTTGTACCTTTCCACACCTTAGGCTTGCATTTGCATACGTGTAAGGGAGTTAACCTTAGTCAACACAAAGTTTGGACCTTATTCCCATAGGATTCCTATCTTGAGAGAATTTTTCCTAATTCAAATCATTAAAAGGTCTATTAAAACCACTAAAAGATTTCCCATCATATCAACTTGTTTGACTTGGGTGAAAACTCTCACATTGCATTGTTTGTGTTGTTTGGGCTTGTCCAAGCCCATTAGTGGTTTTTGTGCTGCATTCTTTCATCATCCATATATTTTGTTGTTGTTAGGCCCATTTAGCTTAGCCCATTTTATGTGTCCATTATCTAGTCCATTGTCCCCTGATCCGTTGTCCATTAGTGGGTCAGTCCCCTCTTGTCCTCGAGCCCATTAAGCCATTGCTTCCTCACTTGTATTCTCCTTGATATTCTTGTATTAAGTGTCCATTTGCCCTCATGGAGTAGTATTCTAACTGCTTGTATCATTCTTCTTCCCAATCTTCTTCTTATTCTCGCGTGGAATCCTCTTCTCATGTGGGACCACCTTCCCGTGGTCCTTCTGATCCATCCGAGGAACAGGCTAATCTCATGGCCCATCTTTCAAGCCTTGTTCGTCAAATGGACCCGGCCCAGGCCCAACGCATCATTACGTCTCATCTTAATGGGCCTTCTTCTCATAATGGGCCATCTTCTGTTCATGGGCCTCTTTCTTCTCCTTCATATGCTATTGGCCCGATTTCTAATGGGACTTATTCTCTTAATGGGCCTCATCCTTCTGCCCATGTTGCTGCCAGCCCAATAGGTCCTTATGATCATGCTTCTTCCGGGCCCACATATCCTTCCATTCTTGGAATGGGCCCTTCTTCTTCTCAGCACGGATCCTCTTATCCGGCCCACTATCATCATACTGGTCCTAATTCACATCCTCTTGCTCAAGCTGGCCCATATTCTTCTCGATCTCTCCCTACCCAGGAGATGATTGCTCAAACCCAATGCCAACTTGATGAGATTCAACACCGGATCGATCCCAAATCCTCCTTAAGTATTCCATTCGCTTTCCAAGGTCTTCGGCTCCCACCTCCATCACAAATTCCCACATATCGCCATTATAGTGGAGTCGGTGACCCGTATGTGCACTTGAAGGAGTTCGTTTATGAGTCGGCCCAGTTTCGACATGACCAACACTTGATGGCTTATATGTTTGGTCTGTCATTGGAAGGCCCGGCTCGGGATTGGTTCTTCTCTCTTCCGCAAGAGCAAGTTGTGAGTTTTCAAGCCGTTCAAGAAAAGTTTATTCAGCAGTATCAAGACCAGGTTGGGCCCAAGTACTCTATTGTGGATCTGGCCCATGAGATGATGAAGCCCGAAGAGGAGTTTTCTACCTTTGCTGATCGTTGGCGTCGCTTGGCCGTGCAAGTCCCGGGGCACATATCGGAGGGAGAACAAATCAAGATGCTGATATCCAATGCCGCGCCCAAGTATCGGTTTATCTTAGCCCTCAATGACATCACCTCCTGGCAACAATTATACAGCCGAGCCCGCTTCATTCGCCAACAAATCCAAAATTCCCTTGACCCCGAGTCTCCACCATCCACGTCCACATATCAACCTTCACCCTCCACGTATCAACCCTACGCTCCCATGAGTCAGCCCGCCATGAGCCAGCCTTCCGCTGCATATCCCTCCATGAGCCAACCTCCCGCCTCTACGTACCCATATGCCTCCGCATATCAACCTTCCATGAGTCAGCCTCCCGCATCCACATACATGTCTCCATCTCCACTTCCGGTCAAGGGAACACCACATCCCAAGCAAGTAGATGCCGTCTACATACCCCCTCATCCTGTTCCACACATGCCATCACCGAAGCCCTCCACCACTAGCCACGTACTCCTGCCTACGCAACCTCCACTTCCGTCTCCACAACCTTCTCCACCATTACATATCCCTCGGCATCCACCTTGCCCGAAGCAGGCTCCTCATCTTCCGTTGCCGGAGTGTTTCACCAATATATTTCGGGCTTTGATGGCCACTCACGCATTGTCGCTCCCTCCGGTTGTGCCTTGCCGACCCACGGTCGGGGATATGCTTCAGTTCTGTGATTTTCACCGCCAGTAGGGACATTTGGTTGAGAATTGCCCCGAGTTCCGGGATTATGTTTATGATCTGAAAGATCAAAAGAGGATTGATTGGACCGCTATTCACAAAGTCATTTTACATCTTCGCAGCCAACAGCAGCAGCAAGAAGCGCCGCCTAAGCAGTCGTCTCCATTACTTCAAGGCCAGGGGCACCCTTGTGATTCCTCGTCTAGTGCTGCACTCGCTCCGTCACCTACTCCGTTACCTCTGCCATCTCCTACCCCGGCTCCATCGCCGCCACAAACCCAAGCCTCTGCTCATGCTAGTGCCTCCCCTTCTTCTCCCGCCACCACTACCACTACTTCTATCCCTAACACCGCTCGACGCATTGTATCGACACGTCGACGGTGGACACCACAACCTCCCTCTTCAACCTCTCCACCTCCATGTCCACTACCCCCATCGCCCTCATCACTATCCTCACCATCTCCATTGCCATCACCATCATCTCTGTCTCCACCGCCAGTGCTTCCATCACCACCTCCATCTCCACCCTTACCTCCATCTCCGCCATCACCTTTGCCCGAGCCTGAGCAAGCCACACATTGGCCTATACCTTTACCCTTAGCCACGCCTTCACCTTCGCCTTTGTCGCCACCCAAGCCTACCATCGCCACATCACCTGCGCCTTCACTTTCCATCACCACTCCCGTTGGAGCCTCCATGCCTTCCAAACCTTCACATGTTCCACCCAAACATATTCCCTTTACTTCTCCAACCACTTCCACCCCACGAAGCGGGTGTGCGCTTCCTTTGGTGCCCCTTGGGTCTAATCCCCAGAGAGACAATAAACCAAGTCAGGATGATTCAGTGCCGGCCGTGCATTTCAAGATTCAAGATTTTATCTATCGGATGCCGGTTCATGTCCTCGTCCCTGGTTATTTTGGGGATGATGCGTCTCTACTTTCAAAGATGAGAGTTGCTAAGAAGAGTTCCCTTGAGTTGATGCTAGTTTCTTACTGAGCGAGGCAGGTGGCAATCTCCTTGCTCGCTGGAAAGTTCACCATTGATGCTATTATTTCTCCTCGCTCTATTGATGTTCAGATGACAGGCCAAGAAGGGTTCTCTACCCGTGTTGTGCTAACGCATACGGCCGCCAAGCAGATTATGGATTCTATGTTCGAGGGGCAATTGGCTGTATCTTCTACACTTTCCAAGGATATTCTGCACTTGTTATGCAATCTTCTTCGGTTTATTAGCAAACCGGCCATGTCAACGCCGTGTATTACTCTCCCTCAGCTTCACCCGTCTCTTTTACCAAGGGAGTTGTGCTTCAAGGTTGAGTTCCGAGTGGAGTTGCCGAATCTCATGCTACTTGTGCCAAGTAACAAGACTCCATGGTTTTATGATATTTAGTATTATGAGGAGTTAGTTGTTCAAGAACGTCCTACTATTGTTAGCTCTGGGAGTCTAGGGGCAACTGCCCCGATGAAGCTGCATGTTCACAGTCGGGCCAGGCCATCTGCTAGGTGGGCCCGTTATTTGAGAAGGTATTATAGATTAAGAAGCCCGAAGGTCCAAGCCCGCACCAGGTGGGTCCATTTTCAAGAGATTTCTGCCAAGAATAGGCGACGACGCAAACTTAATGGCCGTCGGTTGCGCATTCAGGGGTCCACCTCTTCCTCCCTTTCTTTTCATTCATCCTTCCTTCTACTCAGTTCCCACCCGTGGGTGGTGTATCTTCCTCCATCTGATCCTATCTCCATCATTTTCTCCTCCTTCCGTAGGTCAGTGCATCCCCATTCCTCTCCCTTTTCTCCGGATCCTCCAGATTTTCCCTCCTCTCACAATTCTAGGCCTCGGCCTATGTCTTTTCATCCCGATCTCGGGACATCTCCCAATTCTTCTCCTCCAGTATCTCCGGGTTCCGTCTCTAGTTCTCTTTCCTCGACCCTATCGGGTGTCTCTTATTCTCCTCCTCTGACCTTGTCGGATGATTCTCGTCCCTCTTCTCCGACCACGTCGGATGATTCTTCTTATTATCTTTCTACTCTCTCCTCCTCACCCTTTCAGGATCATTACCCTTTTTCTTGCTACTTTCGAGGCTTTAGTCCGCCTTGATCTTGGCTAATCTGGTTTCTTCTGTAATTGGTTCCTTGTTATCAAGGTCTTTGTACCTTAACGAGGGAGTTCTAGCTCTCGTCTCTCTTCCTTTTTATCCTTATTCGTCTAGTTTAATGTCTGCCGCTCCTCCATGTAGAGGAATCTTTGATCCTTTACTATCCTCTCTCTTTCATCCTGTCAAGCAAGGAATATGAAGCTTGTGCTGTGCGAAGCTCGATGATCTCGATTGCTTCAGGATGCTAGTTTCGTTCCGTGGATTTGTAAGGTATCTTTATTTTGTGCAAAGAACATGCTATTATTATCACTTATTTACTCCTGCACATTGTTAACATTAACGTTGGTTCCTTACATGGTTAAGTGGCTTTTAGAAATTTGCTTAGTTCATTTAAAATGAGTTCGCTTCTACAGCATCCTTAGGCTGGTGATAGCTCCGCGCTGGGAGTCCAGTTCATTCCCCGATCGTTGAGGGTGACCTTTGAGCATAGGTTTTCCACACACTACACGGCAAGCCATAGCTGATCTCTCTGAGTAACACCGTTGCTGCTTTGGCCATACCATGGGTATGCACAAAGGTCTTTTTCTTTTCTCTGCTCGGCCAAGTGTAGGGGCAAGAGATTGATGGATGAGATGACCAACCTAGGTGCTCTCCAATACGAGAGAGGTCTCAAATAGGGGCAGTCTTGACCCTCGAAAGTGAGCTTTCATGCAATATCTAGCCAATTAGGGCTTTCAAAATTAATGATGAATCAAAAAGAATATTATGAATCAAAGGCATGGCAAGAGTGGCAGTACAGTTCCCCGCGGGACGTCATGAGCCCGGTCGCATGCGTGCTTGATAAATATGGGTCTCAAAATCAAAGACACAAAGCCCCGGCACAACAGACCAACTCTTTGAGGGGTGGTGCCGTGGAAGGAATTCAAGTCCTGATGTCTCCCATCCTGCTTAAAGCTTGTCTCCAATCTTCTGTACCTCCCTCTTAGGCTGGGTTGCATCCCGGGTATGGCCTTAGTAGGGGCACCGTTCTTTAGAGGCAGTTGGTTGTGGTAAACCACCCTCACATGCACGCCCTGTTCAAGGGAAGTCTTTAATGAGAGGGGAGGGATGGCGATCCCTGGCCAGTAGTTCGAGCCTGTCTTTGGGTGCTGCAGATTGTTATTTCAAAAACCAAAAAAATGAGATATTGTCGAAAATCCAAAAAAATGAGATATTGTCGAAAATCCAAAAAAATGAGATATTTTAAAAAAATCCAAAAAATGAGATATTGTCAAAAATTCAAAAAAAATTGAGATATTGTTCAAAATCTAAAAAAATTGAAATATCGTTTAAAAAAATCAAATATTTTCAAAATCTAAAAAAAAAATCAAGAAAATTGAAAATCAAAAAATATTTATCTTTTATTGTATTTTAAGAACAGATACATAATCTGTTTGCTAAGTGTGCAGGCTGCAGGTTCAAGCTTTCCTTGCTCTATCTTTCGCTCTGCCTATTGCTCATATTCTTCGATCTATTCTCATCTCTTCAATATCTATTCTGAAGCTCATGGCCTTCTCAGCTTTCGCTTATTTGCTTAACCATGTTTCCATGAGAGGCATTGTCTCACGATTTTGAACCTGACGGTTCTGCTTCATCTGATCTTGGGCTTTGATTGAATAAATGTGTTTGTTGTCGTTATCATGTCTATGGTACTCCATGTCTTTTGTCTCGATGTGTCCTTGTCATATGTGTCTATGTCCTCTCATGTTGGTCGTATCTTTTGTCCCGCCGTGTCATACATCACACGTGTCTTTGTCCCACCATGTCCTTATACCACCGCGTGTCCCTGTCCACCGTGTGCGTGTTTTCTTGTCCCACCGTGCCTTTAGTCGCATGTATGCTTGCCATTTGTTTGTTTGTTATGTTTCATCCATCTTCGTTATGTTATGTTGTGCCATATTTTGTTCATATTTCTCTTATTATGTTATGTTCATGTCATGCTCGTTCATATTCGTTCATGCTCACATCATGTCATGTCATGTTGTTGGTTGTCTTATTTGAAAATCTATAAAAATAAAAAAAATCTGAAAAATTCTAAAAAAGAATGTCGTGTCGCTTGGCAGGTAAGTCAGGTATGGCTCTCTATCCCTGCTCATTGTTGCATTACTATATTGTATCTACATTATTATAGCCTCTCAAGGACTGGCTAGTTGCCCGTGTGTTCTAGGATCTAATGTTCCCCTTTAACAAAAACGATGATGATCTAAGAGCATACGGTTAATCGTTGGATAGGCCGCTCGGTTGAGTCGGGTGGGGGACGATAGACTCTGTCTCGCACGCCGTGGTTGCAAGAACACTCTTGACCCCGTCTTGCTCGATCTAGCAATATTATCCTTGAGTACTTTCTATTTTATCTTTCTTTGCATTCATTTTAATGATTTCTTTATTTTTAGCCCAGCATACATCATGTCATTTTGAGCATTCATGTCTCGTGATCTGTTCAAGGATTTACCCTCAGTAAATGGTTAATTGCACCTCAGTTCTCTTGGATAAGAGATTCTTCATTCCACTATGAATTCAAACGATTTCTCTGATCTTGCCACTTGGTCTGGTTGGCCAGCGTGATTCCTGTCTGGATTTTATCTCAATCTTATTCTCCTTTCCAACTCTTACGCTGTGTTCTTTCCGATCCCCTCATTGTCTGTGGATTGTGTCCCCGATGAGGTTGGTCGTGTTTCCTTTTCCTCCTTTAGTTTAGTTCTCCAGACATGTCTCATCCTTGCCAATCATTTCAGGTGGTTAGTTCGGCGTTTTCGGGAAAATTCTTGTTGCTTGTTGGTTTTGACGGGTGTCTTTTTGCCTTGATGCCCGCTTTTCAGTTCTCTCCGCTTCATCTTCACTTCATCTCCATTTCATGTCGCTATTGCTTTCGCTACATCTCCTTTCCATTTCGCCTCCGCGTCACTTCCGCTCGTTCCCTTGCAAAGCGAACATCAAGGAGGGGCATCTGTTGACACACATTTTAGCCCACAAGTTGTGTCATTTCTCTTATTCATCATTTTTGATGCCCCGAATTAGCCATTATTTTGGAGCTTCCTTGGATGGATTTTGAGCACATTTTTACCATTTCATATCCTTTGAGTCTTGGAGATCATGATTTTCTAGAGCCCTAGAGCTTATCTTATCAAATTCCGACTTTCAAGTCGACTTACGGCCCATTTAGGCCGGCTTCCCTCAAACATTCGGCTCTCTCTCACTGCGCAGTCTTGAAAGTGGTCCTTTTTCATCTCCTTAAGTTCCTCTTTTTAAAAAGTTATCTTCATCAAAGTTGTTCATCTTTCAAAGATCTACAACTTCTTCTTCTACACCGTTGGCCAGTTCTGTCCCGATTGTGAGTTATTCGCATATTTCCAGCAGGCTGTGCTGTTTACCTATTTTCCAGAATTTTACTCTCTCTTCTAGCCCCATTTTCTCTCTCTTCTGATCATTTTCTCAACTTTCTTTCTTCATAAAAGTTGTTCCTCTCTCAGTTATCTACAATTTCTTCTTCTACCACTTTCGCTAGTTCTACCCCGTTTGAGAGATACGCTTCAATTTCTGAAGTCGCGCGCAGTCTGCCCAGAATCTGCCTCCATCAATGTGACGGCCCTATACAGGTGTGTTACATCAGTGTGACGGTCCTACGATAGACCGTCACACCGAAACTTGCCCGAAACACCCTGTTCAACCCCCAGAATGTGGCGGTCCTACCCTAGACCGTTAGAGTCCATGTGACGGCCTAGTATGAGTGCGTTACACCGAAACTTGCCCAAAATCATCCCGTTCGACCCCCAGAGTGTAACGGAGCTACCCTAGTCCGTTACATCATCTGACGGTCTTACGATAGACCGTTACACGCACTTGAGAGTCCAATTCGTGCTGGACTCTGCTCCGTTTCTATGCGCCGTAGCCCCCTTGCAAAGTCCATAACTTCTTGAATTCTACTCCGAATTGAGCGCCGTTTATTCCTATGGTTTCTCCTTGGTATTATTTTGAATTCAATCTAAAGAACTCTGAATTTCATTGGCTATATCTCTCGAGAGCTGGGTCGCAAGATCAGGATTTAAGTATCCTAGTTCAACTAAAACTTTGCATATAAGGCTCCGGGGCTACCTTCCAAGAGCCATATCTTCTAGAATCCTCCTCCGAATTGATCCCCGTTTGTTCCTATCTCTTGTCCTTAGTATTATCTCAAGTTTGATCTAGAGAACTCGATTTATCTTGGACTCTATCTCCAGGAATCGTGATAAGAAGATGAGGCTTTCTTACAAAACTCTATAAAAACTGTCCAGTTCGCAGTCGCGACGGGGGGCTCTTTCCGGACGTGGGGCGAAGCCATGCTGTAATGCCGACTCACAACTTCGACCCTATCTTGAAGAGGGAAGTATTAGTTTTCCATTGCATCCTTCTGGGCTTGATTTCATGGTCTACACTCTTAGTTCTCTTCCTCTTAAAATCACAAATCATCACAATTTCCTGCACTTTCTGCTACATATGCGTTTTTCTCCATTTTGCATCATTGTTTTCTCTCTATTCTCTCAATCAAATCTCGTGATTTCAAATCTCATGCATGCACAACACACCCACCTATCTTTTCCACCCTTCCACAGGGGTTAAAAATCTCCCCCCGGTGCGTTCTCCCCATTTTATTCATGCTATTTTATCACTTTGGACAGATTTCTACACTTCATATTCTAATGGGTTTTTACCTTTGTGTTTCATCTTTGTTTCGCATGAGAGCATGAATAAAACGTGAGGCCTTCTTCATCTAGCCGGCTGGGAGGAGAAGAGGTTCGATTCCACAAGTTCCCCGCATCCTGTTCTTAAGTAAGCGCGATCAAGTCTTTAGGTTCCAAGGTACACGGCATCGTTCCTCCCCTTTCTTCATCCTTTGGCGTTGTTGGAACATTGGTGGCGATCACGGTTAGTATTTCTCATCCTTTCACCCCCCTTGTCTTTGATTCACATGTTTATACATGTATGTATTTAAAGGGGGCGGGATAGGAATCTAATTAAAAAAATAAATCAACAATATCCTAATCTTTAACACTCATTTTCATATTTTGTGTATGAAGTGTGCGAATTTGATTCAGCATGTATACCGAAAATATCATGAATACATAACAGTGTAACTCTCCCTAAATATATGCACTTATGAAATATGAACTCCCCCAGAGTGTACGACATGAAACACTCCAATAATGACTCAAATGCAGCATTATTTATCAAGAAGACATAAGGCCATATAAATGCCAAGGGATGGGGGTGAATAGCATATAATATCAAGCAAGCATGCAGAGGGAATGTATGCAACATGTAATGTAAGTATGCAACTGATACCAATCAAATTGATACCAATTGAATGAACTGAATGCAGCTAAGCCATGAGTTCTATTGCAATGCAACATTTGATCATATGATAGTGAAATGCAATATGCCAAGATAAAATGCAATGTGGTGCAACACTTCTGATGCCATATGAATGAACTAACTTCAGCTAATGCATGAATTCTAATGCAATGCAAAATTTAACATGGGTGCAAAATGTGAGTTTTTAGTTTTTCATTTGAGTGAATTAAATGCACCTAATGCATTGGATTCTGATGCATGCGGCCTATAGCTGTATGAGAATGGAAGGCATGATGCAAAAGCAAGATGAGAACTTTGATTTTCAAACCAGTGTGACAAGTTCCCATGAAATCATCAACATTCTGTGAATGAATCAACAAACATTTTTCATGACATGATCTTTATAAAATAGGGGTGTTTAAATGATCAAAAGTAGGCAATACAACCCAATTTTCAGAATTGTTCAACAACATATTTTTAAAGGTCATTCACTAATTTTAAAATGAGATATCATCCAAAAGCCAAATGTATGAATTACTTAATCAAAAATATGTTTTCAATTTAAATAACTCAGCTCAAGGATTCATTCATAACTCAACCAATCATAAGTCAGTCAAGATTTTCAAAATCTAGTACGAGGCGGAGAGTTTAGTTCGAAGACCCAACTCAACACATAGGGAGTGCTTCCAAGTGGACATAATCCACTCTTCCACAAACGACATTTGATATACTAGATATGTAATTCAAAACAAATGTGATAATGCAATTCAAATTGGGAAAAATTCAATATGCAATCACTTCACACACAACTCTCAGGATTTTCAATTTGATTCAACCAATTTTGACACGTTTATCACAGCAGGCTAGTAGATGACATATCAAGTTTGTAGAGTCAATACGTGTCATCTAAAGGTGTCACCAAGTGACAAAGGGCCATTGCATGATTGTGTATTTTCATAGAAAGAGGGGTTGAATTACCTTAGTTTCGGAGACAATGTTGGAAGCCTTCAATCACTAAAATAACCAACCTCATGAAGGTTGATATTTCAGATTTTACTTTCTTACCTTTACCTTGAGAATCTATTTTCTTCCAAGCCTTCCACCATGTCTTGGGTACTTGCTTCAACACATACAAGACCTTCACTACCTTGTACTTGGGTCGATCCTAGAAGTTGTTCTACACAGAGTATCCCATCTTCTTGTAGCAGCTTGAGAGGGTTCTCATTATTTTCATCCTTGCAAGGTATTCTTCCAGTTGATTCAAGCTTGATCATGACAGCTCCATCATCATTTGGATTTTGGGAGCACAATCTGCATCCAAAGATAAAAGAACTTGATTCATCAATTTTGATTCTAATTTATTAACAATGACATGACACATTCTTCTAACAACCAATCATTCCCTAGGAAGGTCTAGACATGATGCATGACTCAGCGTGAACCTAGACACTAGATTAATATGATGAATGTGGTTGCTCCCTCTTAATATGTGTGCATGAATGCAAGAGACTTACATTACACTATGGCAATTGTTGACAAACGTGAATTTTGGCATGACAGGATGTGAATACATATGGCAACCTCAATATGTGTGGTGGAAGAATTGAAGATAGACAGATAACTCTTAACAATATACCATATTACACTCGACATACATAAAGATATGCAATTGACAACTGATGAAATACATGTTTAGACATATGCATGATTATATTACTATAAGACTCAAAATGAATCAAAACCTTACACAGTCACTGGAGAGAATAGAAGGGATATGACCTGATTTTTCAAGTTCAGTTTTTGATTTTTCTTTCAACCTGATTCATGCCACTTGGCCCGTGTGCCTTACCTTCTTGATGAAAATAAATTTCATGCTTTATATTTCCAAGGCACACCTACAAAATAGAATTCTCAATTGGCAATCTTAGCTACCCAAATCTTTTGGGGTCCTTGTGGGTTAGGAGCAACATTGGCATGCAACTTTCAATTTTTAACAACATTCAAGTCATTATTTCTCATGAGAAATTAATCATGCTTAACATTCCCATATTTGTCAAAATGATGGTAGAGGGCACGTGGCATCATATTCCTTCTTTTCATTGGTTCTGCTAGTTCATGTGAGTGATCATGATGTGTTGAATGAGAGTTCTTTCTCTTCGACAATAACCAGTAATGTGAAGTTGTGTGTCCCCTTTTATCACAATGATTGCAATGCATGGAGGGTTTTGTGGTGAATGATTTCTTTATATTTTTCAAACCAGCTTGATTTCTACATGCTCTCAAGTCATCATTTTTCATAACGAAGTAATTTTGCATGGCATGTCCATGTCTTCCACAGTAAAAGTATGAGAGATTTTTCATTAGTGGATGTGTATGTGAGACAGAGATATGCTTAACATGCATAGTGATGCTAGCAATATTTTTAAATTTTTGATACATGTTGACTTTTTTATTTTTATTTTCCTTTTGAATCGTTTGGTCATTCACACTATTTTTCTGATTTGATTGGGTTCTTGATATAGTGGGTTACTAGGAGTGAGATGTGGAGGTGCTGGGTGCACAATTGTCATGAACAAATGAAGTATATGTTTTACTTTCAATTTTTTTTTTATTCACAGGATTAAACCCCAGCCCCTCTTTTTGAAAGTTTAGTTTCATTCCTAGTAATTTGTCGAGGTTATTTTGACCATCCACAAATCTAGACAATGAAGCATTCAAGTCAGAAATTTCTTTATCAAATGATGAAATGTACAATTCATAGGAAACAATCACATTTTCACAAGAATTGCTTTTTTCATTCAAATGTGTATTGATAGTTTTATGGTTTTCCACTTCTTGTTCCAACACATGCACCTTTCACATTCATCAACAAGCAAACTTTTTCCTATTTCAAAAACAAGCAATCTTTCAAAAATGGCATTATTCAACTGTTTCAATCCTTCATTTTCTTTTCTCATACATGAAATGACTTCTTCATGGTTTTTGATGTCAGTCATAAGGGATTCATTTTCCATTTTGAATTCCAAGCATTTATTACATGAAGAATTTTCTTTTTAAAATTTTTAAAGGTTTTTCACATTGCTTTCAAGTAAAGAGTTCTGAATTAACAAAACACTAATCTCCTTTTCAAGTTCTGAGCATTTATCACAAGAAGCATTCTCAAGAAAAGCACCTTCAGATTTCTTTTTCAATTTTTTGTTTTCAGACTTAACTTTCTTGTACTTTTTAGCAAGCTCATCATATGCATTCAACAAATCTTTATAGTTAAATTCATCTTCATTATCAAAATCAGAATTTACCTTTGAACTTGATCCACTTGGTGAGCTTGATCCACTTCGCTGATCACTCCTTTGTTCACTCGTCCCTGCCACAAGACATTGGTCTCCATCCTCTTCCCATATTTTGGTTAGGCCATCCAAGATATCCTTTGCGGATCTGCAATGGGAGACAAAAGGGAAATAATTAGAATCAACTGCAGCAGTGAGCAACTTTAAAATCAAAAAAAATTGATCATGTTTAAAATTTTTATTTTCAGTCCAGACATTTTTGTCCTTAGGCAACTCATAAGGGCCATATGAAACAAGCTTTCATAGCTTAGGGTCATATGAGTTGACAAGACTGCACATCTTTCCTAACCACAAATCAAAATTGCAACCATCAAACACCGATGGATTATTCAAGGTGTACATATTGGTAGTCATTGATCTAGATCACTCTAGATCGTTAGATCTATAAACAATCGAGCCTTAGCACTGATACCAATTGAAGTCCTGTGATCAATGACACCCAAGAGGGGGATGAATTGGGTGTTTTCAATTTTTAAAGAAACTTTTGACTTTTTACAAAATATGTGATAAACACTCTAACCATGAGGTTGAAATCTATTCAACTACACATTCGAATACAACATACACTAACCCTTACACTAGTCGACAAGACAAAAGCTGCGAAGTGGAATTAACACCTTTAAACAAGATTGAGAGAATTAACTAAGCAAGAAAGTAGATTCTCTCAAACTCTCAGTTCCCACACGATCATATAAAAGTTATAACAATCAAGCCATACAAATGCTCAAACTAAACCACAATGCACAGCAGTTTTAAGGTGGTTCGGATGCAATGATGGCAATCCTACATCCACCCCTCACCAAACCCGGTGAGGCTTCACATGGGGATGAATCCTCAAACGGAGACGACGCTCCAAGTACACACGCAGAATAATGCCTGCCTACACACACGGGGTCGCGCCCGTATACACACACACACACACGGAGATGAGGTCTCTAACACGATCCGATAACCGGATCAACAAGACACACACACACTGCGACAAATGCAGCAATCCACACACTGAACCGACCGGACACACAAACACACACGTAGATCTTATAAGACCCACGCATACACACTAATGAGACACAACACACACACGACCACGGATCCAACAATGATCCATACACACACAAGTTTTAACAGTTTATGACGAACATAAATGCAACAACCAAAACTTTAAAACAATGAGGCTCCGTTTAGAAAACTTCTGATTAAGACTCCTCCTGAGTGTATGCTGCAGATCTTGCGGTGATTCCTTCTTTACTCGAATGGCTTGAGAGTTGGATGAAGATGTTGATGCACGAGGTACTGTTCACGGCTACAGTACTCTTCCTTCTTCCTTGGACAAATCCTTGTATCTCCTTGATGCTTGTGAGCTTGTTCTCTTCCTTTGAGATTGATGGCTTCAAACGGAGCTATAGTACCTTCAGATGATGCTTGAATGGCTCCTTCTTCCTTGTAGCATCTTTCTTCTTCTTCCCTTGATAGGCTCCTAGGTTGATAGGCTCTTCTCCGGTTTCTCTTGGTTGATAGGCACACCTTGATCTCTTCTGGTTGAATGCTTGTTTCTTCAATTCATGGGAGAATGAAGGCTTCAAATGGACCTTGGATCTTCAGCTGCTTGGTGGAGCTTTGATTCACGGACTATTGTTCATGCTACAGTAGCATTCCTCCTTAGAACAGCACCCTCTTGATCTCCCTTGGAACTCTCTTCAATCCCCTTAGTTTCATTAGGGTTTATGACCTCCAAAGAGAGGTTTTATAGCCCTTGAGTGGTCTTGGACAAGCCCCAGACCAGATCCCTAAAATCCTCCTTGATTGGGGGCATGAAATGGGTGAAGAGATCCATCCAAGGATTGGAATTCGAAAGTCAACTTTGGAGGCTTCGGGGCTAGCGGTCGATCAGAACTGGCTGGCGATCGATCGAAACTCTGCAGGAAACAGAACAGTTGCATTCTATTATTTTCGATCGACCGGGATCGGCCTGGCGGTCGACCGCGCTATAGTGTCGACCTAGCTACAGTGTCGACCAATAGCTAAGGTAAATTCCTGACTTTAAGATTTCACTCCCAAACTCCATTACAACCCTTCCAAACTCTGTGACATCAAACTTCTTTGATCTTGGAGGGATTATACAAAGAATTTAACCTACAAAAATGTGATAAAAATGATTAGAACTTTAGCTTAATAATCAACATGATAAATGTATGAAATGCATACATGAAATCCCATGTTGTCACGCCCCGACGCGGAATATCGGGATCGGCAGTAGAAAATGCTAGTAAAGATAACATGCTAAGCTAAGAATTAACATAATACCACGAACAGAAATAACTCCAATTCTAGTATAATAATCATCAAACGTCTTTCAAACGACTCAAACAAAATCTCTACTCGGTTCCCGTACAATATCTAACATAAGTTCTAAGACATGGCTAGATGTAAACAACTAAACAAACTCAACATATCTATTAGCTGATACACTCCAAGCTATCACTCTCGCCCATTCCCATCCATCTGTGAATCTTCACCTGAGCTGCCTGGAAAGGGGGGAAACAACTATATGAGCGAATGCTCAGTAGGTCACAACATGCAAATATAAGTGATTAACCAATTAATTACATGTATATGAATGGAAAGAAAAGATATAACGATCGAATGAAACAACGTAATAACAGAAAGTGCTATAGAATAGAATGGAATAACAATATGACAAGAATGATAAGATTACAAGAATTGTAAGTTTATGAACAATATATATAATAGGAAATTGCAGGAAATTGGCCAACATCAAGATTGTAACAAAGTCAAACACGATTCAAGTAAGATATAAAAGATCATTGTCATAGACATCACGCTAGTCATGCACTCGGTGCAATGCCTCACCCTGTCATTACAAACTCCCATGGGTATAAGTACTTTTCGGGCGCTCTCCCCAGGACCAGACCGGGGCCCTATGGTGCATTGGCATTGATTAATTGGATCCAAGATCCCAAGTTGTCTAGACTTTAATCAAGTTAAATGGCCAATTATAATCAAGTATAAACTTACCTCGGAATATCCCAAGGCTAAGTTGAAGAATTACTGTCCAGGAGTTCAAATTATCAAGAACCATCATGTTCTTGGATTCAAAATCATAAAACATGGGGAAAACTAGTCTCTGGAAGACATTCGGTCAATACTGGGCCGCTCAAGGCTTGTGCGGTCGACACTAGGCCGCACTAACCGAAACTGGGCTGGGTTTAGCCCTCGGGAGGTCAACGTTGAACGGCTGCTGACGGGCCGCCCTTCTATATGAACGGTTAGGATAGGGCCGCACAAGGCCAGGAGGTTACAGAATCGAGGAAAGGATGTGTGGTCCTGACAGAGCCGCTCATGAGTTGAACGGTCCACTCAGGGCCGCCTGAGAGAAGTACGGTCCATTACAGGCCGCACAATACAGGGCCTAACCATGAGTTAGATTTTAGCCCAAGTGGGCTCCCGGGCTACCATAGGCAGGGTGGAACTGAATCAGAGTCCAGCCCACTGTCTACTGGTCGGCCTAGGGTCTAATGGACTGATCAAATCAAGGTTTGGCCGAAGATAGATCAAGGATAATCAACCAAGACAAGTTGGCATAAGCCAGGTATGAACGGTCGATATTGGCCCGTTCATGGGTATATGCGGTATACCAATAGCCGCGCATGTCTCTGTTAATCCAATTCTGTCAGGCATCAACGCGGAATATCGGGACGTACAGTTAGAGACTAGCTAGAAATAACACTAATAAACTAAACTAAACAATTACACATGTGCTAAGAGAGAAACAAATCTATTGATCAAGATGATTCCAATTTATTACAATAACCAACACTGCTAATACATGATCAAACATGACTTCCAAATCTGAATTCTAATACAATAACTGACTCCAAAGGTAATTAAGTACTAACACAACTCTAAGGAAATAACTAGAGGTAAACAACCATGCCCACACGGCATCTACTAAGAGGTACACTCTTATCACTCTTGCCCTTCCCCATCGGTATGCGCATCATCACCTGAATAGCCAGGAAAGGGGGGAAACAACAACTATGAGCTGACGCTCAGTAGGAAATAACTGGCAAGTTTACGTGATTAACAAGTTAATTACATCTTTCATATGCCATGCTAAATAAAAGAAATAAAAGAAGATACAATAAAATAGTGTAATACAAAGATCTTGCAAGGTCAAGAAATATAATGATGACAAGAGATAACAAGATAACAAGTACAAGAATTTACAATAGGAGATAGTAATAGAGAATTGGCCAACAAGTAAGTATTTTAAACATCATTCCAAGCACGATCAAGTAACAAGTAACATGAGATTTTATGTCATAGACGTTACACAAGTCAAGTACTCGGTGCAATGCCTCACCATGTCATTAACATCCCATGGGCTCACTAACTTTCGGGCGCTCTCCCCAGGACCATACCGGGCCCTTATGATGCGTTGGCATTGATTTATTGGATCCAAGATCCCACGTTGTCTAGACATTCAGTCAAGTTAAATGGCCAATTAATTAGAGGAATTACTGCCACAAGTATGAGATTTAAGGACTAACTTGTCCTTGGATTCACTAAAACAAAAACTCGGTTATACGGTCACTTTGGGCCGCAATACAAGAATTGGACCAAAACTCAGTCCACGAGGTCAAGAAAGAACGGCTGACAGTGTACCGTTCAGGTGTGTAAGCAATCCATTCTACTGGGTTAATAATGACAATCCAGTAACTTAATAATCAATTTAATCCTAATTCCCAAGTTAATATACCAAGGATATTATCATTTACATTAAGACAATCACCAGAAAGCTGATTCAAGGTGATAAGGTAAAGAACAAGTTCACACAGGAGTGAAATAGCATGCATTAACAAAAATTTAATTGCACAATTAACCACTAATTACGTGGGTTTCTATTTAACCATTGTATGCGTTGAAATGGAGATGATAAACGGCATGTTTTTACACTATGATTGAATATAGGGACCAATGTAATTTGAAATCATAGGGTTACATGAATAGGTCACTGGTTTCTCAAAAATATAGTTTTCAATTGGACTAAGTTGAATGGGTCAATCCCCTAATGGTCCGGATCGATCCTCGGGTCACAAAACAACATTATCGGGTCATACAGCACGTGGGTCGACCGATTGGGTCGACCCCTGGAAAAATTCCAGGCATGGGTCGACCCATTGGGTCGACCCCTGGAACTCCAGGAGCCTGCCTGGGTGATGGGTCGACCCATTGGGTCGACCCCTACTGCATGGGTTGACCCATTGGGTCGACCCCCACACTGGGCAGCATGGGTCGACCCCATGGTTCGACCCCTGCACTTCCAGAAACGGCTGTGGCTTCCGGAAAACATAAAAACTCATCCATTTGGGGTCTAAATGTGTTGGAATCTTAACCACATGCTCTAGGGTTCTTAATAGACATACTAGGGTCATAATACAAGAGTTTTGAAATATGAATTTCAATAGAAATCAATTGAATCACAACCTATCTATGATGAACACATGAAAACCTAGTTCTTGACATGCTTCTACTAAATCGTAAGGTTCTCTCAATATATACAACGAAATTTGGGGCTTCTTGTATCAAAAGAAAGCTACTTCGATGCTGATTCCATCCATGTATGATATGCTATATGGGGATCAAGATATACAACTTAAAATCAGCCCGAAATTATGCTTTGACTCAAAAGAACATACCATAAATCAAGCCTAGACATGCTCTTACTCAAATCATAAATTCTCTAAACATGCTTAGTAAAAATTAGGACTTTCTACGCCAAATGAAAAATAACATGCTGATGCTTACATCCATGTATATTAAATTAGAGTTTGGCTGTTATAACCTACCTCAATCGAAGAGAGAACTTAAAGCCCTCGAATGAAGAACGAACTTGACAGCACCTTATAAAAACTGCGATATCTCCTCGGATACCTAATGAAATTTGGGGCTTTTACTACCATTGGAAAGAGCTCGTCGAGAGGAACAATTTGATGTACTCAAGTGTAGATTTTGGTTAAGGAAACCTACCTCAATCGATGGAACAAAGAGGAGAGGAAGGAGGACGACGGCTACTGACCCACCTCCACTAAACGACCAAGAACTTCCTGGATCGAACTCCAATGCGAACACCACAGCCACCAAATGAAAATAGACTCGTAGAGCTTCATTTTGATAGCTCATAGAGCTTCTGGAGACTTCGGAGTTGGGAGAAATCGACCACGCAAGGTGGTGTTTGAAAACGGCGCCGCCAAGGTTGACCAAGCCAAAACTCGGCCGCCACCATGTGCTAGGGTTAGGTTTGGGTTCGATTGATAGAGGGCTATTGATCCTTAGATCGTGGCCTTTCATTTGCCACCGATTTGAGCTCATTTGGTTGAGTATTAAGCTCTAATTTGATGTTTTAAGATGAGGTTAGGTAAAGGTTAACTAAGTGTGCACTTTTGGGCTTAATCCACTAATTAGACTTAATTGCGAATTTTTGCTGGGTCGATCACAGAAGACAAAGTTGCTAACTACATGGTCCTTGACCCAATTAGCATTTTTCCAGATTTTTATAAGGTAGTCGAATTTTCACTATTATATTTTCTAAGGAATTAAATATTAAAAATCCAAAATTCAAGCATTAATTCACTAAAAATTCAATTTAAGTTAATAAAAGCTTAATAAATACATTGGGCTCAATAAAAATTATCGGGGTATTACAAATTCGGATTAACTCAAATAACAGAGGTTCGATTGAGTCTAAATCAAAACTAGGGGATACAATGGTTCAAGATTAAGGTTATCACAAGTATGAACCTAATAGCCATTTCAATTATCAACGATTTACAATTAAAATTGACATTCATAGGAAAGATGAATCAACATCGAGCTCAATTTAAATAAATCAACAAGAATTGTTTACTGTCATAAATTATAGTTTGTTAGGTGTGTTTCTAACATGCAATTAACCACTAATCTACTAACATAACATGCTGTACGACAATTACAATTAATCTGTTCTGTTACAGATGTGCGATCGATTCTGGACCTTACATCCCCTTGAACGGTCATAGACTGGCCGCACACGTCCCCTCATATCCGAAGACCTGCTGGATAAGGACGGTCGGTAATGTGCCGCATGGAGAGATGTGAGGTCTGTAACTGGCCGCAGGAAAAACATACGGTTATGGATAGGCCGCACATTCCAGGGAAACGATCAATAATCGAAAGCTATAAACGGTCAACATAGGGCCGCCTGTCTAGGATGTACGGTCTATCGAGTGGCCGCACATGTCCAAATAGGTTGCTGCCCCTTCGCCGTGCCCAACTCCAGCGAGGTTTCTAGGGTTAAATTAAAACATGAAATTCACATGATATAAAGCATGAAATTTGAGGCTTTTACTATCAAAAGAAAGAGCACGAAAAACTATACAAGATGCATGAATCAATTTTATGTTTACTGCATGAAATCACTACTTAATTGAAAGGGAACAATTATAACCCTAGATGTGACATGCTTCTACTAAAACCTAAAATTCTCGCAGGATACATGATAGAATTTAGGGCTTTCTACATCAATGAAAAGCTAACACGATGTTGCTTCTAACCATATATTATTTGTAGGGTTTGGCTTGCTATCACCTACCTGAATCGGTTGAAGAAGGAAGGAGAAAGAAAACCAAGGACGCCGGTACACGCAGCAACTAATCGCTCGAGATCTCCTTCGGTCCAACTCCTCTGCAGCCGTCGTTGGTTCTAAACAATTCTAGGGTTAGAGAGCTTCATTTTAATAGGTCACACACCTTCTGGAGGCTTCTATGCGCGGAGTATTCATCCACGCAAGTCGGGTCGATGTGAATGTCGCCGTAAAAGTTGACTCGATTCAAACTTCGTCGAATCCATCTCCTAGGGTTAGGGTTTCGAGAGATTAAGAGAGGGTAAATGATCCTCTCATTCTGCCCTTTCATTTGCCACCGATTTGGGGTCATTAAATGGAGTATTGGGCTCGAATTTGGCGTTTCAAGGTATGGTTAACTAAGTGTTTAATTTGGGCTTAAACCACTAATTCAGCCTACTTACATATTTTATTTGGGTTCGCCACAGAAGACAAGTTTGTTAAACATGTTATCCTCTACAAGAATATAATTTTTATGGATTTTTATAAAATAGTCAAAATCTAGCTTATTCTATTTATTAAGGGATTATTCTAATTAATTTCAAATAAATTTCTAAAAGAAATCGGGGTATTACACCCTCCCCCACTTAAAGAATTTGATCCTCCAAATTCAATGCACTTAATAAAGAGAGGGAGTGAGACAGCTCACCTAGAATAAGTCGGGGTACTGTCTCCACATAGTATCTTCTGACTCCCATGTAGCTTCTTCAGTTCCACGTCAACTCCACTACACTTTAACCATCGGTATGGAACGATTCCAGAGTTGCTGTTGCTTCCGATCCAAAATCTTTATCGATCTTTCTTCATCAGTCAGATCTTCCTTCAATTCGAAGTCTATATGCCGAATAATGTGAGTGAGATCGTACACATATTTCCGTAACATAGACACATGGAACACATTGTGCACTCCAGATAATTGAGGTGGTAGTGCCAAACGGTAAGCAACCTCCCCCACTCTTTCTAGAATCTCGAATGGACCAATGTATCTTGGACTCAGTTTGTCCTGAATACCAAACGTTCGAATTCCTCTCATAGGAGAGACCTTTAAAAATACATGTTTATCAACCTGAAATTCCAATGCTCTCCTCCTGGTATCGGCATAACTCTTCTGTCTTGATTGTGCTACTTGCAACCGATCTCTGATAATACGGATGTTCTTGGATGATTCAGAAATGAGATCTGGTCCAAGCCATTGCTTCTCACCTACCTCATCCCAACATAACGGGGATCGACAGCTTCTACCATACAAAGCTTCAAATGGAGCCATCTGAATGCTAAACTGGTAACTGTTGTTGTAGGCGAATTCAACCAATGCCAAATGATCACTCCAACTACCTCCAAAGTCAATCATGCAGGATCTAAGCATATCTTCCACTATCTGGTTGGTCCTTTCAGTCTGTCCGTCTGTTTGTGGATGGAAAGTAGTACTGAAATTCAGACGAGTTCCCAAGGATTCTTGCAATCCTTTCCAAAAATGAGAAGTGAATTTGGGGTCTCTATCAGACACAATGCTGACTGGTATACCATGTAGTCTTACCACTTCCTTCATATACAAAGCAGCCAAAACATCAACTGTCCATTTAGAATCTGTCGACAATCACCCATATTGCATCAAATCCACTACGAGTCCTAGGTAGACCCATAATGAAATCCATGCCAATGCTCTCCCACTTCCATTGGGGTATATCAAGGGGTTTCAATTTCCCTGCTGGTCTGAAATGCTCTGCCTTGACTTGCTGACAAACCAAGCATCTACTTACGAAGTCCGCCACTTCCCTTTTCATATTCAGCCACCAAAAAGATCTTTTCAAATCCTTGAACATTTTAGTACCTCCAGGATCAATGGTGTATCTGGATCTATGAGCTTCCTCGAGGATCTTACTCTTTATCTCAGCTACATCAGGTACACAAGTCCTTCCTTGAAATAAAAATCTTCCATCATCAGCCATCATGAATTCAGGTTTGTTACTCAAGCTTCCCTTGATCTCTACCAATTCTGGGTCATCATTTTACAGAGACTTGATTTCCATCAATAATTCGGGCTTAAATTGAATCTGAGAAATCCTAACCCGATCCTTGTCAACATTAAGATCCAAATTAGCTAACTGCTCCAACAATTTCCATTCTTGTAACATGAGGCTTGACAACTTAGCTATACGCTTGGGGCTTAAGGCATCTACCACAACTTTACCTTTTCCAGGATGATACTCAATGAAGAAATCACAGTCCTTCAAATACTCCAGCCATCTTTGCTGCCTCATATTGAGTTCCTTCTGAGAAAATAAGTATTTCAAACTCTTATGATCTGAAAACACCGTGAATGCCTCTCCATACAAGTAGTGCCTCCATATCTTCAAGGTGAACACCACTGCTGCTAGCTCCAAATCATGAACATGATAATTCTCTTCATGCTTCCTCAACTGCCTAGAAGAATAGGCTATCACTTTCCCGTGCTGCATGAGTACACACCCTAAACCAATACTTGAAGCATCAGTGTATACAACAAAACCTCCTTCACTAGAAGGTAAAGCCAAAACAGGTGCAGTAGTCAAACATTCCTTCAAGGTCTGAAAGCTTCGCTCACAATCTTCTGACCAATCAAATTTGATCTCCTTGCGGGTTAATCTTGTCAGAGGTACCGCAATCTTGGAGAAATCTTGAATAAACTTTCGGTAGTAACCTGCTAGGCCTATAAAACTTCTCACTTCAGTCACATTAGTAGGCTTAGCCCAATTCTTAACTGCCTCTACTTTCGAAGGATCAATAGAAATACCTTATTTTGTGATGATATGCCCTAGAAAGGACACCTCTTGCAGCCAGAAATCACACTTACTAAACTTGGCATATAACTGATGATCTCTCAATAGTTGCAATGCCATCCTCAAATATTCAGCATGCTCCTCCTCACTTTTAGAATAAATTAAGATGTCATCAATGAACACCACGACCTATTGGTCAAGATAGGGTCGAAACACATCATTCATCAGCTGCATGAAAGCTGCAGGTACATTCGTTAGCCCAAAAGGTAATACTACAAATTTGAAATGCCCATACCTGCAGCGGAAGGCTGTTTTTTAGATATCCTCCTCCTTAATTCGCAACTGATGATATCCAGATCGAAGGTCGATCTTAGAAAAATACTGAGCTCCTGCTATCTGATCAAATAACTCATCAATCCTAGGTAATAGATATTTGTTCTTGATAGTCAACTGGTTCAATTGTCTATAATCGATGCACAACCTCATCGAACCATCCTTCTTCCGGATGAATAATACAGGGGCTCCCCACGGGGAAGTACTTGGTCGAATGAACCCTTTCTCAAGCAGTTCCATCAACTGCTGCTTTAGTTCCCTTAGCTCCACGGGAGACATACGATAAGGAGCTTTGGAAATAGGAGTCGCACCAGGAATTAGATCAACAGAAAAGATAACTTCCCTCTCAGGAGGAAGTCCTGGTAGTTCCTCAGGAAAGACATATGGAAAATCTCGGACGATAGAAAAGTTCTCAATCTCGGTATTCTGCTCAGGGGTCACAAAAACAAAGGCTAGAAAAGCCTTACATCATCTTCTCATCAGCTTATCAGCTCGAAGAGCCAAAATAAGCGGAACAGACTTATGGTGTCTAATTCCTATAAAAGAAAGTCCAGGTGTCCAGTGAAAGACACAGAACTAGACTAGCACTAAACATTGGCCTCATACTTAGCCAACAAATCTGCTCCTAGGATTACATCATAATCCTTCATATCCATACAAACTAAATCAGCTGGCAGGTTTTGTTCATTGATCAAGACCTTACTAGAAGGATAGAAATACTTAATTGCTGAACCGGAACCAATACGAGTTGAAATCTCTAACGGAGAATTCATCAAAACTGGCTTCACAGTTAAAGACTTCCCAAATCTCTGAGAAATAAAAGAATGAGTGGCACCAGTATCAAAAAGAACAAAAGCTGATTTATCATGTATAATAAGAGTACCTTCGACAAGTCCACCCTCCTCGGCGGGTCCTGTCTCATCTTCTTGTAGAGCCTGGGGCTTGCCTTGCTGCTTCCTGATTCCTTATGGTTTCACCGGGGTAGCTTGCTCAGATAATAGAGGCCACTCGGGAATACGGTGGTCCCTATTGCCACAACGTAAACAGGCACCCAGCTTGCGCCAGCACTCCTCCATCTTGTGACCTGGATGGTCATAATACTTGCATACGCCCTTGAATGGAACAATAGGGCCATGTTTCTTGTCTTCAATCTTCGGCATCTTGCCTTTTTACGAACCAGACCCGCTAATATGCCTCTTCCTGCCATGACCAGGCTTGAAACTCCCAGAACCAGTATGGTGTTGTTCAATCTTAACACTCTTCTCACAGATTCTCTCCGTCATTTCTAAAGTATCTTCCAACACTTGAGCCTTTCTCACCATCTGAGAATAAGTTGGAATTTCCATCGGTGCCAACTGGTTGATATACTGCAGCTTCAGCCCATTAAGAAAGCGCTTAGCTTTCATCTTCTCGGTATATATCAAATGAGTAGCATAACGAGATAGCCGAGAGAATTGAGCTTCATATTCAGCCACGGATAGATTTCGTTGCTTCAAAGTAGCGAACTCAGCCGCCTTCTTCTCTTGTACTCGATCAGAGAAATATTTACCATTGAAGAATTCCTCGAACTCCTCCCATGTGACTTTTCTATCACCAAGGGTAGCATTCACTGCGTCCCACCATGTCCTCGCATCACATTCAAGTTGAAAGGTTGACAAGAGGACACGTTCCTGATCGCTGCATTGCATCACTTCAAAAATCCTCCCTATCTCTTCAAGCCAGTGCTCGCCTTCATCAGGGTCAGTCGAGCCACCAAATCGCGGGGGATTCATCCCACGAAAGTTCCGATAAAGATCGACAGTGCCATGATTTACAGCTCCTCCTTGAGTCACTTGTTGCAAAGCTTCAGTAAGTCCTTGAACCGTGCACTGCAAGTTCCTCCATTCTGTGCGTTCTCCTGCCATTGCAAAAGCCTACACGTGGACTAGGTTATATTAGGCTCGATCAAGAATGGATAATCGTGCAATGAGAT
Organism: Amorphophallus konjac; assembly: GCA_022559845.1. NCBI lineage: Eukaryota > Viridiplantae > Streptophyta > Magnoliopsida > Alismatales > Araceae > Amorphophallus > Amorphophallus konjac. The sequence continues at coordinate 102,587,011 of CM040119.1, read as the reverse complement.
TATTAACTCAACCCCAGTCTTCTACCCAAATCTCACCAGGTTGGGTCCTTAGACTTATAACAAGGTTATAGGTCCTACAGTATAACTTAGGATCCTAGAACTTAGAGAACCTAGGGATATTAGAAAGCCTAGGCTCTGATACAACCAAACTGTCACGCCCCGACGTGGAATATCGGGACCTGCAGTAGAAAACGCTAGCAAAGATAACATGCTAAGCTAAGAATTATCATAATACCATGAACAGAAATAACTCCAATTCTAATATAATAATCATCAAACGTCTTACAAACGACTCAAACATAATCAAACAAAATCTCTACTCGGCTCTGGTACAATATCTAACACAAGTTCTAAGACATGGCTAGATGTAAACCACTAAACAAACTCAACATATCTATTAGCTGATACACTCCAAGCTATCACTCTCGCCCATTCCCATCCATCTGTGAATCTTCACCTGAGCTGCCTGGAAAGGGGGGAAACAACTATATGAGCGAACGCTCAGTAGGTAACAATAGGCAAGTATAAGTGATTAACCAATTAATTACATGTATATGAACAGAAAGAAAAGATAAAACGATCGAATGAAACAACGTAATAACAGAAAGTGCTAAAGAATGGAATGGAATAACAATATGACAAGAATGATAAGATGACAAGAATTGCAAGTTTATGAACAATATATATAACAAGAAATTGCAGGAAATTGGCCAGCATACAAGATTGTAACCATGTCAAACATGATTCAAGTAAGATATACAAGATCATTGTCATAGACATCACGCTAGTCATGCACTCGGTACAATGCCTCACCCTGTCATTACAAACTCCCATGGGCACAAGTACTTTTCGGACGCTCTCCTCAGGACCAGACCGGGCCCCTTTGGTGCGTTGGCATTGATTAATTGGATCCAAGATCCCAAGTTGTCTAGACTTTAATCAAGTTAAATGGCCAATTATAATCAAGTATAAACTTACCTCGGAATATCCCAAGGCTAAGTTGAAGAATTACTGTCCAGAATTTCTGTCCAGGAGTTCAAATTATCAAGAACCATCATGCTCTTGGATTCAAAACCATAAAACACAGGAAAAACTAGTCTCTGGAAGACATGCGGTCAATACTAGGCCGCTCAAGGTTTGTGCGGTCGACACTGGGCCGCACTAACCGGAACTGGGTTGGGTTTAGCCCTCGGGAGGTCAAGGTTGAATGGCTGCTGACGGGCCGCCCTTCTATATGATCGGTTAGGATAGGGCCGCACAAGGCCAGAAGGTTACAAAATCGAGGAAAGGATGTGTGGTCCTGACAGAGCCGCTCATGAGTTGAACGGTCCACTCAGGGCCGCCTAAGAGAAGTACGATCCATTACAGGCCGCACAACATAGGGCCTAACCATGAGTTAGATTTTAGCCCAAGTGGGCTCCCGGGCTACCATAGGCAGGGTGGAACTGAATCAGAGTCCAGCCCACTATCTACTGGTCGTCCTAGGATCTACTGGACTGATCAAATCATGATTTGGCCGAAGATGGATCAAGGATAATCGGCCAAGACAAGTTGGCATAAGCCAGGTATGAACAGTCGGTATTGGCCCGTTCATGGGTATATGCGGTCTACCAATAGCCGCGCAAGTCTCTGTTAATCCAATTCGGATTAACTCAAATAACAGAATTCGATTGTGTCTAAATCAAAACTAGGGGATACAATGGTTCAAGATTAAGGTTATCACAAGTATGAACCTAATAGCCATTTCAATTTATCAAGGATTTACAATTAAAATTGACATTCATTGGAAAGATGAATCAAGATCAAGCTCAATTTAAATAAATCAACAAGAATTGTTTACTTTCATAAATTACAGTTTATTAGGTGTGTTTCTCACATGCAATTAACCACTAATCTACTAACATAACATGTTGTACGACAAGTACAATTAATCTGTTCTGTTACAGATGTGCGGTCGATTCTGGACCTTACATCCCCTTGAACGGTCATAGACTGGCCGCACACGTCCCCTCAGATCCGAAGACCTGCTGGATATGGACGGTCGGTAATGTGCCGCATGGAGAGATGTGTGGTCTGTAAGTGGCCACAGGAAAACATGCGGTTATGGATAGGCCGCACATTCCAGGGAAACGATCAATAATCGAAAGCTATAAACGGTCAACATAGGGTCGCCTGTCTGGGATGTGTGGTCTATCGAGTGGCCGCACATGTCCAAACAGGTCACTGCCCCTTCGCCGTGCCCGACTCTAGCGAGGTTTCTAGGGTTAAATTAAAACATGAAATTCGCACGATATAAAGCATGAAATTTGGGGCTTTTACTATCAAAAGAAAGAGCACGAAAAATTATACAAGATGCATGAATCAATTTTATGTTTACTGCATGAAATCACGACTTAATCGAAAGGGAACAATTATAACCCTAGATGTGACATGCTTCTACTAAAATATAAAATTCTCGCGGGATACTTGATAGAATTTAGGGCTTTCTACATCAATGAAAAGCTAACACGATGTTGCTTCTAACCATATATTATTTGTAGGGTTTGGCTTGCTATCACCTACCTGAATCGGTTGAAGAAGGAAGGAGAAAGAAAACCAAGGATGCTGGTACACGCTGCCACTAATCGCTCGATATCTCTCTCGGTCCAACTCCTCTGCAGTCGCCGCTGGTTCTAAACGATTCTAGGGTTAGAGAGCTTCATTTTAATAGGTCACACACCTTCTGGAGGCTTCTATGCGTGGAGTATTCATCCACGCAAGTCGGATCGATGTGAACGCCGCCGTAAAAGTTGACTCGATCCAAACACCACCGAATCCATCTCCTAGGGTTAGGGTTTCGAGAGATTAAGAGAGGGTAAATGATCCTCTCATCCTGGCCTTTCATTTGCCACCGATTTGGGCTCATTTGATAGAGTATTGGGCTCGAATTTGGTGTTTCAAGGTATGGTTAACTAAGTGTTCAATTTGGTCTTAAACCACTAATTCGGCCTACTTACAGATTTTATTTGGGTTGGCCACAGAAGACAAGTTTGTTAAACTTGTTATCCTCTACAAGAATATAATTTTTCTGGATTTTTATAAAATAGTTAAAATCTAGCTTATTCTATTTATTAAGGGATTATTCTATTTAATTTCAAATAAATTTCTAATTAATTTCAAAAAGAAATAGGGGTATTACACATGTTCATGGTGCATACAAACACTTGAACCATAAAAGCTCTAAGCTAAAGGTCAAGAATTATTTCTATGCAAGTGAGCAAAGTATGAGAGCAATTTAGCCATGCACATATACAAGTGAACACTTTGAAAACATGATTGACTAAAGATCAAGATCAATAGATATGCATTTGTCCAATATGAATGCATCATGTAACCAAGCTCCATGAAAAGTATGCATAGGAAGGATTCAATGCACATGTTCAACTCAATCATATTCAACCAATCGATATGAACAACCAACCATTTAGTTTAGTTATCATCATTCACATAATCACACATGAAGTGTAGTTAGCATCAAAACTATAGCAATACACACTAAGTTTAGTTATCATCAAAACCATAGCTCAACACGGTGATGGGGTCATCTCCTGCCCTTCCACACTTTTTCGTGGCTCCTAATGATTGCCAGTAGTGCTACATCTTGTTCGCCACTTTATTTCAAGTCATATGATGTATTTTCATTTTCGTATTTGAGTCTTATCATGTAATTTTCCTTTTATTTGTGTCAAGTACCTATGTTATGGAGTCATTTACATAAGTCATGTGTCAATTGGGCCCAACTAATGGGCTAGGCACATGGGCGCCCCCCCCTTCGGATAGTCTGGTCTTTAGTCCATTAGTTTAGGGTTATTTTGGTCATGTAAGAAGTTGGGTGCCTATAAATAGACCCCAACCCCTCCATTGTAGAACTAATGCATTGAGAATTAGAAATTTCACATTTGAGTGAAATCTTCCCCCTCTTCAAGTGGAGTGTGACTCTCCCCTTTCTCTCTCTCTCTCTCTCTCTCTCTCTCTCTCTCTCTCTCTCTCCAAGAGGAGTGCACCCCTTTCTCTCTCCTCACCATCCCACCTACTTTATCTCTCTCCTCCCCTCATTCAAGAGCCTCCCCGTTTCCCCACACCCCTCCATAATTCCACCCCCAACCCCAAGGTAGCTTCCACCACTCCCCACTCCACCATCCAACCACCAACTACTCACTCCCCTTCCCCAAGCATCTCTCCACCACTCTCAAGCCCCAAAATTGAATTTCCCTCCATTCCCTCTCTCCCCCTAGCCCCCTTGGTCGCCCTCCACCCTCTCTCTTCCTTCCCAAGCCCTGGCCAAACTCCATCCCCCTCTCTCATCCACCCTAGCTTGGCCTCCCCTCCATCCCCATCCTCCACCTTGTGCTTAGAGAGCAGGCCGCACCAGGCCCACCATGATGTGACACCACCTTGGGGTGATAGCCAAAAGGCCAATGCTCCTTGGACCTAAGTATGCAAGCACAACCACAAGGCTAAGAAGCCTACGTAAGCGGACATTCGTATGGCGCGGCGATGCCAAGTCGAGGAAGTGGGACAAGACACTTGCTGGTAGAGGGCCAGCATAGTCCAAGGTAAACCTCCCTTTGGGGTACGGATGCCCAACTCAATGAGTCAGCAATGGCCGAAGGGCGCGGGTTCACTCACTCACATCCACGGTGGTCGCACGAAGGCAGTGGAGCCTTGGGACCGGGCGCTCTCTCCCTTAACCAACGGCGCAATTGGAGAATATTAAACGAACAAGCACTATTGGGAGCAAGGGACGAGAGTTTACCTAGCCGGTTTGAAGAAACTGGCTCCTATCGGTGACGTGGGCGAGCGAGGAAGCGTGATTCCCCACACGCTGCGCCGATGAAGCTTCAACTTGATTACCTAATTAACCAGCAATGTGCCCCTTGCAAGGGGGTTGGACTAGGGGTTGGGAATTGTAAGAATTACAATCAAACACTACCTCAACGCAGGGAGGGGCTGTAAGCTGGCCAGGCGGGGTAGGGAACTTAAGATAAAACTGAAATGGCGAGCTAAGCCGGTTCTGCCAGTTTTCTGGATAGCGAGATAGGCAATCACTGTCGGCTCCACTACGGGCTCTCCCGAACTCCGTTGTTGATGAGACCAGCGCCAAAATCTCTGGGTTGGCCGAGGAGGACGTCAGAATTATTGGAGAATTTCTTGACGTCGTCGGTGGCTGGGGCAGGGTCTGGAATAGGACTGTTCGGTGCTGGTTCTGGTTTCTCTCAGTCTGCTGCTGCTGGAAGATGAAGGCGCCACGAACATTCCCGAACTCCGAATAAGGCGACATTAGAACCTCTGCAACCATGGACGAGTCCTCTTCAAGCTGGGACTAACGAGATTGTCGTCTGAGGTCGGAGATGACCGCGAAGACTAGAACATTGGAGGGGTGTTGGAACTGGCTCAGGGGAACTGACCTGGCGCACCTTGGGGAGAAAATCCGGAACTCTTGACTCTGAGCTCCAAAAATAGTTCTGCTTATTGGAGATGGAAGGGAACTTGAAGGATAAGCCCTCAGCCAAGTGTCGCCTCAATAAGCCCACGGTGCTGGTCGTGGAAGCCTCTGCAAGTCATTGTCGGTCATCTGCCCGGGAGGAAATGCACAGTCTGGGGAGATCGGCTCCTCTGGGCAGCTCCGAAGTTGGTTGATAGCGAGACTACCTCCGTTGTAAAGCTGACTAGACGACGATTCTGACGGTATATGGTGCACCTCCTGAAGCCTCACAATGATGCTGTGGCACTCTCTGCAATCTACTGGTACTCTGCAGCCTGTGAACTGAGAATAGGCTGTTGGTGTAGGGTTGTGTGTATGAGGGTGGGATGGCCAAGGGCAGCAAGGGGAAATGGGAAGGGCGACCAGGGGAGGAAGGGGTGTTGGGGAGGGGTGAGGGGCAGCCAGCAAAGGAGGAAGATTCAAATTTGGCCTAGGGTTTGAGCCCCTTCAGCCTTAGGAAGATGGAGAGGTGCTTGGGGAAGGGAAATGTGTAGTTGGGGGTTGGACGGTGGAGCAAGGATTGGTGGAGGTTCTCTTGGGGCTGGGGTGGAATAAAGAGGGGGCTGTGGGGACTTGGAATAGACTTAATGGAGGAGTGAAGAGAGAGAAAGTAGGTGGGAGGGGAAGAGAGAGAGAGAGGTGACCCCCTTAGAGAGAGATATATGAGAGAGAGATATATATCAAGAGAGGGAGGGGAGATAAATTTTCAATGGAATTTCAAATTTCATTGATCATCAAAAGGTTACAAATGAGAGAGGGGAGGGGGCTATTTATAGGCATTGACAATTTCTAGGACCAAAACAACCCTGAACAAAAGAGCTAATGACCAGATTGTCCAAGGGGGGGCGCCCCTGGGCCTAGCCCACTTAATGGGGCCCATTAACCAACCTAGTCATCCTAATAACACTCAACTTAGGTAAATGACTATCTAACCTAGGTACTGGACTCAAATAAAAGGAAAATTACAATGATATGACTCAAATAAAATTACATATGACTCAAAAACAAATGACTAGATCATGTCGGACGCCTCTGGGGGTGAGGAGAAGGGCCGTGAGTGTCGGAACGGATGGTGATGACCCCATCATACTCCCGGGGTGCGAAAAACTCGACTCCGTCGAGTAAGAGTCCTTCCCTCCTCGGAGGGTGTAGAAGTGGTGCCGCGCACAAGTCTCCCGAAGGAAGCCGAACCTTCCACCTAGCAAGGTAGCACCCGCACACCTTGCTCCTAGTGATGATAACATGTTCATCCAATATTCTCTCAAGTTGCTTACGTCGGGCTCTCTGGGCCGACGGTGCTCTCCTGGGGGAGAGAGTGGGTGCTCTCTCAAGGGAGGAAGGGGGCTTGATATCCTCACTAGGTGCCACCATGGGACCCTTGTGTGACACAAGGCCTTCCCTATTGGAACTAAAGCTAACTCTATATCCCTCGAGGAGGCCTAACTCATGAGCATTGGTGCCAATGCACCTCAAAACCTAGAAGGGACTAATCCCACAAAACCTCAGTCTTGAGTTGTCTCTATGTTAGAGCCTCTCATTCCTCACCATCTCGGAATCACCCATTTGGATCTCTTGGTGGCGCCGGTGTGAGTCAACCTGCCTTTTGTAAATTTCATGGCTCTAGTTGATGTGTTTGCAAAGGTTATCATGCAATTTTATGAATGCTGACCTTCTAGTCGTTATGGGTGCACCTGGACAACCAAAAGAGGACCTACCATGCATGAGGTGTTTTTCGGGCTTGTGAGATGTGGGAGGTCCTGGGCATCCAAAAGTGGATCTAGCTTACTCATGCTTCCTATAGAGGTAGGTGAAGACTGGGGGACCGGGGCATCCAAACTTGGCCCTATCATGCATAAGTTCTCTACTCAAGGTTGGAGGACCGGGGCATCCAAATATGATCCTATCATGCGTAACACCAATGACGAATGGGGGAGGGCCGTTACACCCAAATATAGACCACTCATGCTTCCGACTTGACATGTGGGTGTCATGAATGAAAGGACCCGACTTACTATTCATGCCAAGTGGTGTGAGGTGCCAAGATAATTGTATTCCTACTCCAAAGATGACTTCCATGTGTGGGGTTGCGGGATGGCCTTTGAACTTTCATTTGAAAGGATCAAAGGGATCTAGGAAGTGGACATCATGGAGAGAGGCGCTTCCTTAATCCTTATGTGTATATTGCCCAAAGTCATAGCTCTCATGGTGTAACCCGAGTCTAAGAAATGGTGGACTTGATCCATCATGGTGGGTTGGGGTAGGGAAAGGTGGGTGGTGGGTAAGGTGGTTGGGTCATATGAGTTCCTTGGCTCCCATTGGAAGGGATCAAAGGGATCATGGAAAGGGTTACTAAGGGAGAGCTCTATGTCCTTAGGGTCCTCTAAAGGTGGTGGATTTCCCCCTCTGATGAAGTAATTGGGCCGTAGTCTTTGGTGGGTGGGTTGGCCATGAGGTGATGGTTTGGCTTTCTACCTGAGATAAGAAGCTCCAAATTGAGGAGAAGGTCGGGCTCATCGGGTGTGGGGAGGAATAGTAGAAGGTCGCTAGTGTAGCAACCAATGGTGCAAATTGAGGTGATAGACCCGACACAAAGGTGTAGGAGGTTAAGACTTCTAGATTGGTTGGTCATCGTGGTCAACATGCTCGTGAACTCGATTTACCATGCTAAGCCCTTAAGAAGATCCCCTAAGGTCTCCACTTGGTAGGATGATTGGATTGTGGTGTGATAGGAGGAGAAGGGTACTATGGGGAGGTCTAGCTCCATGGGAGGGTAGGCATGGGATGTGATGGGAGGGATTGGTCTCTCCTTTAGCCATCTAGCTAGGGACCCATCTATGATTATGGTGCCATTTGTGAAGGTTTGTAGTTCTTGAGGATCCGGACTGTTTGGAGTGGTGAAGGCTTGAGGCTCTTCTCATCATTGGTGTGAACTTGGGTTTCCTCATGGGTGGGGAGAGGGTCCAAGCTAGCATCTACTCCTGTGTGAGTGGGTGTGGCCTCCTTTCCCAAGGGAATGGGAAGGTCTTTTGGGGATGGGGTGATGATGGTTGGTGCATGGTGCACCCGGGGTGGTGGATAAAGGGAGACTTGGGTTAGGATAGGGAGGGGAAGTAGTGGAGGCCTAGGACATGGTAGAGTTGGGGTCGGGAGTGGGAGATGGGTTAGGTGAGGAGGCTTGGTTTGGTTGGTCTTGGGAGGTGTGTCCCTTATGGGGGAAGATGAAAGAGCGGAGGGTGGGACCATTTGGGCTTGAGTGTTGAGGGTTAGGTGGTGGGGTGTGGGGGAGGTGGCCAAGGTAGGATCGGTAGGGAGCGGTGGGGTTTGGGCCATTGAGGTGACCTTAGGCGGGCTGGGTGGAAGTGGAGGAGTGGTAGTGCTCCTCGAGCTATGACTACCCGGGTAGGAGGGGGAGGGTTGGGGTGTGTAGACATTTCTAAGCTCGGCCTTCATTTCTTCCCAAGTGTTAATCGGGGCTTGCCTACGGATCCTCCTTAAACCCTCAACCATTAGCCAATGAGTTTTGGCTTGCTTGGAGAGGTGCATTTTGGCTAGTCTCACTTTCCTCTCTTCGGTCAAGGGGTACCAATCAAAGTATTGGCCCATCAAAAATTCCCAATCTAGATAGAGGCTTGGGTTGTAGGATCCCTCAAAGGCGGGGGTTTTGACTTTCAAAAGCACCAACAGGTGGTCATCTGGATTTTTCCAGGGGTAACTCTCATCCTCCCTTGGTGCGGGCCTACTTCCCTCGAGTTTATCGAGTTGGGCCGTGATATCATCAAGCCACCCAAAAATGTTGGGCATGGCCTCCATGAGGGAGTTGATGCAATTAACATTGTTGGCAGCGGGGCTTCCAAGGAGTTTGGGATCCATTGGGAGAGGTGAAAGATATGGGTTTGATTGGTATGAGGTAGCCATAGGAATGGGGAAGTGATGATGCTCGGGGTGATGGATGCAAATGCCCTAGGACTTGACTTGTGGGAACAAGTCAACGACTTACTTTGATACCACTTGATGTGACACCACCTTGGGGTGATAGCCACAAGGCCAATGCTTCCTGGACCTAAGTATGCAAGCACAACCACGAGGCTAAGAAGCCTACGTAAGTGGACACTCGTATGGCGCGCACACTCAGCCCCAGGGTGACGCGGGGATGCCGAGTCGAGGAAGTGGGACAAGACCCTTGCTGGTAGAGGGCCAGAAGAGTCCAAGGTAAACCTCCCCTTGGGTTACGGATGCCCAACTCAATGAGTCGGCAATGGCCGAAGGGCGTGGGTTCACTCACTCACATCCACGATGGTCGCATGAAGGCGGTGGAGCCTTGGGACCTGGCGCTCTCTCCCTTAACCAATGGCGTAATTGGAGAATATTAAATGAACAAGCACTATTGGGAGCAAGGGATGAGAGTTTACCTAGCCAGTTTGAAGAAACTGGCTCCTGTGGGAGATGTGGGCGAGCGAGGAAGCGTGATTCCCCGCATGCTGCGCCGATGAAGCTTCAACCTGATTACCTAATTAACAAGCACTACGCCCCTTGCAAGGGGTTTGGACTAGGGGTTGGGAATTGTAAGAATTACAATCAAACACTATCTCCATGCAGGGAGGAGCTGTAAGCCGGCAAGGCGGGGTGGGGAACTTACGATAAAACTGAAATGGCGAGCTAAGCCGGTTCTGCCAGTTTTCCGGATAGCAAGATAGGTAGTCGCTATCAGCTCCACTACAGGCTCTCCCGAACTTCGTTGTTGACGAAACCAACGCCAAAACCTCCTGGGTTGGCCCAGGAGGACTTCAGAATTATTGGAGAATTTCTTGACGTCGTCGGCGGCTGGGGCAGGGTCTGGAACAGGACTGTTCTGTGCTAGTTCTCGTTGCTCTCAGTCTACTACTGCAGGAAGATGAAGGCGCCACGAACACTCTCGGACTCCGAATAAGGCGGGATCTGTACCTTTGCAACCATGGACGAGTCCTCTTCGACTGGGGACCAACGGGACTGTCGTCTGAGGTCGGAGCTGACCGCGAAGACCGGAACAGTGGAGGGGTGTCGGAATTGGCTCAGGGGAACTGACCAGGCGCACCGTGGGGAGAAAATCCGGAACTCTGACTCTGGGGTCCAAAAATAGTTCTGCTTCTTGGAGATGAAAGGGAACTTGAAGGAGAAGCCCTCAGCCAAGCGTCGCCTAAAGAAGCCCAGGGTTCTGGCCATGGAAGCCTCTGCAAGTCGTTGCTGGTCATCTGCCTGGGACGAAATGCGCAATCTGGGGAGATCGGCTCCTCTAGGCAGCCCGAAGTCGGTTGATGGCGAGACGACCTCCGTTGTAAAGATGACTGGATGATGATTCCGGCGGTATATGGTGCACCTCCTGAAGCCTCACGATGACGCCGTGGCACTCTCTGCAATCTGCTGGTACTCTGCTGCCTGTGAACTGAGAACAAGCTGGTGGTGTAGGGTTGTGTGTATGAGGGTGGGATGGGTAAGGGCAGCAAGGGGAAATGGGGAGTGATAGATCAGGTGGTGCACGGAGATAGATCCAGAGGGGGGGGTGAATGGATCTTTTGGGCTTTTTGCTCTATTAAAAATCGAACCCCACTAGACAATAGCTCCACGGAAGACACTTAACAAAGAGAGCTTCTACTGGACCAGTGAGCAAACACTTAACATTCTAACACAGACTCAGCGGAAGGAAGGTATAGCCCACGACACACACAACTCAAGAAAGCAGATAAGGAGTTGAATAATCGCCACCCAAAAGAACAATTAACGAACCCTGTGAAGGGGGCAGAAGATAAGGAACAAGCACTCAATTCAAACCACTACTCACAGGATTTTTTAGGTGATTCGATCTGTGATCCCAGATCTACATCCACCACTCACTCAAACTGAGTGAGGATTCCACTAGCACAAGCTAGACTTCAAAGTAGACTCAATCTGCAACAAACGCTGCCTTACAGCTTGACTCAGAGGAACACTCTCCTCACTTCTTCCAACCCGGAAGGAACCACTAGTGACACTCAGTCACTAGCAACCAAAGACCTAAGTCTCTCTTCCTCCAAATAAGAGGGAAACCACAAGCGACACCCAGTCACTTGCAAATTGGAGGACCAATCCTCCCTTCCTCCAAATCGGAGGGAACCTAGCAACACCCAGTCACTAGCAACCAGAGACCCAAGTCTCTCTTCTCCTAAGTCCACAGGAGGAACCCCGACCTCAAACCATTGAATCGGAAAACACAGTGGAAAACGGAAAGCAACAAAAGAAAAATAGAACAAATAGAAAATGAAAATGAATGTAGCTCTCGCAGGAGCAGATTAGTCTGGGTCTGATCCAGAAACTGACAGATAGCTGGACACTGCCTGCTTCAATCTCTATCACTCTCTCTTCTCTTTTCTTCTTCTTCTTCTCTTATCACACACTAGCTCTCTCTTCTCTTTTCTTCTCCTTCTTCTTCTTTCTCTATGGCGGCTCTCCTTATCCTTTTCTCTAGTACTTCGTTCCTTTGTTAGGGTCGTTTGATCGCAGAGGATGTCTTTTTATAGGGCTTCAGACCTAGACTCCCACAAGCTCACGCCTTGGGCGTGTGTAGGGCTTGTGCCCCCTTTTCCAAGGAATCCACGTGGCATGAACGAGAATGTTCCTCTGTTCATAGACCTTGGATCACGTGCCCACTCATTAGCTGCCTGGGATCACGTGCCCTTCTTATCTCAGTTCGAGCTCACGTGCTTCTTTAGTTCTGCCCTCAAAGTGTTTGATCGTGGGCCTTACCTGTCATGGCACAGAACAATTCATAACAGTCAGTGTTATTAACTAGGAGGAGTAGATTGTGCACAGACTTTGAATAGCATAAGACTAATGTGCATAGACTTTATAAGAAGACATGAACGGACGTTGGGTATGCACAAATCTTGTGTGTATGCGTGATACAAACCATGCACGGACCTGTATATGCTTATAGCAAGAACAACACCGAGTATGCATGTGTTTCTACAAAATTATGCACGGACTGTGAAAAGAACCACGGACTATGAAATTCAATGCACGGACCTATCCTCTCAAGGACTGAGATATTCACGGACTCTGAATTGAGAGATGCACGGAGCTTTTATTGCATAAAAGAGATGTGCACAGACTTTATAGACGTGCAGCAACAGGAGTTGCACCGACCTTGAATATTTACACAAAATATGCACCGACTAAACTATGAGAGATGCAAAGTAAGATGCAAACAGAGACACTGGATATGCATTGAGTCTAAGCTATGAGAGACGCAAGTGAAAATATGTATGTGATGCAAACAGAGACGCAAGTGTAGATGCAGACGAGTATTGACCGTGTGTGTGCGTTAGACGAAGCATGAGACGCAAGTGTAGACACAGATGAGTATTGACTATGTGTGTGCATTAGACGAAGCATGAGACGCAGACTGCACCGACCTGAACAATGAAGTGCACGGACTTCATATATGCATGAAGTAAAATGATGCACTTACCTTATAGATACCAAACATCGATGCAAGGACTTGCACCGATCGAGGCCTAATGAGACGCAAGATAAGACGGACAAATAATGTGCACCAACTTCCGTCTACTTGATGCATTGCCTTTATGTTCACAAAGTGTTAACTTTTCATTTTAAGTAATGAACAATGACATGATCAAGTACATTGTGGCTATCAGTCTGGCTAACATGCAGATGTGCACATATACAGCAAACGCACATTGACTCATGGTGATTGCTATCATCAAAACACATGGACACAATAATCTCCCCCTTTTTTATGATGGCAACACTGTGAGTCATATGCAACACTAAGCAACACAAGATAGCTATATGACTCACAAATATTCATCTAGGCAACAACAGGCAACAACAGGATAGCTATGACTCACAAATTCTCCCCCTTTGACAACATCAAAAAGAACGTATCAGGTAAATGAATGGAATTTATCAAAGACACAGGTGTTTTCACACAGTCTCCCCCTTACCAAATGTAAGAGTAGTGAGCAATAGATTTCCAAAACAGGTGAGCACATAAAAAAATGAGAGAGCAATGATAAGCAGTATGAACACAAATAGTTCCTCTCCTTTTGAGAAAAGATATAAAACACTAGATAATCAATAATTCATGAAATTGTTCAAGACAGCGCAAAACATGAATTCCACTAGTTCTCCCCCAAAGCTCATTCCAGACATGTATGTAAAGACACTCTCCCCTTTTGACTTCGAATGAGTTGAAACTAATAGTCAGAGCAAATCATAGAGCCGTACTCCCCCTAAAGATTTGAGGATAGGAGAATGACAAGGGACAGACAAGAAGAAATATCAGTCTGAGCAAGGAGATGTAAGCAAGAAGAAATCAGACTAATCTCCCCCTTAATAGTAGAAAGATGCTGATACCAATTGTTAAGAAACGAGATATCAATCAAAAGCACAGGAATGCAATTACAGATAGTGTTCGGTCAATCCTTAAGAGACATCAAGATCAGTGAGTGCAATTGATTTTGCCATTGAGTGAAAGCTGAGCACAGAGTATTGACTGAAAGAATAACTCATACTCCCCCTTAAACAGAGAATGTCCCTCTTTGGACAAATTAGTAGGTTTGGAAGAGATTCAAAGAACTAGTCAAGATTAAGCAGGTCAAAGCAGATCAAGTGGACAAGTCATAAGGTCAAGGAGAGCACTAGCAAAGACACATGATCAGACAAATAAAAGTTCAGGTCATGACAGATGGAAGCAGAATCAGTGTGCAATAAAGTTTCAAACACACTAGTTCAATTGATTTTTTCCCCTTGAAGCAAATGGCACATTAAAATGTTTTCTGGAAGAACAAGGATAATCAGAATGAGCAAGGTTAGTCATGTAGTTCAAGAAATACTTATGCTCCCCCTGAATTCAAGACAGATTGAATATTAGTCAGTGAGCAATGATAAAGACTAAGCACATGGTTTTCAATGAGCTTCAATCAAGATTTTCAATGAGATACCAATATCATAAATCCAAGAGTATGAATATTTCAGAGTCTTCCATTATAAGGGCTTATGAGTGAATCTTCATGGTTTAAATATGATGCATATAAAGTTTGTCAATAAAGTTCTTTACTCATATCTGAATTCAGATTTAATAAAAGTGAACCAAGCCCTCATGTTAACATGTTGATTAACCTCCCTACATCTTACTCAATCTATTTCAGTGACTTCTTTAGGAAAAACAATCATGAGTATTGAGGTTAAACAATTTGATATATCTGAATTTTCACCTTTTGGGTTCAGTAGAGATTTTCATTTCTTTTTATTTTTCAGAACAGTCACGAATAATTCATGCCTTTCATTGTAAAGGTTGACGCTGATTAGATGCCAGTACCCCTAGCTTACTCAGCAGAATATACCATTTTGTTTCAGGTATAGATATCACCTTTTTGCGTAAGGGTACACGTTTACCAGACGCAGGTACCCCTAGATATTGAGTGAAACTAACCTTTGTTAATTTTCTGAACAGAGTTAGCCAAGAAGCATCATGACTTTGGGTCCATTGTCTTTGACAAGGATCCTAGTTTCTCACCGCATTTAGCCATTGCTCTGCCATTTACATAACTGAATTAGCATTTAGATACAGCTATCCATAAGGCTTTGAAGAAAGACTTGTTTAAAAATAATACAGATTTCGTGCATTTCAACCAAATAGGTCATGATCTCAATATTTCAGATTACAGAAGGTTTTTCAAAAAATAACATGAAATAGTTGGTTAAAGTTTATTAACAACTGATTCAGATATTTTCATGGCATTTAAGAAACAAGCTGAAAATACATTAAACTTAAACCAATTTGATCTTTTCAGAACATTCATAGTTCCACATGATGGAAGATTCCTAGTATAAATGTTTTTCAGATTTATGATCAAGGTACGTAAATTGAAATCTTCTCAAGTTTCAGAATTTTCAATAAGATTCAGTAGCAGTCAAGTTGTGAATTAAGACACAAGCATCAAGGAGTATGCATGTATGTGACGGCACATGAATTTCAAGCATGTAGCAAAGATGACCTGGTTTATTGTTATAAGGCTGCAGAATTCAAGGAAATGACCATGAGATTTCAACATGATTTTTGTAGACAACAACAGGATATCAAGTTTGATAGAGAATTTCAAAGATATGTGCAACCATGGATATTCAGAGAGTTTGAGAATCATTTAAGATCATTAAGCTGAGAACATGGCAGATGTTTAATGTTCATGTGAGTTCAAATGATAGGTAAAGGCAAAAGAAACCAACTGAAATCAATTATTGATGTGAGTTGCTGGAAGAACAGAGATTAAGCAGTAAAGGTTTCAGACAGGGATAGAACACCAGACTCACCATGCATCTCAAACATTTTTGTATGCTCCCCCTGTCTATATGCAGTGAACTAATCTTTTGGAATTTTCTTTAGAAATGATATGCAATTAACTCATGTGTGCAAATGCACTAACTTTATGCAGCTTATGCAATGAAGGCTAAGCAAAAGATTTTAAAATTCATGCTCATGAAAGTCTAGACTGCTCTATATGAAGACCTGACTCTCAATACTTGGCGGAGGCTAGCCTTTATGACAGTTCTCTAAGCTACTATGTATATGAATGAGCATGTGTGGAAATGAACATTTTATACATGTGACAGCATGCAGGAATCAAATTCCAGCTTTTCAGATTTTTCAAAAATGCAATTTATTTTCAGTGACTATGCATTTTAACAAATATCAAACAACTGCAATTGGAATATGTATGCATCAAATTCAGACAACCCTTTAACCTCATATATGCACAGATCACCCAGCAAGTGCATAAACAAAAAAAATGCAGATGGTAGATGCAGTTGTGGACATGTATGCATGAAGATTTTGACTAATCAGAATTATCATGTTATGCAGTTTAAAAATAGATTCCTAAGGAGTTCAACTGAACAGATGTGAAGAATATAAATATTACCTGGAAAATACAAGAATGGGGTCTTACCAAACCTGGGTGCCTTGATTATTGAACCCATTTTCATCAGCTTCCAAGGCACTCCTGCAAAAGGATTCTTATTTTGCCATTTTAGGTACCCAAGAGTTCTTGGGTCCTCCATGATTAGTAACACCTCTCATAGGTGTTCTCCAAGACCTCGGAGCAATTAAATCATCATCTTTCAACAAGTAACAATCATGCATTGTATGCCCAAGATGACCACAATAATGACAAGAATTAAAATACTTGGTGTTTTTCTTGTGCATATGAGCATGAACATGGAATTTTCGACCATAACCAAAACTGTTATCATGTTTATACTTAAGAGATTTCTTTCTATCTACATGCCAACAGTTCTTGACTATATGGCCATTCTTTACATAATGAAAATAAGAAGAATGATTTCTTCTTCCAATAATAAACCAGCATTCACTAGCTAGATGGCCCGGCTTCCAACAGTTGAAGCACATAGAAGATTTTCCTTTGAAGATAGATTCAGTTTTGTCAAAAACATTTCCATTTGCAGGGAATTTAGCAAACTTAGAATTGAAATTTCTTCCCTGTGCATGCCAACATTGAGCAGCAATGTGGCCCATCTTGCCACAGTGATAACAATGATTTTTCTTATTTTGAAACTCATGATTTCTGACATGAGTTTTCCTAGCATGTATTTTACTAGCTTCCATGTCATCTTTTTCCATCAATCTACACTCATGCATTAGATGGCCAATCTTGTGACAATAATGACAAATCACTTTCTTTTTGTATGCATGTGTGTGTGAGGATGTCTTATGGGGAACATGCAAAGAGGTGGCAGAAACAATTTTGTTCTTTTGTTTTTTAGTTGTTTTTGAAGTTTTCTGAGCAGTAAACTGAAAGATAGGTTGGTCCAAAGAATTGTGAGTATTAGAACTAGAAACAAAAGATGTTTGAGTTTTGTTTCTAAAACTCTTTTTATTTACAGCATTATATCCTAACCCTTCCTTCTGAAAATCAACCTTGCTTCCAAGAAGCTTATCTAAATTGTTCCTTCCTTCAACAAATCTAGACAAGAATTCATTAAGATCATTATTTTCTTGTTGGAGAGCTAGGATACTAAACTCATAACTGGCCAGTTCTTCTTCACAAGACTTAATTTGTTGACACATTGCATCATTCGGATTTTTAAGGGTTTCAACTTCTTGTTTTAGTTTGAGCTCATTTTCAACTTGATTTTTATTAGCAACACATTTTCCCTTCTCTAAGACAAGAAGCCTCTCTGACATAGTAGTGTTCAACTGCTTCAGTTTCTCATTTTATTTTCTCCATTTCTCAGTTTCTGCTTTCAATTTAGTGCTCTCCTCCTCAAGCTTATCATCATCAAACAAAACATAAGTTAGGAAACTCTGGTTTTCCTTAACATTTTCTTGCTTGATTTCTGGTTCATATTTTTGAAGGTTTTCCTGAAACTTTAAATTGACAGCTCTAACAGCCTCGACTTTTTCAGTAATCTGTTTTCACTTTCAAGATTAATTAATCTTTGTTCAGATTCCTGACATAGTTTTTTGAGTTTTTCATTTTCAGATTTGACTTGATCGAGTTCTGAATTGATTGCATCTAGGTTCGACAATTGTCTTCTGAATATTTCATTTTCACTTTTCAAAATTTCAATGTTTTCACCTCCAGAGTTAGGATTCTCTAGATTATTTAACTTATTTTTCAGACTTTTATTCTTCTTCCCTAATTTTTCATAAGATTCTAACAGGTTGACATAGGCATCTTCCCAATCATCTAAAGTGTAACTAGAGAATGGATTGTTTACCTATTCAGCATCTTCGAACTCATCTTGATCACTGCTATGGTTGCTCTCATTAAACATCAAGCAGATGTCATCACTTCTCTTATAGGCTGCCATCATTTTGTCCATGATATCTTTAGCAGACCTGCAATTTGTAACAAACGGAAAGATGTCAGAATCAACGGTCCTTCTTAAAATAATGAGAACTCTCATATTATCATTTTTTTCAGTCTATGTTTGTCCGTCCATTTGGACACATCTTTCGGCATTCTATGTGGACCTTTGGAAACTATATTCCAGAGGTTAGGATTCACTGAATTTATGAACGTGCACAGACTGCCAAGCCAGTTAGGGAAATCAGACCCATTAAAAACTGGAGGATGAGCCATTGGCAAAATGGAAACAGATGACCAGTAATAATAAACGGCAAATAGAGGAAGAAACCACCGAGAAACAGCAGGAATTACTACAGATCGTTGGATCTGAAAAGCCAGTAACCCGCTCTGATACCAATTGATAGATCAGGTGGTGCATGGAGATAGATCTAGAGGGGGGGTGAATGGATCTTTCAAAATTTTCGCCCTATTAAAAACCGAACCCCACTCTAGGAACCAAAAGACAATAGCTCCATGGAAGACACTTAACAAAGAGAGCTTCTACTGGACCAGTGAGTAAACACTTAACATTCTAACACAGACTCAGCGGAAGGAAGGTATAGCCCACGGCACACACAACTCAAGAAAGCAGATAAGGAGTTGAATAACCGCCACCCAAAAGAATAAATAACGAACCCTATGAAGGGGGCAGAAGATAAGGAACTAGCACTCAATTCAAACCACTACTCACAAGATTTTTTAGGTGGTTTGATCTGTGATCCTAGATCTACATCCACCCCTCACTCAAACTGAGTGAGGATTCCACTAGCACAAGCTAGAGTTCAAAGCAGACTCAGTTGGCAACAAACGCTGCCTTACAGCTTGACCCAGAGAAACACTCTCCTCTCTTCTTCCAACACGGAAGGAACCACTAGTGACACCCAATCACTAGCAACCAGAGACCTAAGTCTCTCTTCCTCCAAACCAGAGGGAAACCACAAGCGACACCCAGTCACTTGCAAACCGGAGGACCAATCCTCCCTTCCTCCATATCGGAGGGAACCTAGCAACACCCAGTCACTAGCAACCAGAGACCCAAGTCTCTCTTCTCCTGAGTCCACAGGAGGAACCCCGACCTCAAACTAGAGAATCGAAAAACACAGTGGAAAAGGAATGCAACAACAGAAAAATAGAACAAACAAAAAATGAAAACAAATGTAGCTCTCGCAGGAGCAGATTGGTCTGGGTCTGATCCAGAAACCGACAGATAGATGGACACTGCCGGCTTCAATCTCTATCACTCTCTCTTCTCTTTTCTTCTTCTTCTTCTCTTATCACACACTAGCTCTCTCTTATCTTTTTTTCTCCTTCTTCTTCTTTCTCTATGGCGGCACTCCTTATCCTTTTCTCTAGTTCTTCGTTCCTTCGTTAAGGTCCTTTGATCGCAGAGGATGTCTTTTTATAGGGCTTCAGACCTGGACTCCCACGAGCTCACGCCTTGGACGTGTGTAGGCTTGTGCCCCCCTTTTCCAAGGAATCCACGTGGCAAGAATGAGAATGTTCCTCTGTTCATAGACCTTGGATCACGTGCCCACTCATTAGCTACATGGGATCACGTGCCCTTCTTATCTCAGTTCGAGCTCACGTGCTTCTTTAGTTCTGCCCTCAAAGAGTTTGATCGTGGGCCTTACCTGTCATGGCAAAGAACAAGTCATAACAGTCAGTGTTATTAACTAGGACGACTAGATTTTGCACAGACTTTGAATAGCATAAGACTAATGTTGATGGGGGCATCCCTTGCCCCTCAACTTTTTTTCGAAGCTCAAATCGATCGACAGCATGCATCATTATGTTCTTCACATTTTTCTGAGTCTATCCATGTAATTTTCATATTTTCTTTGAGTCATAAACTATGTAATTTTCCCTTTAATTGAGTCATGCACCTAGGTTAGTGGGTTATCTACCTAAGTCCATGAGTCATTAGGTTAGTTTGAGTAGCCAAATGGGCCCAAAAGATGGGCTTGGCCCATGGGCGCCCTCCACCAGGATAGGCTAGTCATTAGTTAGTTTGTTCAAGGTCATTTAGTCCATGAAATTATGTGAGCCTATAAATAGGCCCCCACTCCTCTCATATGTAACAACCTTTTATGATCAATTTAAATCAAGTGAGTTTTAGTGTCTTATTGGAGTGGATTCTCCAAATCTCTCTTTCTCTCTCTCTAAGGGGTGGATTCCCCTCTCTTTCTCTCCCTCTTCTCTTTCTCTCTCCAAGAGGAGGGGGTGCCCCTTTCTCTCTCCTCCACATCATCAACCCTTCATCTCCCCTAATTACTCATCCTCCCAACTACCCCAACCCTCATTACTCCACCCCTAGTCCCAAGAGACCCTCCACCAATCCATACTCCACCACCCAACCACCAACTACCCAATCCCCTTCCCTAAGCACCCTCTCATCTCCCAAGGGAGAATTCCCCACTTCCCAAGCACCCCTTCCCTTCCCCAACACAACCATTCCCATCCCCAAAGCCCCATTAACCACCCCATTAGTCAATTTTCAAACCTTGGAGAGAGAACTCTCCTTCCCTCTCCCCCACCCATCCCAAATTCGCAGCTCCTCCTCCCACCACCTGTTAGACCGCCTTCCAGACCCCATTCTTCCCCTCCCACACCTTGGAACACCCCCTCTTAGACCCCCTCACAGCTAGGGTTCTCCCCACACTCATCCACCCCCATTTCCCCTCCCATATACCCCATTTCCCCCCATCATCTTCAACCTACCGTTCTCAGTTCGCAGGCAGCAGAGGAGCGCCCAGTTGCAGAGGCTGCCACGTCTTCACCTGAAAGCTTCAGAGGGCATACCATATACCGGTGGAATCGTCGTCTAGTCTACTTTGTAACGGCGGTGGTCCCATCCCTTTCTGAGCTCGTGGTCGCCCAGGAGAGCCGTTCTTCTCCGACCACGCAAGACAGATCTAATCAGCAACCTAAGGCCACTTCCAGAAGTTCTCACGGTCACATCCCTCGCTTCTTGAAGCGCCACTTGGCCGAGAGCTTCTACAACGAGTCACCTTCCATATCCAAGAAGCGGCGCCTCAATCGACCTCCGGAGCGGCACTTTCTCAATTTTCTCCCTCAGGTGTGCTGCTCTCTCCACTCCGGGACTGAACAGACACATGTTCACTGATCGGGCTGCTCAGGTCTACTCTAATGACTTCTGGCGTTCCCGTGGGTCACGTTTCGAAGAAGACTCGACAACGAATCCGTCGACTCCAGCCCCGCCTAATTCCGAGCTCTGAAGCATCCGTGGAGTCTTCATCTTCCTGCTGTTGTGTTCCTAAAGCAGACAGAGTCAGAGTTCTGCCTCCCTGTTCGTGCCTCTGCCCCGACAAGCACCGACTTGTTGAAATTCTGAAAAAAAATTGGACGACTTCCTGGGTCTCCTACGAAGATTTTCCAGCTGGTCTCATCACTAACAAAATTCGGGAGCAGCCGCAGCGGTATCATCTTCGACTGCCTGTCCCCTATTCCAGAGGGTGGACAGAACCGTCGGCGTTCTATCGATTAGTTCCTAGGTCGGTTCTCTCCTTCCCTAACTTGGCCGGCTGAAGGCCCCTCCCTGCGTGGAGGTAGTTTTGACTGTTATAACTCAACCCCCACCCCGATATCTCCTCCCTTGCAAGGGGTGTAGTTCATGTAATAATTTAAGTCGTAGGTTTGAAGCTTCATCGACGCGGCGTGCGGGTGCATACCCTCGCCTCCCCGCTCGCCCCCGTCTCCGGCCGGGGTCGGCGTCTTCACGCCGACTAGGTGAGCCTCGGTCCCCCTCTTGGCTGGTTTAAATTCCTTGCTTAGCATAGTATTATCGTTATTGCTTCGTCGGACGGAGAGTGAGAGCTCGGCCCATAATTGCCATTGATGTGAGTGATCACCGCTGGCGAGTTGTGAGTGATCCCCTACATCCCACACCCTTGGTGTGCTGGCCGCCCATGAGTTGGGCGTCCCGGGCCCATTTGGGGTTCTCCCCAAGCTAGCCAACCATTGGAGCATCAAGGTCCCGCCTCGGACCCTCTCCATCATCGTCGAGTCACCTACGGCTCTAGTGTGCGCCACGCGAGTGAGTTCGCTAGAATAAGTCCGCCGCTCAAAGATACTTGCTTGCAATTGTTGGTCCAAAGGCATTCGGTCTTGTGACTATCACCCCAAGGTGGTGTCACATCAAGTGGTATCAGAGCAAGTTCATAACTTGTCTCTATCAAGTTGGTCCTAGGGCGTGTTTATGTATTTAGAGTCCTCGGTTGCATCTCTTCTGTCCACTAGCATGGCCACCTCTTACCGACCTTACCCATCGCCCCTCTTCATGAGTCCAAACCCCTAAGGGATGCCTACCACTAACACACATGACCTCCCTGGCCATGTCAACTACCTCATGAAGGCCTTGACCTATGCCAATGAGCGGCTTGATAACCTATCGGGTCGACTCGACCAACTAGGAGAAAATGGGCCCGCCCCAAGGGTGGATGATAGTAGGGCTCCTCCCCTACCTCCCATCTTTGATGGAACTCATCCTATTGACTATTTAGATTGGGAAGTCTCAATGGACCATTACTTCACTTGGTATCCCATGTCCGAGGATGAGAAAGTCCGATGTGCCAAATCACAACTTACCAAACGGGCTCAAACCTATTGGCTACAAATTGTCGGGCTAAGGATAATTAGAAGGGAAGATCCCATCACCACTTGGGGAAACATGAAGGAACAACTTAGGGCTAGATATGTGTCCCCTTCTTACTCGGATCACCAAAGCCCAAGGAGCACTTCAACTCCACCATCCCCACCCGGCCAACCCAAGACTCCAATTCCCCAATTCCCCACAATGCAACCAAAAACCCAATTCCACGACCCACCTTACTCAAGGCCCTTTGGCCCCCACCTCCACCCCTCACCTTACCCCTTCTCAAAAAGGTAAAGGTCTTATGGAGATAGAAGTGAGTGAAATAACCTCGGGTAAGTGCGAGCCGGAATGTTATAGGTGCCACCAATTGGGGCACATCGCCGGACAATGCCCCACGAGAAAGCATCTTCCCATACCCCTAGTGGTTGAAACCTCTCCCACCCCGGCCACCATTACCCCTCCATCGTCCCCCAACAAGGACACTCCTCCCAAGGACAATCTTCTTAAACCCCCTCAACCCACCCATCTTTCACTTCCTACCCCAACCCAACCCCAACCTAGACCTCCACTACTTCCCTTACCAATCCCAACCCAAGCCCATGCTTGTTCACCACCTCGGGTGCACCACGCATCGACTATCACCAATTCCCCCGCATTAGACCTACCCACCCCATTATCATTAGAAGTTGAGACCCATACACCCACCCACACAGAAATGGATGCTAGTCCGGATCCGCGACCCACCATAAAAGAAATCCAAAAATCTCCACTTCCACCCACCTCTCCTAGTCCGGATCCTCAAGAGCCACACACCCTCACCGTGAATGAGTCCATACTCCAATGGCTCAAGCAAGGCCCCCCCGTCCCTAGTTCACCCCCACACCTCTCACCCATGGGACATCAATCCCAAATTGTGGCCCTCCCCTCCTTTCACACCACGATCCAATCCTACTATGAGGTAGAGGGTTGGGATGATCTCCTCAAGGGTCTAGAGTGGCAATTGGACTTGACTTGTTTGTTGACTCTAGGGGCGAACCGACCCAAGAGCCTTGACCTCATCCACCCATGTACCGGGTCTATCACCTCGGTTTGCACTATTGGTTGCTACACTAGCGACCTCCTTTTCCTTCTCCCCATGGTGCAAGAGCCCATCCCGGTCCACCCCCCTACCATTGTGATTCCTAGAACCTTGACCAACCAACCCACCCCATACACCAGCCCAACCATTTCACTAGAAGATGATGATTCACCACCTTGTGAGGACCTTGAGGACATGGAGTATCTCTCTCTAGGTAACCCTTATCATGATCCCTTTGATCCCTTCCTATAGGAGTCTAGTTCCCCATATGACCCACCCACCTTACTCACCACTCACCATACCCTACCCCCACCCACCATGTTCGGCCAAACCCCTCCCTTCCTAGAATCGGGTTACACCATGGGAGCCTTGACCTTAGGCAACACACACCTTGGGATTGATGAATTTCCCCACTCCATGATGTCCCCCTTCTTAGATCCCTTTGATCCATACAAGTGGAAGCTCAAGGGCCACCCCACACCCATGCACATGGAAGTCATCTCTAGGATAGGAATGCATGTGCCTAGACATACCGCACCACTTGACATGATTCATAAGTCGGGTCCATTCATTCATATCACCCACATGTCAAGTAGGAAGCATGAGTGGTCCATATTTAGATGTAATGGTCCACCTTCATTCATCATGAGTCTTAAGCATATTAGGAGTATTCATGGATGCCCAGGTCCTCCGGCACTTATCACACCTATGCATGAGAGGGACATTTATGGATGCCCCGGTCCTCCCAATTCTATCAAAGTCTCCATGGCATTTCTACATGATTGGTCTAAATATGATTGTCCTGGCCCCCCTATGCATATCATACATTTCCCACTCACACCACATCATAGTACATGGCATATGCATCTAAGCAAGTATCAAGCAACAAGCGGTGAGATTCACAAGAAGCAGGCAAAAACTCATGAGCGCCACTTGGACTTCCAAGTTGGCAACTTGACGATGATGACTTTGGAGTGGCTCTACCTTAGGGTCACCTCCAATTTGAGGGCACGGGGACTTGGACGTTCCCAAGTTCTGAGTAGCTTTGGCAAACTAGCTTATGGGTTGGACTTTCTAATGGGTTTTGGGATTCACCCCACTTCCCATGTGGCGGATCCGGCACCCTCTAAGGGAACCGCGGTGGATCCTAGTGAGTGCCTTGAGCTTACACCTATCCTTGTGAGAGACACCCTCGGAGTGCTACCACAAATTAGCCTGAGAGCCCGACGTGAGCACACGGCGACAATACTAGGCAAGCAGGATCTCATTGCCAGCATGAGGGTGTGTCCGAGCCACTTTGAAAAGCTGAACCACCATTCCCCGGCTATGGACGCGAGTTGAGTTCGGAGATCGTGGCTCGCCTGGAGCTGCATTGGTGTACCACTTCCCCGGTGGACCCATACTCGATGGGGTCGAGTTCTCCCCACCCCGGGGGTATAATGGGGGCATCCCTTGCCCCCTCCACTTTTTTTCGAAGCTCAAATAGATCGACGGCATGCGTCATTATGTTCTTAACATTTTTCTGAGTCTATCCATGTAATTTTCATATTTTCTTTGAGTCATAAACTATGTAATTTTCCCTTTATTTGAGTCATGTACCTAGGTTAGTGGGTTATCTACCTAAGTCCATGAGTCATTAGGTTGGTTTGAGTAGCCAAATGGGCTCAAAAGATGGGCTTGGCCCATGAGCGCCCCCCACCAGGATAGGCTAGTCATTAGTTAGTTTGTTCAAGGTCATTTTAGTCCATGAAATTGTGTGAGCCTATAAATAGGCCCCCACTCCTCTCATATGTAACAACCTTTTATGATCAATTTAAATCAAGTGAGTTTTAGTGTCTTATTGGAGTGGATTCTCCAAATCTCTCTCTCTCCCCCTCTAAGGGGTGGATTCCCCTCTCTTTCTCTCTCTCTTCTCTCTCTCTCTCCAAGAGGAGGGGGCGCCCCTTTCTCTCTCCTCCCCTCCCTCTCTCTCCTCCACATCATCAACCCTTCATCTCCCCTAATTACTCATCCTCCCAACTACCCCAACCCTCATTACTCCACCCCTAGTCCCAAGAGACCCTCCACCAATTCATACTCCACCACCCAACCACCAACTACCCAATCCCCTTCCCTAAGCACCCTCTCATCTCCCAAAGGAGAATTCCCCACTTCCCAAGCACCCCTTCTCTTCCCCAACACAACCATTCCCATCCCCAAAGCCCCATTAACCACCCCATTAGTCAATTTTCAAACCTTGGAGAGAGAACTCTCCTTCCCTCTCCCCCACCCATCCCAAACTCGCAGCTCCTCCTCCAACCACCTGTTAGACCCCCTTCTAGAGCCCATTCTTCCCCTCCCACACCTTGGAACACCCCCTCCTAGACCCCCTCACAGCCAGGGTTCTCCCCACACTCATCCACCCCCATTTCCCCTCCCATATACCCCATTTCCCCCCTCATCTTCAACCTACCGTTCTTAGTTTGCAGGCAGCAGAGGAGCGCCCAGTTGCAGAGGCTGCCACGTCTTCACCTAGAAGCTTCAGAGGGCATACCATATACCAGTGGAATCGTCGTCCAGTCTACTTCGTAACGGCGGTGGCCCCATCCCTTTCTGAGCTCGTGGTCGCCCAGGGGAGCCGTTCTTCTCCGACTGCGCAAGACAGATCCAATCAACAACCTGAGGCCACTTCCAGAAGTTCTCACGGTCACATCCCTCTGCTTCTTGAAGTGCCACCTGGCCGAGAGCTTGTACAACGAGTCACCTTCCATATCCCAGAAGCGGCGCCTCGATCGACCTCCGGAGCGGCACTTTCTCAATTTTCTCCCTCAGGTGTGCTGCTCTCTCCACTCCGGGACTGAACAGACACCTGTTCACTGATCGGGCTGCTCAGGTCTACTCCAAGGATTTTTGGCATTCCCGTAGCTCACGTTTCGAAGAAGACTCGACAACAAATCCGTCGACTCCAGCCCCGCCTAATTCTGAGCTCTGAAGCATCCGTGGAGTCTTCATCTTCCTGCTGTTGTGTTCCTAAAGCAGACAGAGTCAGAGTTTTGCCTCTCTGTTCATGCCTCTGCCCCGACCAGCACCGACTTGCTGAAATTCTAACAAAATTTGGACGACTTCCTGGGTCTCCTACGAAGATTTTCCAGCTGGTCTCATCATCAACAAAATTCAGGAGCAGCCGCAGCGGTATCATCTTCGACTGCATGTCCCCTGTTCCAGATGGTGGACAGAACTGTCGGCGTTCTATCGATTAGTTCCTAGGTCAGTTCTCTCCTTCCCCAGCTTGGCCGGCTGAAGGCCCCTCCCTGCATGGAGGTAGTTTTGACTGTAATAACTTAACCCCCACCCCGAGATCCCCTCCCTTGCAAGGGGTGTAGTTCATGTAATAATTTAAGTCGTAGGTTTGAAGCTTCATCGACGCGGCGTGCGGGTGCATACCCTCGCCTCCCCGCTCACCCCCGTCTCCGGTCGGGGTCGGGGTCGGCGTCTTCACGCCGACTAGGTGAGCCTCGGTCCCCCTCTTGGCTAGTTTAAATTCCTTGCTTAGCATAGTATTATCGTTATTGCTTCGTCGGACGGAGAGTGAGAGCTCGGCCCATAATTGCCATTGATGTGAGTGATCACCGCGGGTGAGTTGTGAGTGATCCCCTACATCCCACACCCTTGGTGTGCTGGCCGCCCGTGAGTTGGGCATCCCGGGCCCATTTGGGGTTCTCCCCAAGCTAGCCAGCCATTGGAGCATCAAGGTCCTGCCTCGGACCCTCTCCATCATCGTCGAGTCGCCTACGGGCACTAGTGTGCGCCACGCGAGTGAGTTCGCTAGAATAAGTCCGCCGCTCAAAGATACTTGCTTGCAATTGTAGGTCCAAGGGCATTCGGTCTTGTGACTATCACCCCAAGGTGGTGTCACATCAAATGTGCACAGACTTTGAATAGCATAAGACTAATGTGCACAGACTTTATAACAAGACATGCACGGACGTTGGGTATCCACAAATATTGTGTGTATGCTTGATGCAAACCATGCACGGACCTTTACATGCTTATAGCAAGAACAACACCGAGTATGCATGTGTTTCTACAAAATTATGCACGGACTATGAAAAGAACCACGGACTATGAAATGCAATGCACGGACCTATCCTCTCAAGGACTGAGATATGCACGGACTCTGAATTGAGAGATGCACGGACCTTTTATTGCATAAAAGAGATGTGCACATACTTTATAGACGTGCAGCAACAGGAGTTGCACCGACCTTGAATATTTACAAAAAATATGCACCGACTAAACTATGAGAGACGCAAAGTAAGACGCAAATAGAGACACTGGATATGCTCCAAGTCTAAGCTATGAGAGATGCAAGTGAAAATATGTATGTGATGCAAATAGAGATGCAAGTGTAGACGCAGATGAGTATTGACCATGTGTGTGCGTTAGACGAAGCATGAGATGCAAGTGTAGACGCAGATGAGTATTGACCGTGTGTGTGCATTAGACGAAGCATGAGACACAGACTGCACCGACCTGAACAATGAAGTGCACGGACTTCATATATGCATGAAGTAAAATGATGCACTGACCTTGTAGACACCAAACACCGATGCAAGGACTTGCACCGACCGAGGCCTAATGAGACGCAAGATAAGATAGACACATAATGTGCACCGACTTGCATCTACCTGATGCATTGCCTTTATGTTCACAAAGTGCTGACTTTTCATTTTAAGTAATGAACAATGACATGGTCAAGTACATGGTGGCTATCAGTGAGGATAACATGCAGATGTGCACATATACAGCAAACGCACATTGACTCATGGTGATTGCTATCATCAAAACACAGGGACACAATAGGGAGGGCAACCAGGGGAGGAAGGGGGTGTTGGGGAGGGGTGAGGGGCAGCCAGCAAGGGAGGGAGATTCAAATTTGGCCTAGGGTTTGAGCCCCTTCAGCCTTGGGGAGATGGGGAGGTGCTTGGGGAAGGAAAATGGGTAGTTGGGGGTTGGATGGTGGAGCAAGGATTGGGGGAGGTTCTCTTGGGGCTGGGGTGGAGTAAAGAGGGGGCTGTGGGGACTTGGAATAGACTTAATGGAGGAGTGAAGAGAGAGAAAGTAGGTGGGAGGGGAAGAGAGAGAGGGGTGACCCCCTTAGAGAGAGATATATATATGAGAGAGAGAGATATATCAAGAGGGGGAGGGAGATAAAATTCCAATGGAATTTCAAATTTCATTGATCATCAAAAGGTTACAAATGAGAGAGGGGAGGGGGCTATTTATAGGCACTGACAATTTCTAGCACCAAAATGACCCTGAACAAAAGAGCTAATGACTAGGCTGTCGAAGGGGGGGTGCCCCTAGGCCTAGCCCACTTAATGGGGCCCATTAACCAACCTAGTCATCCTAATGACACTGAACTTAGGTAAATGACTGCCTAACCTAGGTACTGGACTCAAATAAAAGGAAAATTACAATGATATGACTTAAATAAAATTACAGATGACTCAAAAATAAATGACTAGATCATGTCGGACGTCTCCGGGGGTGAGGAGAAGGGCCGTGAGTGTCGGAACGGATGGTGATGACCCCATTACACCACCCATTGCTAGCCCCGCCCCCTCCCTCTCCCAGCCACTCCCACCAACCTCTAACTCCCCTCCCCTACCCCTATACCCATTAGCCATCAGCCCTTGCTGCATCTCACCCCCTTTCCTACTCCATTCACCTTCGGTTAGTTGCAGATCCAGCTCGTAGGTAGCAGTCAAGGGTCGAGTTTTAGTGGCTGCAACATCTTCACCGGGCATCTTCTGGTGGTGTACCTTATACTGCTGGAAAGCTTGACGATGTTGCTTCGTAGGCGAGGTGGTCTCGTCATCGTTCGACTTCGAAGCTGCTCGGAGGAGTCATCTTCATCAGACTGCACATTTCCTCCGGGGAAGACAACCAGCAGCGACTTTTAGAGGCTCCCACGACCAGCGCTCTGAGTTTCTTGGGGTGCCATTTGGCTGAGGGCTTCTCCTTCAAGTCCCCTGCCCTCTCCAAGAAGCAGAGCAATTTTTGGACCCCGGAGTCAAGAGTTCCAGATTTTCTCCCCAAGGTGCGCAAGGTCAGTTCCTCCAGAGCCTGGTCCGATGCCCTTCCACTGTTCCTATCTTCACGGTCAACTCCGACTTTCGATAATAGCCCCGTTGGTCCCGACTCGAAGAGGACCCGACCACGATCACAACGGCTCCAGTCTTGCCTTCATCAGAGCCCGGGAGTGTTCGTGGTGCCCTCGTCTTCCTGCAACAGTACTCTGGGAACAACCAGAACCAGAGTAGATCAGTCTTGTTCTAGACCCTGCCCCAGCCAGCAACGTCATCAAGAAATTCTCCAAAAATTCAGACGTTCTCCTGGGTCAACTCAGAAAGTTTTGGCACCAGTCTCGACCTCTTCTAAGCTCAGCAGAGCCTGTGGCGGCACCGTGATCAACTATCTGTCAAGCTGTTCCTGAAGTTGGCAGAACCAGCGGAGCTCGACAATTCGCTTTCTAACTTAGCTCCCCACCCCGCCTGGCCGGCTTACAGCACCTCCCTATGTGGAGGTAGTGTTTGGCTGTAACTCTAAATTCCCCACCCTTAGTCCACCCCTCCTGCGTGAGGAAGTTGTGTTGTAAATTCCATTTCAAGTCAAGTGCCATCGACGCAGCGTGCAGGCGCATAACCACACTTCCCCGCTCGTCCCGTCCCCGGCTGGGATCAGTGTCTTCACACCGATCTGGTGAGCACTTGGTTACACCCTTGCTGGTTTACCATTGCTTAGTTTAGTATCGCTACTAAGTTGCCCATCAGACGGTGAGGTGAGTGCCCGGTCCTGAATTTTCATCAAATAGAGCGACCACCGTGGAGTAAGTTGTGAGAGCTACCCTTCATCCCACGCCCTCGGCGTGATGGCCGCCCATTGATTTGGGCATCCCAGACCCTTAGGGGTTCAACCTCAAGCTATCCAAACCCCGAAACAGCGAGGTCCCACTTAGGACCCTCTCCACTATCGCCGGTTGGCTTACAGGCAATTGTGTGCGCTACGCGAGTGAGCTCGCCCGAGTGAGGCCACCGTCAAAGTTGCATGCTTACGGATCATAGGTCCAAGGAGCATTGGCCTTGTGACTATCACCCCCAAGGTGGTGTCACATCAAGTGGTATAAGAGTAAGTTTTAGACTTGTCTCTACTAAGTCTAGTCCTAGGGCCATTGCATTTGTCACCCATTCATCATGACCACTTCCTACTTAGCCTATTCGTCATCCTTAGACCCATTAGAGGCCTTTGTGTTTGATGGATTTTGCCCTAGTATATATCTAGAGTGGGAGAGCTCCATAGATCATCACTTTGCAAGGTTCACCCTGTCTGGGCCTATACAAGCCAACTATGCCAAGAGTTTGCTTTGGCGCCAAGCTAGGAATGAATGGCAAAATATTGTAGGCTTAAGGGAAGTTGGAAGGCAAGAGCCCATCGACTCTTGGAATGAGATGAGGAACAAACTTAAAAAGATTTATGCTCCCCGACCCTTCCCTTCCTGGAGAGGGGGATTTCCGCAGCCCACCACAAAGGCAGCCCAACAAGACCCACAAGGTCCAACCAGGCGAGCCCACCCGAGTGATAGCCCACAGGGCCCACTTAGGGAGAAAAGCCCAATAAATAAGACTCGAGGAACTAACTCTCCCCGGCGGCCTTCTAGGCTCGGAGGGCCCGAGACAACGGTCAGGTCCCAAGGAAGGTCCGGCCTAAAGCCCTCTCCCCATCCGAGAGAGATAGGCTCCAGCCGACCTATCCGACCCCACCCTCGCCGGGCCATGCCTATCGCTCGGACATGAGCTAGCATCCCCGAGGCTCGGTAAGACTGGTTGATTATCTACAGGTGCGGCCGTTCAGAGTCCTCCGCCAGCGGGAGAGTCATGGGAGCTGCCGAACTCCAAGGGGATAACGTTCCCACGATCAGGCCATGAAACCCCCGTTAAAGACGTAACTCCCGCCGGGAACCCCTCAGCTTACAGGACTCCTGAAGGCGGTGCACTATTTAAGCAAGGGATACCCTCCGGAAGATGGTAAGATGAACTGAGCATTCACACACCCTAAGCTCCTGAGCACAATTCGCTTCACCCCTTGGTGGAGAGGATTCTCGCGCATCAGCTCTCTCCTCCTCCCATTATTGCTTCCACCATAGCTCTACTGACTTAGCCATCGGAGGGTTTTGCCCCAGGGAGATCCCCTGGGCCCTCTGATACGTTTCCCTCTCTTGCAGATTCATCTTCTGGTGATCCATAGCCCGCTCAGGACCCTGCGCGAGATCTCGCCTCTTCATCTGGCGCCGTCTGTGGGAAACGCACAAAAAGTCGAGATGGTGAGAAGAAGCTCAGGGAGGAGATCCGCCGGTGGGGCAGGTAAGGCTGTGGCGGCGGCGGGAGGCACCCCCTCTAGGGTCTCGCAGAGCCCCCCCTTCAACGCCAGCATCCCCACCAACAGGCCACCACCCCCCCCGGCGGAGACAGGGGCACCCCTCGACGGTGGCGCCAACGCCTTCCAGGCCCTCAACGAAAAGATGGACGTCCTCGTGGAGCTCATGAGGGCCCAGGCGGCTAGGGACGCAAGGTCCCGCGCCCCGTCAGGAAGTCCCCCTCGAAGGAGTGCGACTCAGCACACCGCCGGAGGCCGCTTCACCCTCCGCGGCCGACAGCTCCTCCGCAACGACGTCGGAGGACCCTCGCATGCTCCGCCTGCGGAGCAAGAGGCTTCCTCCACGCCGAGGAGAGGGAAGCAGGGGGCGAGGCTGCCGCGCCCGGGCACTAGTGCCCCGGGAGATCGCCAAGACGCCCCCCCCAGCCCCACGGTGCGACTGCAGCCAGAGCTGCCCCTCCGGCTGCGTGATTTCGAGAGACGGTTCGCAGAGCAAGAGCGCGCCCTCCGCGCCCTGCAGAAGACCTCTCTCCCGGAGGACGAGGAGAAATCCCCTTTCTCCGAGTACATCTTGAAGGCAGAGGTCTCTCCCAGAGCCTCCATTCCAACCTTCAAGCTCTACGACGGCCAGGGCGACCCAGCCGACCACTACGATAGCTTCGACGCCCTGGTGACCCCTCATGGAACGCCGGATCCCATCAAATGCCGAGCCTTCGCGGCCACCCTGGTCCAAGGTGCTCAGGCATGGTTCCGGGCCCTCGCCCCTGGGTCCATTCAAGACTTCAGGCAATTCGGGTGAATTTTCAAGGAGAGTTTCACCGGTAGCGCCCCCCCAAGGTCAGTAGCGGGGCTCCTGGCCCTCAAACAGGCGCAAGGGGAGAGGCTCCGGACTTACGTCCACCGATTTAAATCGGAAGCCCTCAGGATCCCCCGCCTGGATGTGGCCTCAGCCACAACCGCACTGACCGGGGGCACCCGGGACGAGAATCTCCGCCGCGAGCTTGTCCTCCACCCTCCCTCGACCCTTGCCGAGCTAGTGATTCTGGCACTGCGCCACGCCGAGTGCGAAGAAGTACTCAGCGCCTGCCGAGACGCAACCGGCTCGGATCGGGAGGGGGACAAGAAGCGGACCTCCGAGCCAAATCCTGGCTCGGGTAAGAAGCGCGATCGAGAAGGAGAGCGCAAAAGAAAGTACGAGCGGTACACCCCCTTGACCGCGCCAGTCTACGAGATCTATGAAGACATCAAAGACTCGGGACTTCTCCGCCAGCCCGAGCCAATGAGGTCGAAGAACCGCAAGCGGGACAGGCATTGCCTGTTCCACGGTGACCACGGGCACCACACCGGAGATTGCCACCAGCTCCAGGACGAGATCGAGCGCCTCATCCGTCTGGGGCACCTAGCCCGGTTCACGACCGGGCACAAAGAAGACCGAGACGCCGCAGAGGAGATCGACAACGCCCCCCGAGGGGTCCACATCAACGTCATCTCCGGAGGAGCGGCATCGGGCGGCGACACCAGTCGAGGAAGGAAACGTCATGCCGAGTGGGCCAGCCAAGCCTTAGAGCCCCCCAGAGGCCCGCCGATGGAGCCCCAGGTCATAGTCTTCTCCGACCAAGACCTGGAAGGGCTGAGCACCCCGCATGACGATGCCCTCGTTATCTCGGCCACGATAAATCACTGTAATGTAGATAGGATTTTGGTTGATAATGGGAGCGCCCCCGATGTATTATCTTATGATTGTTTTCTCAAGATGGGGGAAGACCCATCCAAGCTCCGCCCGATCCGAACGCCCCTTTGCGGGTTTAATGGCCTGGCCACCTACCCCGAGGGAGCCCTGAGCCTGCCGGTCACTATCGGCACCCCACCCAAAACCGTTACGGTCATAGTGGACTTCATAGTGATTAAAGGTATGATAGCGTACAACGCCATTTTCGGCCGAAAAATTCTCAGCCGAATAAAGGCCGTACCATCTACCTATCACCAAAAAATGAAGTTTCCCACCAAAAATGGGTTGGGGGAAGTCCGAGGTAACCAGGCCACGGCTAGAAGGTGCTACAACATCTCGGTGGAAGCCTCAAGGCCGGACGGGAAGGATAAGGGCCCCAGGAGAGTCGAAGGAAGAGCCGTGACCACCGAGCCCGGTGGCGAGTTATTAACGGTATTCCTGAACGACGACCCGACCCTAGGAGTAAGGATCGGCGCCGACCTACCACCAGAGGAACAGCAGCAATACAAGAAGTTTCTTTCTGAGTATGTTCGGGTCTTTGCTTGGTCCGATGATCAACTCCCTGATATACCAGAGGAGACCGTGACGCACAAGCTCAACCTCGACACCACCGTGAGACCCGTACAGCAGCGGAGAAGGAAGCATGCGCCCGAGAAACAGGCGATCATCAAGGCGCAGGTCACCAAGGGACAAGAAACTGGTCTTTTCAGACCGGTCCTGTACCCAACGTGGCTAGCCAACGTCGTCCTGGTGCCGAAAACTACAGGCAAGTGGCGAATGTGCGTAGACTTCACCGATCTGAACAAGGCCACCCCCAAGGACTGCTATCCGCTACCGAGCATCGACCAATTGGTTGACTCAACCTCGGGCAACGAGATACTCAGTTTCCTGGATGCCTATTCGGGTTATCATCAGATCCGAATGAGCCCTGAAGATGTCGAGAAGACCACCTTCATCACCGACTACGGCGTGTACTGCTACACCCGGATGCCCTTCGGATTGAAGAATGTTGGAGCCACATACCAGCGACTGGTCAACCACATGTTCGAGGGACAGTTAGGTCGGAACGTCGAGGCCTACATCGATGACATGCTCGTCAAGACCCCGAGGGCCCAAGACCACTTCACCGACCTCGTCGAGACTTTCGGCACCCTCCTGAAGTACAGCATGAAGCTCAACCCCGCCAAGTGCGCCTTTGGAGTAAGATCCGGGAAGTTCCTGGGTTTCCTGGTCACTCAGCGAGGGATCGAAGCCAACCCCGACAAGGTCCAGGCCATCCTGGACATGCGCCCGCCCACGTGCATTAAAGACGTCCAGCGTCTGACGGGGCGTGTCGCTGCTCTCAGTCGTTTCCTGTCCCGTGCGGCCGAACAATGCTTGCCCTTCTTCAAGCTGATGAGGGGCCCCAAGATAGCATCTGCTACGTTCGCATGGGATGGGGAATGCCAAACAGCGTTCGCCGAGCTCAAAGAGTTCCTGGCTTCGCCCCCGGTGCTTTCCAAGCCCGTCCCGGGCGAGGTCTTATTGCTCTATCTCTCGGCGACGCCATCAACGGTCAGCTCGGTCCTAGTCAGGAATGACTCGGGAGTCGAGAGGCCGGTCTACTACACCAGCAAGGTGCTCAACGAGGCCGAACGGAGGTACCCCGCAACCGAGAAACTCGTGCTAGCGTTGGTTACCTCCGCAAAGCGCCTCCGACCCTACTTCCAGGGGCATCCCATCACCGTGCTAACCGGCGAGCCACTGAAGAAGATTCTGGCCCACCCCGAAGCCTCGGGGCGACTTGTCAAATAGGCCATCATGCTCGGGGCCTACGACATCTCGTACCGGCCGCGATCAGCTATCAAAGGACAAGCACTCGCCGACTTCATCGCCGAGAGCACCGTTCCGGTCGAGGACAGGCCTCCGACGGCAACCGGGCCAACCTGGGAGCTGTTCGTCGATGGATCATCCAACTCGGTCGGTAGCGGCGCAGGGATCCTCCTAAAGTCCCCCGAAGGAATAGAGTTGCAATACGCCCTAAAGTTCAACTTTCTGGCGTCCAACAATGCTTCCGAGTACGAGGCCCTTATCTCGGGAGCCCGTATGGCCCGACGGTTGGGGGCCGAGCGAGTCAGGATGCACACCGACTCCCAGCTAGTCGCAAGCCAGGTCAATGGCGAGTACGAAGCTCGAGAGGTACCTATGATCAAATACCTCCAGCTGGTCCGGAGCCTGGCCCAACAGTTCGAGGAGTTCGAGGTAGTCCGAATAGCTCGGGAGCAAAACTCTCGGGCGGACGCCCTCTCCCGACTGGCCTCCTCCCTAGACCCGGAAGGTACACGATCGGTCCTCCTAGAAGAGCTAGAGCACCCGAGCATAGACTCGGAGCTCCTCGCCATTGACTCGGCCACTCCCGGCGACTGGCGCTCCCCCTACCTGTCCTGGCTACGGGACTCCCGGGAGCCCTCCGACCCTCGGGAAGCCCGCCAAATGAAGTACCAAGCTCGGCGCTTCGTCATCCTCGACAACGCTCTCTACTGAAGATCGTTCTCCGGGCCCCTTCTGAAGTGTCTCGGTCCCGACGAAGCAAGCCAAGCTGTTGAAGAGATTCATCAAGGCCTGTGCGGAGCACATTCAGGAGGTCGGTCGCTGGCCAGAATCCTGCTAAGGCAAGGGTACTGGTGGCCGACCCTACAGCGCGACTGCACGGCTTACGTACAACATTGCGACCGTTGCCAGAGGTTCGACCATTTGGTCCATCAGCTGGCCACGGAACTTGTCACCCTTACCGAGCCCTACCCTTTCGCTCGGTGGGGGATCGACATCCTTGGGCCGCTCCCAACGGCTCAATCCCAGAAGAAGTTCATCATCGTCGCCATCGACTACTTCACCAAGTGGATCGAGGCTGAAGCAACAGCAAGGATCACCGAGACAGTCGTCTGGGGCTTCGTTTGGAAATCGATCATCTGTCGCTTTGGCATCCCCCGAGTGATAGTGAGCGATAACGGGCGGCAATTCGACTGTCGGTACTTCCGAGACAGATGAGCCGACCTAAATATCCGCAACCACTTCACTTCGGTCGCCCACCCTCAGGCCAACGGGCTGGTTGAAAATGCCAACAAGACCATCTTGAAGGGCATAAAAACCAGACTCGGCAAGGCTAAGGGTAGTTGGCTCGAGGAACTGCCTAGCGTACTATGGTCGCATCGAACGACCCCCAGGACGACAACCGGTGAGACCCCTTTTCAGCTGGTATATGGCACCGAAGCCGTCGTTCCGTTAGAGATCGCCAATCCGTCTCTCCGAGTGATCAGCTTTTCGCCCGAGGCAAACGAGCAGAAGTTGTTCGAGAACCTCGACCTGGCAGACGAACTCCGAGAGATCGCGAACGTCCGAGCTACGGAATACCAGCGCCGCCTCACTCGGTACTATAACACCAAGGTCCGAGGCAGACAATTCCAACCAGGGGACTTCATCCTCAGGAAGACCGAAGCCTCTCGACCTCTGGAGGCGGCGGGCAAGCTATCCCCCAACTGGGAAGGCCCCTACCGAGTGATCGAGACGCTCGGGAAAGGTGCGTATAGGTTAGTCACAATGGAAGGGGAACCCATTCCCCGGACATGGAACGCAACCACACTACGCAGATTTTATTTCTGAAAACTGTATCGACAAATCGGGTAAAATAAACCCCCTTTTTTGCATTCATTCAAGATAACTGTTGGTACATCAGAAAGGCAACTGCCAGTACATTACATAGTGAAAAGCAAAAATCCATCTAGCACCGCGGCAAACGACCATCGCCCGACCGACCCGGTCTTGACCTTCTCACATCCAGCCACTGACTCTGCCTCGCGTAGAAACTGGCTCGGACAAGAGATGGTCGACCCAGTTGGCTCGGGTGGACCGTGACAAAGGTGACAGAGGGACAGCAAGGAGAAGGCCACCTTTCACGCGAGGAAGGCTACCTTCCAAGTTGGCAACAACCTGGAAAAAGGAGCGCCGTGAAGGTCCCCTCTCTGCCAAACTACCAACTCTTTGGAGGCGAACAGAAAGCAAGCAGCCCCCGAAGAGTGAAAGAAATGAAGAACAAAAGAGAGAGAAAGAGGCTGCGGACAGGGGTGAGGAAGGGACTGGAGCCGCCTCCTCCCCTCCCACGGAGGGGAATGGCGGCCGGCATCCCTAACTCCCCCATCCGCCCTCCATCTCGGCGTCCGCCCGGAAGCCTCGCCGGAGCCAAGAGGAGGCAAACGGCGTGCCCCCGCACGTCGAAGCCCTCTCCAGATCCGCGCGGCGACCGTCGGACCCGTCTCATGCACGCGCGGCGACTGTGGGACCCGACCGACATTCCAGGACAGCTGGAACCGGCCGCTCCCCGTCGTCTGCAGCGTCATCTTCTGAAGGGTCCTCCATGCTCCGATCGCGGCGGCGCAACGCAGAGCGAAGACGAGGGAAATAAGAGCAGACCGCCGGCGAGAGTCCTAAGTGTTAAGAGGGAAGGAGCACCCTTCGGTCCTTTTTATAGGCCAAGGGAGGCCACGCGCCTTAAATGACTCCCCCCTCGAAAACACGCTATAGGACCTCCCTTGGAAGGTCACCTCCAATTCCTCGGCCCCCGCCCTAGCGAGATTCGCGAAGCGCCTCGACTTTCAAAGCATGGTGGAATGAAAGGACGCCTCGCCAGAAGTCTCCCGAATCGGCATGCGAGAACGGTGCAGAGAATATCGGCACCTTCCAACTGCCCCCGATACGCCAGCCAAATCACGGCAAAGATAACGATCAAACGAAGTAAGTCCTTTATTGCCTCCCATAAAGAAATCCTCTTACGGAAGGAAAGACAGACAAAAAGGGGGAAGGGGCAAAATAAAGCATAATACATCAGGCCTCGGGCCCACTTTGAAGCTCGGAAACAGCAGTAGGGGACGCGTCACCCCCGGTGCCTTCGGTGACGGCCGGCCCGGACACTGACCTTGCCTGTGCGAGAACTGTCCCGGTCGTGAGCCCTCTTGGAGCCTCCGGAGTTGGTGACCCCGCTGGAGATGACTCCTCCGGTTCTTCCCCGGCCGAAGATGAGGAGCTGGAAACTGACTCGTCCGAGTCATAACTCTGGCCATAAGGAAAATCACCCCCAGCAAGGTGCTCATTAGCATAGCTCGTCGCCCGGCGATAGCCCTGCCTAAATCCCTTTCGAGCACCCCGACGGAGCGCTACCTCGTAGTAGGGTAGGGCAGCTTCAATCAGGTCGGCCAAGTAAGCTTCCGAGCCTTTGTAGCGCTCGATCGCCTCCGCCTCGACCTGCCCGTCCCGAGCCCGCTCCGCCTCGGCCGCACGCTCTTCCGCCCTCGCCAGACGCTCCTCTGGCTCGGTCATCCTCCGCTCGGCCTCGATCGTCCGACCCTCCGCCCGGGCCCGGTCCACCTCGGCCTCAGCGTGAAGGCGCTCCGCGTCCTCCGCCCGATCCTGCATCTCGCCGCGCTCAAGCTCCCAGAGGCTGTCCAGCTCGATGTGACGTTGACGCTCGTCTTCTAGACGTTTGCTCTTCCTCTCGAGCGATTCTCGGGCCCTTGCTAGCTGCTCGGCCAGCACCTCGGCTTCCCGTCGGCTCGACCGCGCCAACTCCCTGAATGCGAGGAACTCCCGCCGGAGCCCCTCGTGCTCCCCCTCAAGCCGGGCTAGTTTCCCCTCGCATCCGCCTAGGGTCCAGGCGAGCCTTGACCGCTCCGCCTCCGTCCGGGCGTGCGCCTCCGCCATCACGGCCGCTGTCCGAGCTATGACCAGGCCGCCCTCCATCAGGACATCAAGGACCCCGGCGGGACTGCTGCGCCTTTCTCCCCCCCTCTCGGCGATCGACCGGCAGAACCGGTACAAGTCGCCCGAGATACCGAGCCTGACCAGAGGTTCCGGCAAATGGGACTGCTCCACCCTGGGCACCCCTCCAGAAGACCCTGGTCGGGCAGCGAAGCTGACCGCCCCGCGTGCCACGGTCGGTTGGGGTTGCAACGCCTCCCCGGGCGAACCCCCAGCCTCGACCGGCGCCGCGGGATCCATAGCACCAGAAGCTGCCGGCACTTGGGGTTGCGACGCCCTCGCGGGCGAACCCCCATCCGCGCCGACCAATCCCTCGGTCCCAGCGCCGGCCACACCGGCATCGGCCCCCTCTCCCCCCACAGAGGGGAGAGCCGACCCATCACCTCCCTCTGCGGGGCCCCTGGTCTCCTCGGCCCCCTCTCGCCCGGCGGATGGGAGAGCCAGCCCAGAGGGGTCGGCCCCATCCTGCCCCCGAGGGGGGAGCGCCGCCGAGCCAGAATCGCCCCCGACGGTGGTAGGAAGGCCGGCTTTCTTGGCCCTTTTCCTGGCCTTCGCGGCCTCCCGCAACTTCCCCGCCAGGGGATCCTTGCGCTTCAGGTCGGTCGATCGAGAAGTCCTCTCGGGGGCCGCCCCCTTGCCCTTATCTCAGGCATGGACGCGACCCACCGGGGCATCAGGCTCATCGGCTGCCGAGTCATCTCCCAGA
Source organism: Amorphophallus konjac (assembly GCA_022559845.1). Classification (NCBI taxonomy): domain Eukaryota; kingdom Viridiplantae; phylum Streptophyta; class Magnoliopsida; order Alismatales; family Araceae; genus Amorphophallus; species Amorphophallus konjac. The sequence continues at coordinate 102,546,258 of CM040119.1, read as the reverse complement.
TCGATGACCTCGGCCGCCTCCTCCAGAGGCTCCCGCCTCACGTCTGCAACAAGAAGAAGCCCCAGTCAGGAGAAGGAAAAGAGCTACCACCCGCGAAAAAGAGCCTCAAGAGCCATACCTGTCGACGTCAACCGCGAGAGAAGACACCGTTCGATGTTCTCCGGCGTCACCAGCTCCTCGGTCGATTGGCGGTTCTCCAACAGACGGGCAGCCTGCTGCTCCACGTGGGAAGGGAACTCCTCCTGGCGAGGGGGCAGATTCGGGTGAAAGTTGGGCGAGGTCCGGCATCTCCAGATCTCGTCCGTCGCCACCGCCTTCACCCAGAAGAATTGGGTCTTCCACCCCTTGTGCGAGGAGTCCTTCGCCGCAAGCGAGATACAGCTCCTATTCCTCCGCGCCTGGATGAAGTAGAAGCCTTTCCCCGCCGACTGGTGCGCTTTCAACTCAAAAAAGAAGTGGAAGAGGTCCAAAGAAGGAAAAATATTGTGCTGACGACAAAGAATCCCGAAGGCCGAGAGCAGCAGATATGAATTGGCCACCAACTGAATAGGCGCCAACCGAAAAAAATTAAGAAGCTGCAGCACATAAGGATCGAAAGGAAGCCGAAATCCACTCTTCCAAGCCAGAAGGAAGGTGCAAATGAGCTCGTCACGATCATCCAGACTCGTCTCGTACGGAGTGGCGGCGACAAAGCTGTATCTGAGAGGCAGGCGGAAACGATGCTCCAGCCTCCGCACCTCCGCTTCCCCCAACTCACTACAGTTGGGGACGGGTTCCCGCCTCACCGGCGCAAGCTCCGGACTCTGATCCGCCATCGAGTCGGGAAGAGATCCCTCGTATGAGCTTGAAGACTCCGGGGGAGAAGGAAGTTGCCGGACCGCCTCTGCGGTTATCCTCGCCAACTCCTCGAACGCCGCCGCAAGGCTCCGCGTCTCCGCTGTGCTCTCACGGCGCATCAAGAAGTACGGAAAGCCTAAAACCCTGGAAGCCTAGAACGATGAACAGCGCCCCCTATAAACCCCTGAGGGTGGCAGCGCGCCGTTCCGTGCTCCGAGAAAAAGGGGGGCCCCTTCGTTTCAAATCCGTCAGGATCATCATTACGGGCCTCGGCGACCGCTATAAGCGGCTCCATAACGCCAACGGAATTCCACCCACCTGAGCCACGCCGGTCCAAAGCCTCGAAAAACTACTCATCCGAGCCTCCTTGGCTCGGGAGTAGGAGGGGGACAAGTGGAGAGGGGGATTTCCGCAGCCCACCACAAAGGCAGCCCAACAAGACCCACAAGGTCCAACCAGGTGAGCCCACCCGAGTGATAGCCCACAGGGCCCACTTAGGGAGAAAAGCCCAATAAATAAGACTCGAGGAACTAACTCTCCCCGGTGGCCTTCTAGGCTCGGAGGGCCCGAGACAACGGTCAGGTCCCAAGGAAGGTCCGGCCTAAAGCCCTCTCCCCATCCGAGAGAGATAGGCTCCAGCCGACCTATCCGACCCCACCCTCGCCGGGCCATGCCTATCGCTCGGACATGAGCTAGCATCCCCGAGGCTCGGTAAGACCGGTTGATTATCTGCAGGTGCGGCCGTTCAGAGTCCTCCGCCAGCGGGAGAGTCATGGGAGCTGCCGGACCCCAAGGGGATAATGTTCCCACGATCAGGCCATGAAAGCCCCCGTTAAAGACGTAACTCCCGCCGGGAACCCCTCAGCTTACAGGACTCCTGAAGGCGGCGCACTATTTAAGCAAGGGATACCCTCCGGAAGATGGTAAGATGAACTGAGCATTCACACACCCTAAGCTCCTGAGCACAATTCGCTTCACCCCTTGGTGGAGAGGATTCTCGCGCATCAGCTCTCTCCTCCCCCCATTATTGTTTCCACCATAGCTCTACTGACTTAGCCATCGGAGGGTTTTGCCCCAGGGAGATCCCCTGGGCCCTCTGATACGTTTCCCTCTCTTGCAGATTCATCTTCTGGTGATCCATAACCCGCTCAGGACCCCGCGCGAGATCTCGCCTCTTCACTTCCCACTCGGAGAATCCTAGCTCGAGGAGCACTACCACTCCTCCAACCCTGCCCGGCCAATCAAAAATCACTCACCCAACCCATACCACTCCAACCACATTAGCCCCCACCACTACCCCTCCATCGACCCTCAAAGGGGACACACCTCCCAAGACCACCCAATCCAAACCTCTTCCACCAACCCATCTTCCCCTACCAACCCCAATCCAAGTCCACCCTTGCTCACCACCTCGGATGCGCTATGCACCGGCTATCACCAACCCACCCACTGCGGACCCTCCTTCCCCATTGGAGGTAGAAGTCGTGGCCCACACACTTGACCACATGAGGTCAAATGCCCATCCGGACCCTCTTCTCACCATAGAGGAAGCTCAAGCTCCCACTAATAGGGAAGAAGAGCCTCAACCTTCACCCACCCCTCATGGCCCGAATCCTCAAGAGCCACACACCACCATACATGGCACCCTCACCGTGGATGAGACCATCCTACCATGGCTCAAGCAAAGTTCAAACCGTCCTAGCTCACCACCATACCTCTCACCCTTGGGATATCAATGCCAAATTGTGCCCACCTGGCATCCCCATGTCACTTTTCAAACCTTCTACTTCGTGGAAGACTTAGGAGACCTAGTTGATTGCCTACATTGGCAAGTCCACATGACTGGCCTGCAAGCCATGGGACCATCAGAGCCTAGCACCACTAACTTTGCCCACCCCGCCATCGGCTCCATCACCTCCATTTGCACGAGTGGGCATTGCACTAGTGAGATCTTCCTATTTTCCCCCTTGGTGGAAGAACCAATCCCGGCCTACTCCCCACCCATTGAGACCCCAAGTGCCTTGAACCGTCAACCCACTAGAGACCATGGACCAATTACTTTAGAGGATGATGACTCACCACCTTGTGAGGACCTTGAGGACATGGAGTACCTCTCTCTTGGTAGCCCTTACCATGATCCCTTCGACCCTTTCCTATACCCAAGTGACCCACCCACCTTACTCACCACCCACCTTTCCCTACCCCAACCCACCATGTTAGACCAAGCCCACCCCTTCCTAGACTCGGGTTACACCATGGGAGCCATGACTTTGGGCAATATGCACTTAGGGATTGAGGAAGTGCCCCACTCCATGCTATCCACCTTCCTTGACCCCTTTGACCCTTTCAAGTGGAAGTTCAAAGGCCATCCCACAACACCACACATGAAGGTCATTTTTGGGATGGGAGTGCCTATGTCTGGGCGTACCACACCCCTTGACATGATTAGTAAGTTGGGTCCATTCATTCATATCACCCACATGTCAAGTAGGAAGCACGAGTGGTCCATATTTGGGTGTAGCGGCCCTCCCCCATTAATCATTGGTCTTACGTATGTTAGGAGCATTCATGGATGTCCGGGTCCTCCGGCATTCATCACACCCATGCATGAGAGGGACACCTATGGATGCCCCGGTCCTCCCAAGCTCATCCAAGTCAATGTGGCATTAAAGCATGATAGGGCCATCCATGGTTGCCCCGGTCCACCTTTGCACACCATACTAGTTCGGACACCCGAGCAGTTGAGCGGCGCGACACGCCGAGCCACCGGTACCGCACACAGAGCACGACTCTAGCCACCTCAGCGTCCATCTGGCTCGGAGACAGCCTGGAGACTCCGCCTTGAGCCTCCCCATTTATCATATTTAGTTAGCCTTTATGTGTGTGTAATTTGTGTTTATTTCGTTGTATTCGGTTTGCCATTTTGATTGTAATAGGGGCTTATGTGTAATTCGGACTCTGTGGGCCCCACGGGCCCCCCAGGCCCCATCCCATTGGGCCACCTCAGCCTAGGGTCCCATGTGGGGTCAGTCAACATGCCAAATGGAGTCTTCTAGAAAGGTGGGCCAAGTGGGGGACAAGTGGCTTGGAAAGTCCACATTTTGGCCACCCACCCCACCTACCAATTCAACCTTGCCATTCTAGTCCAAGGGCCGCCCCCCTCCTTGTAGTTTTTTATTTATTTTTTGTGTGTGTGTCACACTCCATCCCAACCCTCCATTCTCATCCCCTAGATCCAATGGTTGTGGATGGATGTGAGATGTAACCTATTTAAACTTGTATTTTCCATTTTAGTAAATTAATGCCATTTGATTCAACAAAATTCAAGAGCAAGGGCTGGTGCGCCCCCCTCCTCTCTCCTCCCTCTCCCCCTTGAAGCTGTGAAGGCTTCCATTCAGAGGTGTGACGCCTCGTGTATCGGTTCCGACGATCGTTGCTGCCGCCACGAGCCGCCACCGCACCGCCATCGCCATCAACGGAGTTCTGCCCGCGCAGTACCACAGAAGCTTCCACGAATTTCTTGTCTCCGCCACGAGCTCAAATAAATCTGGTGATTTTAGTGAATGTTCCAGAGGTGTCAAGGACATCCCACAAATTTTGGTTTGCCATTCAGATCTCGTTTCATATTTTTTTGATTTTCGTCCACTCTTCCATTTCGGTTCTGCTAGAGTTCTGTCTAGATTCATTCCCACCCTGAGTTTCATGCCTTATATCCACTTTTTGATTTCTGCTAGTTCGTCCAATTTTACTGGAGGTTCCACCCATCCACCCCTTCATCCACAATTTTTCTCAATTTTTGGTTCGTCCATTTCATATTTTCTAAAAATCGTTCTCAGTCCCAGCTACAGTTCTGTCCCCCTGTTCCCAGATCCGACCACCAGTCACCCCAAGAATCATAGTAAATCCCCACCAGCTCCAAATCAAATTCCAAAAATAGTCCCAGTTCCGTGGTTTGATACCCTACAACTTTGAAGAAGAGCGCAAGAGCTGAATCGGAGGTTTACTAGGCGGTCAACGGTGGTTCTCAGATAAGTACCCTGCAAATCTGAGATTTCGGTTACTGTACAACAGGGGCTTGTAAATTCATTAAAGTTCTGATCCGACCAGATCCAGTAGATCTCTCTGGGTCTAGATTGAAGCATTTGAAGAGAGCTTTCCAACGATAGCTCATGCGTCCCGATCCGACATCGGGATTGATCGCAGCGGCCGTTTTCGCCGGAGCGCGCGCCTGAAAACAGCAACTAAAAATCCGTGGACAGCAACTTCAAAGCTTGGGAATCGGGACCGATCGACCCCCGATCGGTGTTCCCGACCGACCGTCGTCCATGGAGGTGCGCCACCAGGGGTCCCCATCATAGTGGGTCCCACCCCCGCAGATCCGGAGGACAGCGCCATCCGTGGGCCCCGCGGGCCCGCAAAACCCGCCGTTCGGAAAGCACGAAAACGTGGAGTTCGGCACCGCCGGGCGACATCAAGATGCTGCCCGTCAACCCGAGTTGCGTGATTCCGGGCTCCACATGTGACCTTTTACCTCCCTGCGTGGAGTGGGTCAAATCTTTGTATTGCTGTGATATTGTTTAACCGGGAGTCCGTGATTCGGCCGGGGTTGTCTTCGCCACGCCGGGTGCGTGGAGGTAATGGTCCGAACCTCTTGGCGTTCATTTGCTTAGCTAGTATACGATCTTTTGCCGCTGTCGAGAGCGTAGGTACTAGCCCGTGTGTCCATGTCACCGCTGTGAGAGTGAGAGTGACCCGTCCCGTGACTCGATCCGAGTCCGGAAGTTGAGTCGGACTACCCTTGACCTCCGCCGGTTCCTTAACCGCGCACGGTCCGCGCTTTCCCTCGCTTGGGACGACGAGTGAGCTTCCACTTCTGTTAGCGACGTTTTGCCACTAGGAGCTCGTAGTGTCGGGCTTAGTGTCTCCCTGGTGTGTGCTGCTGGTCGCGTCTTCATCTAGAGTCCGAGGGTGGCACCTAATAGTGTCGTCTCCCGTGTCCGTCCCGCATCAGTTTGGTATCAGAGCGAGTCGAGTCTAGGGTAGTCGTTGCATAAGTCATGCATCATGGTCTAAGTCGAGTCTAGGATCATCCTTATTTTCAAAACAACAAAAAAAAGGTGTTTTCAAATTGCATTTCACCCAATAGCTCGGTATATTAAAAGGTGTTGTCCGAACGTTAGGCTACGCCTATCGGGAGGTCGCACACTTGCGGGAGTGATCTTCAGATCGATTAACTCCGCCCCGTACCGGATATTGGTTTAGGTCTAAGTGCATCATTTAGTGTGTGTTTGCATTAGTCGGTGTCTTTTAGGTCGTGTGTCAGTTGCATGCCCACTCATCGAGGTGCCCAGTACTCGCCACCACCACCTATGGCGGAGTTCCGAGCCCGTAGTTCCGATGAGTCTTCCACGGCCGAGATGTTCCGGGCCATCATGGATCGTTTAGACACGCGTATGGATGGTCTTAGTACGCGTATGGATGGCATAGGGATGCGTCTAGAAGGGCGGATGAAGGTCCTCGAGGATCGGGCTGGGGTTTCGGAGCAGTCCATTCAAGGCCTTGTTGGGAGGATTGCCGTCCTAGAGAGGGGCCCAGTAGCGGCGCAACCCGCGCCGACGAACGGCCAACAGGAGCCGGTTCAGCAGCCTGCTGTGCCAAGGGCTCAGGCGGAGAATGTTGGGGTTCAACAGGTGCATGTGGTGGATGATTATGCATCTGATAATGATCAAGGGGGTAACGGTCGTCGTCATCAACGACGGAATCGTGATGACGAGGATGACGACCGCATTCTTAGGGGTGTGCGTGCGGACCCTCCCACTTTTAGCGGGTCCTTGGACCCTAGGGTGTATTTAGATTGGGAGGCCGGCATGGACCGGTACTTCGAGTGGTTTGAGATGACGGACCACCGAAGAGTCCAATACGCAAAGATGAAGTTGCAAGGGCAGGCCCAAACTTATTGGATCAATGTGGAGAGCCTGCTCAACCAGGGACGTCAACCCCAGATCGGTACTTGGGATGATATGAAAACCAAGTTGAGGGAGAAGTACCTTCCCGCCTCATATCGCCAACGACTCATAGACAAGTGGCAAAGCATCTCCCAAGGGAACCGATCCGTGACCGAGTACACCGCCGAATTCGATGAGTATTATTTGCGGTGCGGGGTCACGGAAGAGAGCACCATGACGATATCCCGCTTTCAGAGAGGTTTACGGCCTAATTATCAATATGAACTCTTTCGCCGCAATGCCACCACTTTGGAGCAGGCATATCAGATTGCTCTCGAATTGGAGCAGTTCGAGGCCGAGTTTGAGTCACCCCATCGGTTGGGCTCCTTTCCCCTTCGTAGTGTCGAGTCCCGTGGCTCATCTGGCACGTATCCGAGGGCCCCCATGGCACGACCTCAGGAGCCCGCTCGCCCCGAGCCCTTTGCTCCTAGGCCTCGTCCTCCACCCCCGAGGGACCTTCCTCGTCCCCAGCATCTTACGGCCCCACCCATAGCCCGTCCACCGGCACCCGCACCTCCTGCACGTCCTTTGTTGCCTACGCCTCCTATCCGTCGGGAGGATAAAGGTAAAGGACCTATGATTGGGGAGCCTAGTGGATCACGGCAGCAGTGTTATCGCTGCAATGGGTTTGGCCATTTCACCAACCAGTGTCCCACCCGCCCATCTCTTCACATTGGGGACACACAGGCCGAGGATACCACCCCTACGGGCCTTAGTCAGCTATGAGGCAGAAGAAGAGTTAGCTGACGAGTACTATGAGATGGGAGGTGAGGCCCAGGATGTCCAGCAGTCGGACGATACCCATGTGGGGGTCATCAGATGTATCCTCACCCAGCCATAGGTCAGTGATCACTGGCGTCGGACCACTATCCTTCAGGTATTCTGTAGGCTGGGAAAGCAAATTTGCAAGGTGGTCATCGATAGTGGGAGTTGTATCAATGCAATCTCCACAAACGCTGTCACTCGTCTTGGTCTCACACCCGTAGACCACCCTCGCCCCTATCAGGTATCATGGGTGGATACCACTTCCATTTCGGTCAGGCTGCGGTGCTTGGTCCCGCTGCAGCTCCACTCCTACCATGACGAGATCTGGTGTGATGTTCTCCCCATGGAAGTGGGCAGTATCATTCTTGGTAGGCCGTGGTTATTCGACCGAGATGCCACACTCCATGGTCGGTCGAACACCTGTACCTTCGACCACGATGGCCAGCGGGTCACCCTCCACCCCGTTCGGCCCAGGAGCCCATCAGTCAGGGGTCCTACTGACCCTAGTACTCCAAAGCCTTCCATACCCGGGCCCAGTACCCCATCCCCAGCTCGGACTATGACCGTTACCTCTGGCCCAGGAGAGCCCTCGACGAGGAGATTTGATGCGGGACGGACACGGGAGACGACACTACTAGGTGCCACCCTCGGACTCTAGATGAAGACGCGACCAGCAGCACACACCAGGGAGACACTAAGCCTGACACTACGAGCTCCTAGTGGCGAAACGTCGCTAACAGAAGTGGAAGCTCACTCGTCGTCCCAAGCGAGGGAAAGCGCGGACCGTGCGCGGTTAAGGAACCGGCGGAGGTCAAGGGTAGTCCGACTCAACTTCCGGACTCGGATCGAGTCACGGGACGGGTCACACTCACTCTCACAGCGGTGACATAGACACACGGGCTAGTACCTACACTCTCGGCAGCGGCAAAAGAGCGTATACTAGCTAAGCAAATGAACGCCAAGAGGTTCGGACCATTACCTCCACGCACCCGGCGTGGCGAAGATAACCCCGGCCGAATCACGGACTCCCGGTTAAACAATATCACAGCAATACAAAGAATTGACCCACTCTACGCAGGGAGGTAAAAGGTCACATGTGGAGCCCGGGAATCACGCAACTCGGGTTGACGGGCAGCATCTTGATGTCGCCCGGCGGTGCCGAACTCCACGTTTTCGTGCTTTCCGAACGGCGGGTTCTGCGGGCCCGCGGGGCCCACGGATGGCGCTGTCCTCCGGATCTACGGGGGTGGGACCCACTATGATGGGGACCCCTGGTGGTGCGCCTCCACGGACGGCGGTCGGCCGGGAACACCGATCGGGGGTCGATCGGTCCCGATTCCCAAGCTTTGAAGTTGCTGCCCACGGATTTTTAGTTACTGTTTTCAGGCGCGCGCTCCGGCGAAAACGGCCGCTGCAACCAATCCCGACGTCGGATCGAGACGCATGAGCTATCGTTGGAAAGCTCTCTTCAAATGCTTCAATCTAGACCCAAAGAGATCTGCTTGATCTGGTCGGATCAGAACTTTAATGAATTTACAAGTCCCTATTGTACAGTAACCGAAATCTTAGAGCTGCAGGGCACTTGTCTGAGAACCACCGTTGACCGCCTAGTAAACCTCCGATTCAGCGCTTGAGCTCTGCTTCAAAGTTGTAGGGTATCAAACCACGGAACTGGGACTATTTTTGGAATTTGATTTGGAGGTGGTGATGATTTACTATGATTTTGGGGGTGACTGGTGGTCGGATCTGGGAACAGGTGGACAGAACTATAGATGGGTCTGAGAACTATTTTTAGAAAATATGAGATGGGCGAATCAAAAATTGATAAAAATTATGGATGAAGGGATGGATGGGTGGAATCCCCAATAAAATTGGGCGAACCAACATAAATCAAAAAGTGGACCTAAGACATGAAACTCAGGGCGGGGATGAATCTGGATAGAACTCTGGAAGAACCGAAATGGAAGAGTGGACGAAAATCAAAAAATATGAAACGAGATCTGAATGGCAAACCAAAATTTGTGGGACGTCCTTGACACCTCTGGAACATCCACTAAAATTCCCAGATCTATCTGAGCTCGTGGCTGAGACAAGAAATTTGTGGAAGCTTCTGTGGTACTGCGCCAGCAGAACTCCGTTGATGGCGGTGGCGGTGCGGTGGCGGCTCGTGGCGGCGGCGGCGGCGACCGGAACTGATAGGGTGGAGTCTCACCACCAGAAGGAAGCCTTCACAGCTTCAAGGGGAAGAGGGAGAGGAGGAGGGGGCGCACCAAGGCTGGAGCTTCAAGCTTTTTCACAATTCTTATGGCATTAATTCATCAAAATAGAAAATACAAGCTTAAATAGGTTACATCTCACATCCATCCACAACCGTAGGATCTAGGAGTGGGAGATGAAGGGCTGGGATGGCATGAGACACACACACACAAAAATAAATAAAATATAAGGGGAGGGGGGCGGCCCTTGGACCAAGGAGGTGGAAGGTGGACTTGGTAGGTGGGGTGGGTGGCCAACTTGGACTTTCCAAGCCACTTGTCCCCCACTTGGCCCACCTATCTAGAAGCCTCCATTTGACATGTTGACTAACCCCACATGGGGCCTTTGGCTAAGGTGGCTCAATGGGATGGGGCCTGGGGGGCCCGTGGGGCCCACGAGGTCCAAATTGCACATAAGCCCCTCTTACAATCAAAATAGCAAACCGAATACAACGAAATAAACATAAATTACACACACATAAAGGCTAACTAAATATGATAAATGTCGGGACTCAGGGGGGCGTCTCCGGGCTGTCTCCGAGCCAAATAGATGCTGAGGTGGCTCGAGTCGTGCTCCGTGTGCGGTACCGGTGGCTCGGCGTATCGCGCCGATCAACTGCTCGGGTGTCCGCACCAATTCTCCTCGGGTGGGAGAAACTCGACCCTGTCGAGTTAGGGTCTGCATCGCTCCTGTATCGTTCCAAAAGGTCCGGATCGATCTGCTGCAACTCGCCATGTGTGATCCATGTGTCCTCAGTAGCGGGCCGTCCTCTCCATCGCACTAGGTAGCGCGGGTAAGATCCACTCCTGGTAACTTTCACTTGCCCGTCCAGTATACGATCTATATGCTCACGCTACCGTGAAAAAGGGGCTGGAGGTGGAAGTGGACACTCAGGTGTGGGATCACTCTCAAGGGGAGGAGATGGCTCAAAAGGCTCACTAGGGATCACCGCTGGGTCCCTATATGTAACAAGATCCGATACATTGAAGGTAGAGCTTATACCATATTCCTCGGGCAAGTCCACAGCGTACGCATTGGATCCAACGCGTTTCAACACTCTGAATGGACCGGCTCCGCGAGCTTGCAACTTCTTAACGGTTCCAGAGGGAAACCGTTCAGGTCTTACCCTGATCATGACGTATTCGCCCTCGTGGAACTCTCGGTGGTGTCGATGGGCATCGGCTAGCTCTTTGTAACGTGCATTGCTGCCCTCACTCATGCAGACTCCTAACATGCCTAGCACTAGACTCGGCAGACTCACTATGCACTCCTAAAATGCTTAGCAAAATAAAAACACACGGATGCACACACAACCCTAAACAAACCTAATGTTAGTTCGACCCAATCATATACAAGGTGGTCCAGGACATCTGTCACGTCCCGAGCGCGGAAGCTTACCCGTGGCGCGACAGTTTTATATAGAACCAAATCGAGCTAGCTATTCGATGGAATTCTTCATTTTGATAGTTAATAGAGTGCGCAAATAACTAAGATTTAACTTGAAATTGATACAAATAATCTGAGATGACAATTGTTACCACTAACCAAATGACAATTACACACATTTCTCGAATCCGACTACTAGGCTTCAAGCCCTTATTACAGTTCTAATAAATTAGACTAATACAACTAACATCTGACATAACTGGATACAAATGACATAATTACTACACCACAATTAACAAGACAACATGATGACTCCATTTCTACACTCATCACTCAGACTCATTCCCTTCCGAGTTCTGGCTGATATTCGCACTACCTGAAAAGGTTAGAAAATAACTAGATGAGCGAATCGCTCAGTAGGATTTACATCTCAAGTTCTAACATGCTTTAAGTGAATTACACATTCATTTAATGTAGGTAACCTATGCATGCAGACAAAGTAAGAATAGATATCAAGGAATCATAAGATCGACAAGAGTAGAAAGTGAGAATATATAGATTTCACAATTTCAATAGTAAGTGATAGTAAATGATGTCAGGCTAGTGATAACTAAGAAGTTATAACTGGAATAGCAACATGTTAATCAAGCTAGCAATAGTAAGCAAGTAGTTTCAAACATGTATAACTGGAATTGGCTATTTATCAATGCATTCAAATAAACACTTTTACCCTTCTGCGGGTCTCAAGTCAATCAATCAAGTAATATCACGAGAATGAGTGGAATGCCTAAAGTCTAGCAAGCAAGTACTCCGGTGCAATGCCAAACACCGTGGTCAATAAACTCCCATGGGCACAAGTACCTTCGGGTGCTCCTCCCAGGACCAGACCGGGCTCTATATGCACAGCATTGGTCATGTTTGTCGACATCCACTCTCGTTTATAGCCAATATGAAATTTCAAGGGTTGACTCGATAAGATGTATATAAGGTGGATTATATAATAGAATCCAAGGCGTATTGTTATGTAGGGACGAACTAGGAGTAAAACCCGTAACGTTCAATACATGCTAATGACAATAGGAGTTTGAAACTAACTTACTGGTGTTGACACGAATGTCGATATTAGTTATATATATATATATATATTTATCCAAAATATATATGTATATATATATATCCGATTATAAAATTCTGTCCACTATAATGGAGGTTATAGGTATGGATACCTTCTGTCCGATATACATATATGAGTTAGCCAAAATGGTGATTTATTATAATAATCAGAAATTAATTATGAAAATAAGTTTTTATGTTGAATATAGTTCTAACTTGCTAAAAATGATATTAACATGTTGAGAATGAGTTTCATATGTTACTTTATTGGTAAGATGATAAAAATAAATTTTTCATGCTGGATTTAATTTTTACATGCTGAAAATTAATTATTAACATGCTAAAATTAACTATTAACATGTTAAAATTAATTAGCTTACTGATAGGATGATAAGATAAGGTTTCCATGCTGATTACAGAAATTTTCTGATAACAACATAATTTTATCATGCTAAAATTTATTTTTCTACATTTATTTGCTAATTATTTGATAGGAAAATAGAATTATCATGCTGAAAAATAGTTTTAATACACTGAAAATAACTATAACATGCAAAAAATAATTATAACATGCTGGAATAATTTTTACCATACTGTAAGAAATGTTATCATGTTGGAAGTAATTTTTATGCCTTAATTTACTACTTTATTTAATAGAAAAGTAAGTTTTATATGTACAAAATAGCTTTAAATAGATTTTAACGTGCTGAAAATAATTTTTATATCTCAATATGTATAAAATAATTCTATCATATTGGTAGTCACTTTTAACATGCTGGAAATAGTTTTAACATGTTGGAGATAATTTTTTTGTATGTATAAACTAATGTGGTGAAAATTAGATTTTTATAAAAAAAATAATTTCATTCTACAAATATATATATATATACTCTGTAAGAATGAAGGAGTCCATTTTATATTGTATTTCGTTCTCTATATATATTCGGTGAGAATGGAGGTGTAGACATTAGTTATATATATATATATATATATATATATATATATATATATATATTCTTTTCTAACAATATATAATGAAGGTGTTTTGTATATACAATTAATGGAAGTATATATATGAATTTATATACATATATAATGAAGGTGCTTGTTAATGGAAGTATATATATGAATTTATATACATATATAATGAAGGTGCTTGTATATATAATTAATGGGAGTATATATATATATTTAAGAGGTTTTATATCGTTTTTCATTAAGTTCACAGCATGTGTCGACACTAGTGTCGACACGTACTGTTCATTTTTGGTCTCTGTTGTACAGTGAGCATTACAATGTTTTGTGTGTCGACACCGGTGTCGACACCTGAGTCGACACATGGCTTAAATGTATACGTATGGTGTTAAGTTAATAGCATGTGTCAACACATGTGTCGACACTGGTGTCGACACCTGTGTCGACACATGGCTTATATGTTCATGTAAGCTGTTAAGTTAACAGCATGTGTCGACACATGTGTCGACACCGGTGTCGACACATGTGTCGACACATGAGGTTCTTCTACGGTTTTCAATTAACAGCATGTCTTAAATTCTGTGTCTATTGTTAATTAAGTCTTGTTTTGGTTTAATCATCTTGTTAATCAAGTGTTTAAGGTTTTAATCCATGGTTTAATTTTGGTTTGTCAAAACTCTGGTATAAGTGTCGCGTAGGTGTTGACACCTCGCGTAAGTGTTGCGTAGGTGTCGCGTAAGTGTTGACACCTCGCGTAGGTGTCGCGTAAGTGTCAACACTTGCGCAACACTTGTGCAAGTGTGCCCAGGTGTTACGTAAGTGTCGCGTAAGTGTCAACACTTGCGCAACACTTGTGCAACACATTTTACTACAAGTGTCGACACATGTATGACATATGTATGGAAGTGTTACCCAGGTGTTGCGTAGGTGTCGCGTAAGTGTTGCGTAGGTGTCAACACTTACGCAACACTTGTGCAACACCTGTGTCGATATACTGCAAGTGTCGACACATGTATAGAAGCGTTGACATTTAACATGCTGTGCTGTTAATAGATTAGTTAATAAATCTAATACATGTTAATTATCTAGGATATGAGACTAATACTTACTAATTGTTCCAGATTGAAGCTATTGCATGCTAACTACGAGGCTAACACATGCTGTATAAACACGAATTCATCGCATGGAGATGTGCCTAGACTAATCATCATGGATTAGATACTAGTTTAGTTAAAATTGAGAACACCTACCTCAGGTATAAGGGCAGCTTTCTTCTGCAACGTCGAAGGCTCCCCCTTCTCTGCAGCAACAGCAACCCTTTGGAAGAATGAAGGGAGTTTCGATATAGGGAGTATTATAGTGTTTTGGGATAGTCACGAGGGGATAAGATGCTACATAATTCGCATCTCAGTGCGATACCAGCTCAAACGGGCTGTTCATGTCTGAGAAGAAGACATATGCCAACGCAGGTTTGTTTGTGGTCATGTAAGCTAAATTATAGGGCCTTGTGGCTTTGTGTCGGTGTAAGTATCCTATAGCATATAATTATTTGGCACAAAACGTATAAAATGGTGGATGCTAGGATTTGAACCCTGGTCATTGGGTTTAAAGGTAAGTCACTTAACCAACTACATTAGGAAGTCACCTTATTAAGGGAATAATCGTTATATATGATAACTTCAAGGTGAAATTGTTTAATTTTCTTTATATAATTAAAAAATTAAATTATTTATGATTGTTTAATTTTATAAATCTAAAAATTTAAATTATTTAATTTATAGAGTTGAAAAAAAATTGACTTATAACTTACTAAATTCTAAATAATTAGAAATTTTACTTATTAAATTATGAAAAATTGATTTCTTTGATTTTATAATTTGTGAAAATATAATTAGATATCTTTTAAATATAATATTTAAGTTTTAAAATAGTTTTTTTAACTATTAGGAAATAGCTTATAGCTTAAATGCTTAATAAATGTTATTAAATTTAGTTATTTCTATTTAAAATTAACAGGTGTTACAACATCCGAATGTGTGCCATGCATGCATTTGACATAACCGGAGGTTAATGGCATGGTGGATTCCTAGACATCCTACGATACACCAATCATGGACATTGGGTTTGGATGTGGGAAGTCCGGGAGTTTTGGGTGGTTTAGGTGGGCCGGGGAAACCAAAGTCTTCACTACCCCCAAATGACGGTTCAGACCTATTACCATGTGAAGGTTGCCAGGCCCGAGTAGGAGGGGTGTGATAGTGGACTTCCTTAAAGAGGTGGAGTGGAGGTTGTGGGCCAAACGGCCCATGAAGAAAGCGATCGAAGGGATCAAAGAATGTGTGACCCCTCGATATGGATTCCCTCATCTCAAGATCCCATGTGTGGAAGTCTAGAAGGTGTTGTTGATCTCCTTCATTCATGAAGGGAGATGAGACGGTGGGGGTATGATGGTGGACCCTCTCAAAAATGTGGAGTAAATATGGTGGGTCACGGGGTCCACAAGAGAATGGGTCGAAGGGATCAAAGAAGGTATGACCCCTCGGACTAGGCTTCCACAAATCACTGTCCCACATTTGGAAATCTTGGAGGTGTAAATGATCACCTTCATTCATTGTGAGAGGTGGGACGGCAGTCATAGGTAGAAAGTAAGATTCCTCCCTTGGGCAAATGGGAATGAAGTCGGGCTCGGCCGGCATAGGGAGGAGTAGAAGAACCTCCGTGGTAACATGACCCACGGTGTACATGAAGGTGATGGACCCTAAAGCGGGATGAGTGAAACTACGACCTGTGGGTCGGTCGAAGCCTGGAGCCAACAAGTGCGTAAATGTCAATTGCCAGTCTAACCTTTTAAGAAGGTCATCCAATGTATCCACATAGTGACTAGACCGGAAAGTGGTGTGAAATGAATTGATTGGCACCAGAGGTAGGATAGGGTCTATAGATGGGAGGGGAGATGGGGCCATGCCACTCTTAAGCCAGCTAAGGAGTGGCTCGGCTATAAGTAGCTTTCCCATTAGAAACACGGGTAGCTGTGGCTGAGGTGGCTCTGAATAAAGATCGGAGAGCGAGGCTTCTCCAACCCTTTTGTCCCCTAGGGCTAGAGATGTCCGAGTGGGGCACTGTCCGACAAAGTGGCCGAACCCCTGGCAGCGATAACACTGCTGTCGTGACCCACTACGCTCCTCGATAAGTGCGTCCTTACCCTTATCCTCCTAACGGACAGGGGGTATAGGCAAAGGGGCTCTCGAGGGTGGGGAACGAGGATCCACTATGATGGGGAGGGGACCGTGGGATGGAACCATAGATGGCACCGGATTGGGACTACCGGCTGTTACCTCCTTAGGTTCGTGTTTGGTTCCTCCCTGGCTAGGAGGTAGACAAGGGGGAAGCAGGGACTCGATATAAGCACATTTCCTATCCACTTTATCCAAAATGAGATGGAAGAGTTCGGCAATGGTGGGGTTTGGAGTAGGAGTAATGTGGTGGACTCTCCCATATGAACTCGGCTTAGTCGTGGACCTAGGCTCTTCTACATGCGCGGCGCGTTGCCTCCGATTATGGCCCACTTGGGTGGATGTGATTGGGTGGGGTCGGTTGGAGGTGGCCGGGCCGGGTAGGTAGACCTTCCTAAGTTCGTCCTTCATCTCATGCCACGACTCGATGGGCCTTTGCCTCCTAACCTCTCTCATGCACTCAATGCTCTCCCATTTCCAGGCGGCTTTGTGGACAAGCCTCTCTCGGGCAAAACCAACTTGCATGGCATCGGACATGGTGTAACATTCAAAATATTTGTCCATCGCGGCCTCCCAATTGAGGTAGTCGCCCGGATCATTGGAGCCATAAAAATCAGAGGCTTCGGGCCTACGGAAGGGGAGAGGATGGTTGCCAAGCCCATGGGTGGACCAACGGTCATATTGCCCGGGTGATAGGGATTCCATGTGAAATTGGGGGGGGACTACATGTTGGACATGCCGACACTTGGACACTACACTAGACCGGCTATGCAAGGTTGGAATGCACTAACTAATGCAAACACCGACTAATGCACCTAGACCTAAACCAGTATCCGGTACATGGTGGAGTTAAGCGATCCGAAGATCACTCGCGCAAGTGTGCGGTCTTCCCTATAAGCATAACCTAACGTTCGGACAACACCTTTTGATATACCGGGTAAAGGGTGCAAATGCAATTTGAAAACACTCTCTTTTTTTTTTGAAAATGATGATCCTAGACTTGACTTAGACCATGATGCATGCAAGACATATGCAAAGACTACCCTAGACTCGACTGCTCTGATACCAAACTGATGCGGGACGGACACGGGAGACGACACTACGAGATGCCACCCTCGGACTCTAGATGAAGACGCGACCAGCAGCACACACCAGGGAGACACTAAGCTCGACACTATGAGCTCCTAGTGGCGAAACGTCGCTAACAGAAGTGGAAGCTCACTCGTCGTCCCAAGCGAGGGAAAGCGCGGACCGTGCGCGGTTAAGGAACCGGCGGAGGTCAAGGGTAGTCCGACTCAACTTCCGGACTCGGATCGAGTCACGGGACGGGTCACACTCACTCTCACAACGGTGACATGGACACACGGGCTAGTACCTACGCTCTCGGCAGCGGCAAAAGACCGTATACTAGCTAAGCAAATGAACGCCAAGAGGTTCGGACCATTACCTCCACGCACCCGGCGTGGCGAAGACAACCCCGGCCGAATCACGGACTCCCGGTTAAACAATATCACAGCAATACAAAGATTTGACCCACTCCACGCAGGGAGGTAAAAGGTCACATGTGGAGCCCGGGAATCACGCAACTCGGGTTGACGGGCAGCATCTTGATGTCGCCCGGCGGTGCCGAACTCGGCATTTTCGTGCTTTCCGAACGGCGGGTTCTGCGGGCCCACGTGGCCCACGGATGGCCCTGTCCTCCGGATCTGCGGGGGTGGGACCCACTATGATGGGGACCCCTGGTGGCGCGCCTCCATGGACGGCGGTCGGCCGGGAACACCGATCGGGGGTCGATCGGTCCCGATTCCCAAGCTTTGAAGTTGCTGCCCACGGATTTTTAGTTGCTGTTTTCAGGCACGCGCTCTGGCGAAAACAGCCGCTGCGACCAATCCCGACGTCGGATCGGGACGCATGAGCTATCGTTTGAAAGCTCTCTTCAAATGTTTCAATCTAGACCCAGAGAGATCTGAAGGATCTGGTCGGATCAGAACTTTAATGACATTACAAGTCCCTGTTGTACAGTAACCGAAATCTCAGAGCTGCAGGGCACTTGTCTGAGAACCACCGTTGACCGCCTAGTAAACCTCTGATTCAGCTCTTGAGCTCTGCTTCAAAGTTGTAGGGTATCAAACCATGGAACTGGGACTATTTTTGGAATTTGATTTGGAGGTGGTGATGATTTACTATGATTTTTGGGGTGACTGGTGGTCGGATCTGGGAATAGGTGGACAGAACTGTAGATGGGTCTGAGAACGATTTTTAGAAAATATGAGATGGGCGAATCAAAAATTGATAAAAATTGTGGATGAAGGCATGGATGGGTGGAATCCCCAATAAAATTGGGCAAACCAACATAAATCAAAAAGTGGACCTAAGACATGAAACTCAGGGCGGGGATGAATCTGGACAGAACTCTGGAAGAACCAAAATGGAAGAGTGGACGAAAATCAAAAAATATGAAACGAGATCTGAATGGCAAACCAAAATTTGTGGGACGTCCTTGACACCTCTGGAACATCCACTAAAATTCCCAGATCTATCTGAGCTCGTGGCTGAGACAAGAAATTCGTGGAATCTTCTGTGGTACTGCGCCGGCAGAACTCCGTTGATGGCGGTGGCGGTGCGGTGGCGGCTCGTGGCGGCGGCGGCGGCGACCGGAACTGATAGGGTGGAGTCTCACCACCAGAAGGAAGCCTTCACAGCTTCAAGGGGAAGAGGGAGAGGAGGAGGGGGCGCACCAAGGCTGGAGCTTCAAGCTTTTTCACAATTCTTATGGCATTAATTCATCAAAATAGAAAATACAAGCTTAAATAGGTTACATCTCACATCCATCCACAACCGTAGGATCTAGGAGTGGGAGATGAAGGGCTGGGATGGCATGAGACACACACACACACAAAAATAAATAAAATATAAGGGGAGGGGGGCGGCCCTTGGACCAAGGAGGTGGAAGGTGGACTTGGTAGGTGGGGTGGGTGGCCAACTTGGACTTTCCAAGCCACTTGTCCCCCACTTGGCCCACCTATCTAGAAGCCTCCATTTGACATGTTGACTGACCCCACATGGGGCCCTTGGCTGAGGTGGCTCAATGGGATGCGGCCTGGGGGGGGCGTGGGGCCCACGAGGTCCAAATTGCACATAAGCCCCTCTTACAATCAAAATAGCAAACCGAATACAACGAAATAAACACAAATTACACACACATAAAGGCTAACTAAATATGATAAATGTCGGGACTCAGGGGGGCGTCTCCAGGCTGTCTCCGAGCCAAATAGATGCTGAGGTGGCTCGAGTCGTGCTCCGTGTGCGGTACCGGTGGCTCGGCGTATCGCGCCGCTCAACTGCTCGGGTGTCCGCACCAAGATTGATGATGATTAGCTCCCAGGAAATGGAGCAGGAGCTTAGTCAGGGCTGTCCGGTGTTTGCCATTACGGTCCGAGAGGTGGAGCGGGACTCCGAGGGTGAGCTCCCACCCGAGGTTGTTCCTATTCTGCAGGAGTTTGCTGATATTTTTCCCGAAGAGCTTCCCGAGGGACTCCCACCCATGCGGGATATTCAGCATGCCATCGACCTTGTTCCGGGCTATTCTTTGCCCAACCTTCCTCATTATCGAATGAGCCCCACGGAGCATGCCGAGCTTAAACGGCAGGTCGATGAGCTTGTGCAGAGAGGATCTGTCCGGGACAGCATGAGTCCATGTGCTGTACCTGCATTACTCGCCCCGAAGAAGGATGGCACATGGAGAATGTGTATTGATAGTCGTGCCATCAATAAGATCACCGTGAAGTACAGGTTCCCTATTCCCCGTCTGGATGATATGCTAGACATGATGGCAGGTGCCACTATCTTTTCGAAGATCGATCTTAAGAGTGGCTACCATCAGGTGAGGATTAGGCCAGGTGATGAGTGGAAGACCGCATTTAAGACCAAGGACGGTCTATATGAGTGGTTGGTCATGTTTTTTGGGTTGACCAATGCCCCTAGCACTTTCATGGGGCTCATGACTCAGGTCCTTTGACCTTTCATTGGAGTCTTTGTAGTGGTGTATTTTGATGATATCCTTATCTATAGCCGCACCACGGGGGACCACTTAGACCACCTTCGGCAGGTCTGTCTACTTCTTCGGCGAGAGCAGCTATTTGCGAACCCACAGAAGTGTGCCTTCATGACACCTCAGCTTACCTTCTTGGATTTCATTGTGTCTAGTACGGGGGTCTCCGCCGATCCGGAGAAGGTCCGGGCCATTGTTGAGTGGCCGGAACCCCGTACCGTTCATGATGTCCGCAACTTTCATGGTCTTGCGACGTTCTATCGTCGCTTTATCCGCGGATTTAGCTCCGTCACCACCCCGATCACGGATTACATCCGTAAGGGCACATTTGTATGGACGAAGGCTGCATCTGCCGCCTTCAAGGACATCAAGGAGCGCATGACCCAGACACCTATCCTTCGACTGTCTGATTTCTCGAAGGTGTTTGAGGTCTCTTGTGATGCGTCGGGCGTGGGAATTGGAGGAGTTTTGAGTCAGGAGTCCCACCCGATTGCATATTTCAGCGAGAAGCGGAATGACGCGAAGCTGCGATATTCCACATATGATAAAGAATTCTACGCAGTTGTTCAGGCTCTTAGGCATTGGAGGTACTATCTTTTACATCAAGAGTTTGTCCTATACTCCGACCATGAAGCATTGAGGTACCTCCATTCGCAAAAGAAGCTTAACTCGCGTCATAGTCGTTGGGTCGAGTATCTCCAGCAGTTCACCTTTGTGCTTAAACATAAGGCTGGAGTGGAGAACAAGGTGGCTGATGCCTTGAGTCGGCGAGCATGCTTGCTTACCACCATGAGTGCCGAGGTCATAGGGTTAGAGAAGATGAAGGAGGTCTATGTTGATTGTCCTGACTTCGGTCAGATTTTTACCACCCTCCAGGCCGGACCCTCGAGAGACCTTGATGAGTATGTGCTTCAGGAGGGTTACCTCTTTCGAGGTAGCAGGCTATGTGTTCCCCGAACTTCGGTTCGAGATTTCTTAGTGTGGGAATTACATGCGGGAGGTCTAGCCTGCCACTTTGGTCGGAACAAGACTATTGAGGCAGTGGAGCATCGATTTTATTGGCCGAGCTTGAAGCACGATGTTGCTAACATCGTGGCTCAGTGCCGTACATGTGCTACGGCCAAGATGAAGAAGCAAAGCTCGGGCCTTTATACGCCTCTCCCCGTGCCTGATGCCCCGTGGCAGGATGTTAGTATGGACTTTGTTTTGGGATTGCCACGTACCTCCAAGAAGCATGATTCGGTCTATGTGGTGGTTGACCGTTTCTCGAAGATGGCCCTCTTTATTCCTTGCTCAAAGACTTCGGATGCTTCAAGGGTAGCCTGCCATTTTCTTACGCATGTGGTGTGCAAGTTCGGGTTGCCTCGCACTATAGTGTCTGACCGTGATGTTAGATTCACTTCCTACTTTTGGAAGACACTATGGCATATGATGGGTACTCACCTCAAGTTTTTCACTGCATATCATCCCCAGACAGACGGTCAGACCGAGGCGGTCAATAGGAGTCTGGGAGATCTTTTGGGGTGTCTAGTTAAGGACCGCATTGGGGATTGGGATCTCATTTTACCTATGGCTGAGTTTGCATACAATGATTCGGTGAATAGGTCTACCGGCATGAGTCCATTTGAGATTGTCACAGGTCGTAGGCCTAGGAAACCCGTTGACCTTGTCCCCATGCCTATCCATGCTAGAGTGTCGGAGTCGGCCGAGTCGTTTGCTAGGCACGTTAGGAGTTTGCATGACGACATCCGTCGTCACATTGAGGCCAGCAATGCACGGTACAAGGAGTTAGCCGATGCCCACCGACACCACTGAGAGTTCCACGAGGGTAAATACGTCATGATCAGGGTAAGACCTGAACGGTTTCCCTCTGGAACCGTTAAGAAGTTGTAAGCTCGTGGAGCCGGTCCATTCAGAGTGTTGAAACGCGTTGGATCTAATGCGTACGTTGTGGACTTGCCCGAGGAATATGGTATAAGCTCTACCTTCAATGTATCGGATCGTGTTGCATATAGGGACCCAGCGGTGATCCCTTGTGAGCCTGTTGAGCCATCTCCTCCCCTTGAGAGTGATCCCACACCTGAGTGTCCACTTCCACCTCCAGCCCCTTTTTCACGGCAGCGTGAGCATATAGATCGTATACTGGACGAGTAAGTGACAGTTACCAGGAGTGGATCTTACCCGCGCTACCTAGTGCGATGGAGAGGACGACCCGCTACTGAGGACACATGGATCACACATGGCGAGTTGCAGCAGATCGATCCGGGCCTCCTGGAGCGATATAGGAGCGATGCCGACCCTTACTCGACAGGGTCGAGTTTCTCCCACCCGGGGAGAATTGGTGCGGACACCCGAGCAGTTGAGCGGCGCGACACGCCGAGCCACCGGTACCGCACACGGAGCACGACTCGAGCCACCTCAGCGTCCATCTGGCTCGGAGATAGCTTGGAGACTCTGCCTTGAGCCTCCCCATTTATCATATTTAGTTAGCCTTTATGTGTGTGTAATTTGTGTTTATTTCGTTGTATTCGGTTTGCCATTTTGATTGTAATAGGGGCTTATGTGCAATTCAGACCCCGTGGGCCCCACGGGCCCCCCAGGCCCCATCCCATTGGGCCACCTCAGCCTAGGGTCCCATGTGGGGTCAGTCAACATGCCAAATGGAGTCTTCTAGAAAGGTGGGCCAAGTGGGGGACAAGTGGCTTGGAAAGTCCACATTTTGGCAACCCACCCCACCTACCAATTCAACCTTGCCATTCTAGTCCAAGGGCCGCCCCCCTCCTTATAGTTTTTTAATTATTTTTTGTGTGTGTGTCACACTCCATCCCAACCCTCCATTCCCATCCCCTAGATCCAATGGTTGTGGATGGATGTGAGATGTAACCTATTTAAGCTTGTATTTTCCATTTTAGTAAATTAATGCCATTTGATTCAACAAAATTCAAGAGCAAGGGCTGGTGCGCCCCCCTCCTCTCTCCTCCCTCTCCCCCTTGAAGCTGTGAAGGCTTCCATTCTGAGGTGTGACGCCTCGTGTATCGGTTCCGACGATCGCCGCCGCCGCCACGAGCCGCCACCGCACCGCCATCGCCATCAACGGAGTTCTGCCTGCGCAGTACCACAAAAGCTTCCAAGAATTTCTTGTCTCAGCCACGAGCTCAGATAGATCTGGGGATTTTAGTGGATGTTCCAAAGGTGTCAAGGACATCCCACAAATTTTGGTTTGCCATTCAGATCTCGTTTCATATTTTTTTGATTTTCATCCACTCTTCCATTTTGGTTCTGCCAGAGTTCTATCCAGATTCATTCCCGCCCTGAGTTTCATGCCTTATATCCACTTTTTGATTTCTACTAATTCGCCCAATTTTATTGGAGGTTCCACCCATCCACCCCTTCATCCACAATTTTTCTCAATTTTTGGTTCGTCCATTTCATATTTTCTAAAAATCGTTCTCAGTCCCAGCTACAGTTCTGTCCCCCTGTTCCCAGATCCGACCACCAGTCACCCCAAAAATCATAGTAAATCTCCACCACCTCCAAATCAAATTCTAAAAATAGTCCCAGTTCCGTGGTTTGATACCCTACAACTTTGAAGAAGAGCTCAAGAGCTGAATCGGAGGTTTACTAGGCCGTCAACGGTGGTTCTCAGACAAGTACCCTGCAAATCTGAGATTTCGTTTACTGTACAACAGGGGCTTGTAAATTCATTAAAGTTCTGATCCGACCAGATCCAGCAGACCTATCTAGGTCTAGATTGAAGCATTTGAAGAGAGATTTCCAACGATAGCTCATGCGTTCCGATCCGACGTCGGGATTGATCGCAGCGGCCGTTTTCGCCGGAGCGCGCGCCTGAAAACAGCAACTAAAAATCCGTGGGCAGCAACTTCAAAGCTTGGGAATCGGGACCGATCGACCCCCGATCGGTGTTCCCGGCCGACCGCCGTCCGTGGAGGCGCACCACCAGGGGTCCCCATCATAGTGGGTACCCCCCGCAGATCCGGAGGACAGCGCCATCCGTGGGCCCCGCGGGCCCGCAGAACCCGCCGTTCGGAAAGCACGAAAACGCGGAGTTGGGCACCGCCGGGCGACATCAAGATGCTGCCCGTCAACCCGAGTTGCGTGATTCCCGGGCTCCACATGTGACCTTTTACCTCCCTGCGTGGAGTGGGTCAAATCTTTGTATTGCTGTGATATTGTTTAACCGGGAGTCCGTGATTCGGCTGGGGTTGTCTTCGCCACGCCGGGTGCGTGGAGGTAATGGTCCGAACCTCTTGGCGTTCATTTGCTTAGCTAGTATACGGTCTTTTGCCGCTGCCGAGAGCGTAGGTACTAGCCCATGTGTCCATGTCACCGCTGTGAGAGTGAGAGTGACCCGTCCCGTGACTCAATCCGAGTCCGGAAGTTGAGTCGGACTACCCTTGACCTCCGCCGGTTCCTTAACCGTGCACGGTCCGCACTTTCCCTCGCTTGGGACGACGAGTGAGCTTCCACTTCTGTTAGTGACGTTTTGCCACTAGGAGCTCGTAGTGTCGGGCTTAGTGTCTCCCTGGTGTGTGCTGCTGGTCGCGTCTTCATCTAGAGTCCGAGGGTGGCACCTAATAGTGTCGTCTCCCGTGTCCGTGCCGCATCACATACTTTTCACACTCACACCACATCGTAGTCCATGGCATACGTATTCACGCAAGCAACTAGCAACGAGCAGTGAGGATCACAAAGAGCGGGCAAGAGCTCGTAAGCGCCACTTGAGATTCCAAGTAGGCAACTTGGTGATGGTGACATTGAAGCGGCTCTACCCTAGGTTCATCTCCAAATCGATGGCACGAGGACTTGGACCTTCCCGAGTTCCAAGTGGCTTTGGCAACCCGGCTTACGGGTTAGACTTACCAATGGGCTTTGGGATTCACCCCACTTCCCACGAGGCAGACCCAACACCCTATACGGACACCGTGGTGGATCCTAGTGAGTGCCTCGAGCCTCTACCTACCTTTGAGAGTGACACCTTCGGAGAGCCTCCACCAATCAACTTGAGAGCTGGAAGTGAGCACACGGAGGCAATACTAGACAAGCAGGGTACCATCGTCGACAAGAGGGTGCACCCGAGATACCTTGAGAGGCTGAAGAGCCGTCCCTCGACTAGGGACGCGGAGTTGAGTTGGGAGATCATGCTTTGTCTGTAGTTGTTTTGGGGTGCAGCCACCCCGGTGGACCCATACTCGACGGAGTCGAGTTCTCCGCACCCCGGAGGTATGATGGGGTCATCTCCTGCCCTTCCACACTTTTTCGAGGCTTCTGATGATCGCCAGCAATGCTACATCTTGTTCGCCACTTTATTTCAAGTCATATGATGTATTTTCATTTTCGTATTTGAGTCTTATCATGTAATATTCCTTTTATTTGAGTCAAGCACCTAAGTTAGGGAGTCATTTACATAAGTCATGTGTCAATTGGGCCCAACTAATGGGATAGGCCCATGGGCGCCCCCCCCTTAGGATAGTCTGGTCTTTAGTCCATTAGTTCAGGGTTATTTTGGTCATGTATAAAGTTGGGTGCCTATAAACAGACCCCAACCCCTCCATTGTAGAACTAATGCATTGAGAATTCGAAAATTCACATTTGAGTGAAATCCTCCCCCTCTTCAAGTGGAGTGTGACTCTCTGTCACGTCCCGATGCGGAATATCGAGGCGCGACGAGTTGAAACACGTTCATAAATAGAGTTTTACAACTTTACAACTTTATGCGGAATTCGAAAACAGACCCCGACCCTCTTCAAGTGGATACTCTTATTTCATCAAAATAGAGTTTTACAACTTTCTTAAGCCTTACGAGGCAAGATACAACTTCAAAATAAAAATAGAATTCTAGTAAGAGCAACCGTTCATAAACCTAGGTAACTAAGGTAATCTTGATTCCTCGATCACTCTAGCTCGTTCGCAAGAGTTTGGGATTCATCATCGGAATTACATGAAATGTTAACCGAAAAACGTAGGGTGAGCGAAATACTCAGTAGGACTTATATCTCTATACCAGGCAACTTAAAGTAATTAACAGTTTGGATAAAGGTATGTGCTATGGCGAGAAACGTAAATAAAATATGGAACAATCATAAGAGAGAGAGTAAAGTAATGCAGTAATTGGAATCACAAGTAGACAAGATGTTAAGAGTAAAGTTCAAGTAGAGAATGATCATGTAGCAAGTAATATCATGGATTTGGCCATTTTACGCAAGTATGTACAAGTCAAGTGCTTCATGTATTCAAGCAAGTCAAGAAATTCACAAACTGTGGAATGTCATAAATTAATCTAGCAAGTCAAGCACTTCGGTGCAATGCCACACCAGGTCATTCAACTCCCATGGGTACAAGTACATTCGGGCGCTCCCCCCAAGACCAGACCGGGCCCCATTAACGCCAGACATTGGGTTATGGATCATAGATCTCAAGTATATTTAGACATCCACATAATATGTATGGCCAAAGAATTTCAAGGTAGAGCTTATGAAATAAAGTACTGATCTAGCAAAATTATCATTCAAGGGACCAGTAGTACAAGATTTCAAGTAGATGTAAGAGAAGTTCAAGGACGATTTTAAGGCATTCTGTTTAACGACATTAAGATAATAAGAAGGCATCATGTTTAACGACATTAAGTCGGTAAGAGAATTGGATTGACGGACACGGCATATTCGGTTCTCTCAAAAAACCTTGTTAAACAGGCTTAGATCAAGTTTTTAACAGTCGGGTGCTTAATTAGAAAACCGAGGAATCATGGCCAAGTAAGAGGTGGGACAGTGGGAGGCTCCCCTCGCATTTGCGAGGTCCTAATTAATAAACCACTTATCCACATAAAGCGTTTGCCCATGGACCTCTTTCCTTAGACACCATTTTTCCTTGGAATTCTAGTTATTTACACGACTTGTTGAAAATACGATAACGTGATAACACAAAAATCGTTAAAACTCGTATCAATCATGATTTATGCAACTAAGCCCATGTAATTTTAATAGATAATATTTACTCCATTTAACATGCTAAAGATATAATATAGTCGTGGAGATCAAAGATATCATGAAGGTAACAAGAACTAGGACAGAAATATAAGCTCATAGAATATAATTATTATCTTTCATAACCTTAACTTAATCATGTGTGAATTTAAATGATATGCAACTTAACATGACATATCTAAAATGCTAAACGATATATTGGTTCAATTACAACCTGAAAACATCACAATCGAGGCAGAGATTGTGCATCCGGAACACGGTCTTAGAAAGACACCGTGATCCGAGACGGATCTTCCGACGGTTAAAAATCTCGATTAAAATCTTATATCCAATTGTATGGATAGCATGCTTAATACTCAATAAAATTTAGGGAAAATGGTATAGAATCAAAGTAACCATGCATCTACATCTAATGCATGCATCAATTTGAGTTTAGCCTGAGAGAACACCTACCTTGTTGAAGATCAAAGAATAAGAAATTTAAGAAGGAAGAACGCTTTCGACACTCCTCCAACTTCAAGCTTTCTCCCTCCAGCAATTCCTCCCAAGAGATTTATGTTTTGAGTAGGGAAGAGCATAACCCTATTTATAGGCCAAAATTTCCCACCTACTTTCACTATTCCACCAACATTGTCACTATTACACCAACCTTGTTCCACTATTACTCCAACCCCATTACACCAACTTTGTTCCACTATGTGGATGACATAATCTATGACCTCATTTATTCAATGATGTAAGAGTGACATCATCCATTAATTAGGATTAGATTAAAGCTAATAATAATCGGATGCCGACGTCTTCGTCTTTTTGAAATCGTATCGCGAATCTCGCCGTTCATGTTAATACGTGGAATAGGGTTCATGTTTATGTATTCTATACGTTTAAAGACATAACAGAAAAATATTCATAATTTATTTTATTTTCATCTTTCATTATTTCCTTTTTTATACAAATGCATATAAACATTTTTGAGTTGCTACATCCTCCCCCACTTAAAAAAATTGGTCCTCCAAATTTACATCACGTAATAGTAATTTAAGAAATTCAATTGGAGGGTTTAAAATTCTAACCTGAGATCAAATCTGGATACTTCTTCTTGATTGACTCTTCTAATTCCCAAGTAGCCTCCTCGAATCAACGGTTACTCCATTGAACTTTTACCATCGGTATAGCCCTATTCCTTAATTGGTGAAATTTCTGATCTAAGATCTTGATCGGTCTTTCTTCATAAGACAAATCCTTCTGTAGTTTCAAGTCATTGAATTGAATCACATGCGAAGGATCATACACATATTTCTTTAGCATGGATACATGAAATACATCATGGACACCGGCCAATTGTGGAGGCAAAGCCAGCTTGTATGCCACTTCGCCGATTCGTTCTAGAATCTCAAAAGGGCCAATAAATCTTGGACTCAGTCTTCCATTGATACCAAACCTCTTAATTCCTCGCATAGGTGAAATTTTTAAGAAGACATGCTCCCCCACTTGAAATTCAAGGTCCCTTTTTTGATTATCGACATAACTCTTTTGCCGTGATTGAGCAATTTTCAGCCTTTCACAGATCAACTAAATATTGTGAGTTGTATCTTGAATAATATTGGGACCCATCAATCCCTTCTCTCCAACCTCACTCTAACATAGGGGTGATCTACAACTCCTACCATGCAATGCTTCAAAAGGTGCCATCTGAATGCTAGACTGATAACTGTTGTTATATGCAAATTCAATCAATGGCAAGTGTTCATGCCAACTTCCCCCAAAATCTATCATAGAAGCTCTTAACATATCTTCGATAATCTGATTCGTCCTCTCGGTTTGTCAATCTATCTGAGGGTGGAAGGCCGTACTAAAATTCAGCCTAGTACCCAAGGATGATTGTAAACCTTTCCAGAAATGAGAGGTG
Organism: Amorphophallus konjac; assembly: GCA_022559845.1. Lineage (NCBI taxonomy): Eukaryota > Viridiplantae > Streptophyta > Magnoliopsida > Alismatales > Araceae > Amorphophallus > Amorphophallus konjac. The sequence goes on along the minus strand of CM040119.1, from coordinate 102,516,727 downwards.
AATCTCGGATCTCTATCTGAAATAATATAAGTTGGAATACCGTGCAGCCTTACAACCTCCTTGATATATAAGGCAGCTAGAACATCCACGGTTCATTTGGTTTTGATGGGCAAGAAGTGAGCAGACTTAGTTAGTCGGTCCACAATTACCCATATAGCATCAAATCCACTTCGGGTCTTTGGCAACCCAACTATGAAATCCATGCCAATACTATCCCATTTCCATTCAGGTATTTCTAGAGGTTTTAACTTACCAGCCGGTTTGAGATGTTCGACTTTAACTTATTGGCAGACCAAACATCGGCTCACGAACATGGCTACCTCTCTTTTCATGTTAGGCTACCAAAAGGTTCTTTTGAGATCTTGGTAAATTTTTGTAGCACCAGGATGAGTAGTGTACCTCGATCGATGTGCCTCCTCCAAGATGTTGTTCTTGATGGTAGAACAATCGAGCACACAAGTTCTTCCTCGGAAGAGCAGCCTTCCATCATCTGCCAAAAGGAAATCTGGTCGTTGATCTAATTTCTCTTTAATTTCAACAACCAATGGATCATCACTTTGTAACTTTTTAATTTCTAAGAGTAACTTGGATTGAAGACTAATATTTGCAATGAAGACTCCTTCTTCCTTCTCCTCCATATTGAGGTCTAAGTTTGCCATCTATTCTAACAATTGCCACTCTTTAATCATTAGGCTTGATAAGAATGCCATCGGCTTCCGGCTAAGAGCATCAGCTACGGCATTGCCTTTTCCGGGATGATATTGTATAGAGAAATTAAAATCCTTCAAGTATTCCAGCCACCGTCTTTGTCTCATATTAAGTTCCTTTTGAGAGAATAAGTACTTGAGACTCTTGTGGTCGGAATATATAATAAATGTCTCACCATATAGATAATGTCGCCAAATCTTCAAGGCAAAGACTACAACTGCAAGCTCTAAGTCATGCACGGGATAATTCTCCTCATGCTTTTTCAATTGCCTTGAGGAATAGGCGATCACCTTGCCATGTTGCATCAAAACACAGCCTAAGCCAATTTCGGATGCATCAGCATAAACTTTGAATCCTCCTCCTTCGGTAGGCAATGTGAGTATAGGGGCAGTAGTCAAACAATCTTTCAATGTCTGGAAGCTTTTCTCACATTCCTCGGACCATATATAAGGAATCTCCTTTCTCGTCAATCTTGTCAAAGATACGGCGATCTTGGAGAAATCCTTAATAAATCTTCTATAATATTCAGCCAATCCCAAGAAGCTTCGAATTTCGGTCACGCTAGTAGGTCTCTCCCAATTCTTTACTGCCTCGACCTTTGAAGGATCGACCGCAATACCCTCCTGGGAAATTATGTGACCGAGAAAAGAAACTTCTTCTAGCCAGAAGTCACACTTGCTAAGCTTAGCATATAATTTGTGATCTCTCAATAACTGCAATGCTTTCATGAGATGTTCTTCATGCTCCATCTTTGACTTAGAATAGATCAAAATGTCATCAATGAAGATCCCAACAAATTGATCAAGGTACGGCCTGAATATACTATTTATCAATTGCATAAATGCGGCAGGCGCATTGGTTAGGCCAAAAGGCATAACCGTGAACTCATAGTGTCCATACCTGCTCCTGAATGCCGTTTTATGAATATCCCCTTCCTTGATCTTCAATTGATGATAACCAGATCTGAGATCAAGTTTTGAAAAATATTGAGCTCCCGAAATCTGGTCAAATAGTTCATCAATCCTTGGCAATGGATATTTATTCTTGATTGTGAGTTGGTTCAATTGCCGGTAGTCAACACACAATCTCATTGACCCATCCTTCTTTTTACAAATAAGATGGGAGCTCCCCATGGTGAAGTACTCGGTCGGATGAATCCCTTCTCTAATAACTCCATCAATTGTCTTTTAACTCCTTCATTTCGATAGGGGACATCTGATACGGAGCCTTAGAAATAGGTGTAGCTGCCGGAATCAAATCAATAGAGAAGACCACTTCTCTCTCCGGAGGAATACCAGGCAACTCGTCCAGAAATACATCAGAATAATCCTGAACAATAGGAATATCCTCCAGATTGGGTTTCTTATGCTTGGCCATAGTTATAGAAACTAAGAAAGCCGCACAACCCTTCTTCAATAATTTATCGACTTTAAGGGCCAAAATAAGGGATAGGTGTCTAGAATACCTGACACCAGAAAATAAGAGGTTGGGGTACTCACTAAAGGTTATCGTACCCAATTTACAGTTAACACTAGCACCATATGTAGATAACCAGTCAGCTCCCAAGATAATATCATATCCTGGCATCTCCATGCATACTAAATTAGCGGGTAAGTTACAATCGCTAACTAGAATCTCACTAGCAGGGTAGAAATATTAAATCTTTGATCCCACTCCAATAGGGGTAGTAATAACAAGTTTAGATTCTAATGGAACTGGCCTCAAAGGTAAAATATCAGCAAAGCTCTTAGATATGAAGGAATGCGTAGCTCCAGTATCAAATAAGACAGAGGCAAGTCTTGAGCACACAGAGAGAGTACCTTCCACAACGCCTCCATCTTTGGTAGGTTCCGCATCCATAAGAGCTGAAGTCTTCCTTGCTTCTTAACATGTAGCACCCCTGGAAATTTTAAAAAGAATAAAATAGATTTTTAAATCTATACATGCTAATATTGGTCATAAATTGAATAAAAATTCGATAAAGGGTAATAGCCTAAATTGATAAATGGGCCTTACACTTAATATATATATATATAAAACAAATGGGTCAAAAATAAATAACGCCCCCTCCTAAGCCGCTAATTTAAATATTGACGCCTTTTCTAATGGTCGTCAATTTTATATTTTAAATAAGGCAATAGTAAAGGACGACCTTCAATAAGGCGCTAATTAATAAGAAGACGCCCTCCCTTAAGGCGCTAATTCCTATCGAGAGAATTGGAAGTAAAAGTGGCTAAATATAGCAAAGTAAACGACGCCCTTGTTTAAGGCGTTATTTAATGAAAACACGCCCTCTGGTAAGGCGCTATTTTGCCCATTCGAGAGTAGCAGTGGAAGCCTTAGGGTTTTTAATCCAAAGGAGGATAGCGGCTGTTATTACGGAAGTATGAAAACTTATCATGGCAAGTTTTATTCAAAACAAGGACTCCATGATCGTATTAGGACTCTTATAGCCGGAAAGGTTATAAATAAGCCTGCATGCGCAGCAAGGCTCCATTGCTGCTGCTGCTGTTCCGTTCGAAGGGAAGAGTCTTGTTCGTGGGTTCTTCATCCTGTTGAACGCTAAGCAAGAAGGAGAGCATATCCGTCTTCTTCCTCTTCTTCATCTTGTTGGCAGAACGTGGGAGCTTTCATAATCTTCTCCTTCCATCTTCATCCTGCAAGCAGACGGATACTCTGTTCGAAACAGAGTATCGTTTCTTCATCCCGAACACCGTTTAATCTTCAAAAAAGGTAGGTTTTCTCAAGTTTTGTAGCCCAAACGAAGTTAAATCATGATTTAAGGTCAATATAATTGATAGAAATCATCTTATATATCATGCATATGGTTATCAATGTGTTTCTGTTGAAATTAGAATTTTTACAGTAAATAACGCCTTTTTTAGGGCGTTATTTCATTTGGACGCCCATCAAAACGGTCGTCAAATTCCATTTGGAATTGACGACGTTGCATATGTCGTGTTCTATGGAATTGACGCCACTGTTAAGGGCGTTATAAGAGTAAAACGTGATAGCCGTAACGTCGTCAATTCATGAAATTCAAAACAAAAGAAAAGAGATACCATTGAACAGTCGTCAATTTAACTTTGGTCAGTTATGAGTTTATTCGCATTTATAGAATACATGGGTGTAGAAGTATCTTTTTGCCATAAAAATTTATGGACGTACTATTGGGATAGGAATCAAGGTACTGAAAGTGGTTACACCATTTTTTGTGCCCCCTATTGCAAGATCTCCCGTCTCTCATCGAAATATTTTTTTGAACATATGGTTAGGTAGGGTTTTTCGAGCCGGTCATTTCGGTATATTATAAGCCAAATTCCGACATCATTTAGTATAGAAACGGGAGGTTTAAAAATGTAAAAAAAATTTGAATAACGACCCAAAATCGGTCGTTACTAAAAAAAGTGACGTCCTTAGTACAAGGCATCAGATTCTATATATATATAAATATATATCAAAAAATTATGGAAAAAATATATTTGGAATCCTTGTATTTTTCTCCGAATTATCATATATTCTATTTTCTTAAATTATTTTAAATAAATCAATGTGCCTTTTAATGTGTGTTTTTGAATTTATTCAATTAAATAGGTATAAATGAAAATTCTTGCTAAATAAATTGAGTTATATTCATGAAAATTAACGCTCTCCAAGAGGATGCTAATTAATAAATGACGGCACCCATGGGCGTTAAATAATATAAGTTTATTTAATTATAGTTAATTATAAGGTAGGATGGACATGAACTCTATGATTAACACATTCTTATTCTCACCATTTTTCTTCCGTTTTTGACCCATACCGCGGGTCTTTTGGCACTCTCATCTCATGTCCGTAGATGGAGTCTCTGTTTCATGATTGGTTCACATATACACCTCAACTCTTGGTGACATACAAGCCCTCCGTTGGACATTCCGTTCCTTCGGACTGGCGAGTTAGTCATTGGGACCTCCGTAAGTCTCCTCGTAGCCTTGGATTCCCTCAAGGCCGACTGAGCTGGTTGTACCTTAAAAATCTTGTACCTTTTGATTGCCACGTCTTGTGGTAAACCGGCCCTCTCATGTCGCCATTTTGGTCCATGAGAGAATAATCTTTGCCATTGGAATGATGATATTCCACTAGGCGGTATCTTGGATTGAGTCCGTTATAGATAGGGTCAATCTCTCAGCTTGATTCATATCCCTTGATTGGTGACAGGTTAGTCATCCACTCAAGTTATCACGGCTACCTAATTAAGGTACCGAATCTACCTAGGTTATCGACATATCATGCTTCTCGTTAGTTTTATCATTGTCTATCTAATATTCTTCCTTGGAATTCCGTGGAACCTATCCACGAATCTACCTTGATATCCTACATGAGTTTGTTCTTGGAATTCCATGGCTATCACTAAAGTGGTTGTCTAGATATTTACATGTAACAATGTCTGCGCATATAGGGCCCGATCTGGTCCTGGGAGGAGCACCCGAAAGTACTTGTATCCATGGGAGTTATATTGATCACAGTGTGACATTGCACCGAAGTACTTGCTTGAATCTACGACACTCCACTATATCTCTATCTCTCTCGCGTACTTGACTTGATTGACTTGACATGACTTGCGTGGCCCGGAATGGGCAAAGTACTTGCTTGTTAATAGCCATTATTTCACGACATGAAAGACTTTGTTGATATACTTGGTACTCATTCAAATACTTGAATACTTGAAATTCCCTATCTTGGATCAACAACATATGTTATTTCCTCTCGTTATCCTGTTCAATTCCATAACATTTTATTTTACATGTTTTACATATGGACTTGCATTTTCATTTGAAAAAGTTAAATACTTAAACCAATTGCTAGTTCTTGAGATAAAATTCCTACGGAGCGTTCGCTCATCAAGTTCTTGTCCGCAAACTTTTCAGGTAATACGGACCATGACTTAGACTCGGATGGGCAGGAGCAAGAGTGACGAGCATAGAATCTGCAAGCATCATGCTGCTATTACCATTTATCGTGACTTGTCGTCCTTAGTTCATTCTTGGAGTCTTGTCGTTGGATATTGTGTTATGTCAATGTGTTGTAATAATTAAGGCTTATGGGCCTGGTTCGTATGGTTAAGTCTTGAAGTATGTGACTTTATTTATGGGTTGTTATTATCACTGGTATCAGTGTTTGATTATGCTTAAAAATCTCATCTTATTGCGCACTCTATTTTGATGTCGAAATTCTACTTGCTCTGATTGACATGATTGATATAAACTCGTCGCGTTCTCCCGGGTTCCTTCCGCGCTCGGGACGTGACATAACATCAATTGGAAGCTTTTCCGACGGAGCTTGCTTGTTGAGAAGTGGACAACTCGGAATTCTATGTTCCCGACTTCCACATCGAAGACAGGCACCCAGTCTTCTCCAGCACTCATCTACCTTATGTCCGGGTTTCTCACAATATTTGCATAGTTCCTTTAATGATGTAGCGACCGGGATGATTTGTTTGTCAAATGATCTCGACCTCTTGTCTTTTTGAAAGTCACGCCCATCCTTATTGAAATTACATCCATCTTTATTGAAGTACGCTCATCAAAATTGGGCCTCTTCTTTCCAATGGAGGGCTTGAAATTACATGATCCAGTAACTTGCTCCCTCTTGGCATCTCTTCCCCGGATGCGATCAGTCAATTCCGTTGCATCTTCTAAGAGTTGGGCTCTCCTCACCACATCGACATATACTTGGATATCTATCGGAGCGAGTTGAGTAATATATTGACGCTTTAAGCCATTTAAAAATCTCCTTGCCTTCATTTTCTCGGTACTCACAAGATGTGGTGCATACCGGGATAATCTTGCGAATTGGGCTTCGTACTCCGCTACCGTCAAACTCCTTTGCTTTAAGGAAGCAAATTCGGTAGCCTTCCTCTCTTGAACTCGGTCGGAGAAGTACTTGTTGTTGAAGTGTTCTATAAACTCTTCCCATAACACTTGGTCGTGTGGTAGAGTTGTTTCGACTGACTCCCACCAAGCACGGGCATCCCTTTCAAGCTGAAAGGTAGTAAGTAGGACCTTCACCTCATCAGCACATTGCATGACTCGAAAAATCCTCTCGATTTCCTTTACCCAATGTTCGGCCTCATCCGAGTCCGTAGACCCAGCAAACTTGGGAGGGTTCATGCTCTTGAAATTCCTATGTAGATCTCCCGCTCCACGGTTAGCTCCTCCTTGAGCTACTTGTTGTAGTGCATGGGTCAAACCGTGCACCGTCCTTTGCATCTCGCGCCATTGAGCTCTATCGGCAGCCATCTGCGAGCACAACTACAAAACTTAAGTGCTTTGTTTATTTCTTGATTAATCATTCTTTAAAACCTAGCCCATGGCTCTACCCAATCTTACCGGGAAGGTTCAAGATCCTATCCAAATGTCTATATCAACATCTAAAATTTATATCAAGGGAAACCTAGGGTTTATGAACCTAGGCTCTGATACCACAAAGACTGTCACATCCCGACGCGGAATATCGAGGCGCGATGAGTCGAAACACTCAAGTCGATCAGAGCACGAAGATTGTAGTTTAAACCACAAGAATAGATAAGAAGAAATGGATACTCTTATTTCATCAAAATAGAGTTTTACAACTTTCTTAAGCCTTACGAGGCAAGATACAACTTCAAAATAAAAATAGAATTCTAGTAAGAGCAACCGTTCATAAACCAAGGTAACTAAGGTAATCTGGATTCCTCGATCACTCTAGTTCATTCCCATGAGTTTGGGGTTCATCATCGGAATTACCTGAAATGTTAACCGGAAAACGTAGGGTGAGTGAAATGCTCAGTAGGACTTATATCTCTATATCAGGCAACTTAAAGTAATTAACAGTTTGGATAAAGGTATGTGCTATGCCGAGAAACGTAAATAAAATATGGAACAAGCATAAGAGAGAGAGTAAAGTAATGCAGTAATTGGAATCACAAGTAGACAAGATATTAAGAGTAAAGTTCAAGTAGAGAATGATCATGTAGCAAGTAATATCATGGATTTGGCCATTTTACGCAAGTATGTACAAGTCAAGTACTTCATGTATTCAAGCAAGTCAAGAAATTCACAAACTGTGGATTGTCATAAATTAATCTAGCAAGTCAAGCACTTCGGTGCAATGCCGCACCGGGTCATTCAACTCCCATGGGCACAAATACTTTCGGGCGCTCTCCCCAGGACGAGACCGGGCCCCATTAACGCCAGGCATTGGGTTATGGATCATAGATCCCAAGTATATTTAGACATCCACATAATATGTATGGCCAAAGAATTTTATGGTAGAGCTTATGAAATAAAGTACATATCTAGCAAAATTATCATTCAAGGGACCAGTAGTACAAGATTTCAAGTAGATGTAAGAGAAGTTCAAGGATGATTTTAAGGCATAATATTTAACGACATTAAGATAATAAGAAGGCATCATGTTTAATGACATTAAGTCGGTAAGAGAATTGGATTGACGGACACGGCTTATTTGGTTCTCTCGAAAAACCTTATTAAACAGGCCTAGATCAAGTTTTTAACAGTCGGGTGTTTAATTAGAAAACCGAGGAATCATGGCCAGGTAAGAGGTGGGACAGTGGGAGGCTCCACTAGCATTTGCGAGGTCCTAATTAATAAACCACTTATCCACTTATGAAATAAAGTACAGATCTAGTTATTTACACGACTTGTTGATAATACGATAACGTGATAACACGAAATTCGTTAAAGCTCGTATCAATCATGATTTATGCAACTAAGCCCATGTAATGTTAATAGATAATATTTACTCCATTTAACATGCTAGAGATATAATATAGTCATGAAGATCAAAGATATCATGAAGGTAACAAAAACTAGGATAGAAATATAAGCTCATGGAATAGAATTATTATCTTTCGTAACCTTAACTTAATCGTATGTGAATTTAAATGATATGCAACTTAACATGACATATCTAAAATGCTAAATGATATATTGGTTCAATTACAACCTTAAAATATCACAATCGAGGCGGAGATTGTGCATCCGGAACACGGTCTTAGAAAGACCTCGTGATCCGAGACGGATCTTCCGGAGGTTAAAAATCTCAGTTAACATCTTATATCCAATTGTATGGATAGCATGCTTAATACTCAATAAAATTTAGGAAAAATGGTATATAGTCAAAGTAACCATGCATCTACATCTAATGCATGCATCAATTTGAGTTTAGCCTGAGAGAACACCTACCTTGTTGAAGATCAAAGAATAAGAAATTTAAGAAGGAAGAACGCTTTCGACACTCCTCCAACTTCAAGCTTTCTCCCTCCAGCAATTCCTCCCAAGAGATTTGTGTTTTGAGTAGGGAAGAGCATAGCTCTATTTATAGGCCAAAATCTCCCACCTACTTTCACTATTCCACCAACCTTGTCACTATTACACCAACCTTGTTCCACTATTACTCCAACCCCATTACACCAACTTTGTTCCACTATGTAGATGACATAATCTATGACCTCATTTATTCAATGATGTAAGAGTGACAGCATTCATTAATTAAGATTAGATTAAAGCTAATAAAAATCGGATGCCGACGTCTTCGTCTTTTTGAAATCGTATCGCGAATCTCGCCGTTCGTGTTAATACGTGGAATAGGGTTCATGTTTATGTATTCTATACTTTTAAAGACATAACAGAAAAATATTCATAATTTATTTTATTTTCATCTTTCATTATTTCTTTTTTTTATATAAATGCATATAAACATTTTTGAGTTGCTACACTCTCCCCTCTCTCTCTCTCTCTCTCTCTCTCTCTCTCTCTCTCTCCCCAAGAGGGGTGCGCCCCTTTCTCTCCCTTCACCCTCCCAACTACTTTCTCACTCTCCTCCCCTCATTCAAGAGCCTCATCATTTCCCCGCACCCCTTCATAACTCCACCCCCAACCCCAAGGTAGCTTCCACCCCTCCCCACTCCACCATCCAACCACCAACTACTCACTCCCCTTACCCAAGCATCTCTCCACCACTCCCAAGCCCCAAAATGGAATTTCCCTCCATTCCTTCTCTCCCCCCAGCCCCCTTTGTCACCCTCCACCCTCTCTCTTCTTTCCCAAGCCCGGGCCAAACTCCATCCCCCTCCCCCATCCACCCTAGGTCGGCCTCCCCTCCATCCCCATCCTCCACCTTGTGCTTAGAGAGCAGGCCGCACCAGGCCCCCCACCCTCTGCTAGCCCCACCCCCTCCCTCTCCCAGCCACTCCCACTAACCCCTAACACCCTTACCAAACCGCTATACCCATTAGCCATCACCCCTTGCTGCATCTCACCCCCCTTCCTACTCCATTCACCTTCGGTTAGTTGCAGATCCAACACCAGCTCGCAGGCAGCAGTCAAGGGTCGAGTTTCAAAGGATGCCACGTCTTCACCACGCATCTTCTGGTGGTGTACCTTATACTGCTGGAAAGCATGACGAAGCTGCTTCGTAGGCGAGGTGGTCTCATCATCGTTCGACTTCGGAGCTACTAGAAGGAGTCATCTTCGTCAGACTACGCATTTCCTCCCGGGAAGACAACCAACAGCGACTTTCAGAGGCTCCCACGACCAACGCTCTGAGTTTCTTAGGGTGCCGTTTGGCTGAGGGCTTCTCCTTCAAGTCCCCTGCCCTCTCCAAGAAGCAAAGAAATTTTTGCACCTCGGAGTCAAGAGTTCCAGATTTTATCCCCAAGGTGCGCAAGGTCAGTTCCTCCAGATCCTGGTCCGATGCACTTCCACTATTCCTATCTTCGCGATCAGCTCCAACCTCCGACGATAGCCCCGTTGGTCCCGACTCGAAGAGGACTCGACACGATCGCAACGGCCCTAGTCTCGCCTTCATCAGAGCCTGGGAGTGTTCGTGGCGCCCTCGTCTTCTTGTAACAGCACTCTAGGAACAACTAGAACCAGAGTAGATCAGTCATGTTCCAGACCCTACCCCAGCCAGCAACGTCGTCATAAAATTCTCCAAAACTTCAGACGTCCTCCTGGGTCAACTCAGAAAGTTTCGGCACCGGTCTCGACCTCTTCTGAGCTCGGCAGAGCCCGTGGCGGCGCCGTCATCGACTATCTGTCAAGCTGTTCATGAAGCTGGCAGAACCGACGGAGCTCGGCAATTCGGTTTCTAACTTAGCTCCCCCACCCCGCCTGGCCGGCTTACAGCCCCTCCCTGCGTGGAGGTAGTGTTTGGCTGTAACTCTAAATTCCCCACCCTTAGTCCACCCCTCCTGCGTGAGGAAGTTGTGTTGTAAATTCCATTTCAGGTCAAGCGCCATCGATGCAGCGTGCGGGTGCGTACCCACGCTTCCCTGCTCGCCTCGTCTCCGACCGAGATCGGTGTCTTCACACCGATCAGGTGAGCACTTGGTTACACCCTTGCTGGTTTACCTTTGCTTAGTTTAGTATCGCTACTAAGTTGCCCGTCGAACGGTGAGGCGAGTGCCCGGTCCCAAATTTTCATCAAATAGAGCGACCACCGTGGAGTAAGTTGTGAGAGCTACCCTTCATCCCACGCCCTCGGCGTGTTGGCCGCCCGTTGGTTTGGGCATCCCAAACCCTTAGGGGTTCAACCTCAAGCTAGCCAAGCCCCGAAACAGCGAGGTCCCACTTCGGACACTCTCCACTATCTTCGGTTGGCTTACAGGCAATTGTGTGCACTACGCGAGTGAGCTCGCCCGAGTGAGCCCGTCATCAAAGTTGCATGCTTGCGGATCATAGCTCCAAGGAGCATTGGCCTTGTGGCTATCACCACCAAGGTGGCATCACATCAAGTGGTATCAGAGCAAGTTTTAGACTTGTCTCTACTAAGTCTAGTCCTAGGGCCATTGCATTTGTCACCCATTCATCATGACCACTTCCTACTTAGCCTATTCGTCATCCTTAGACCCATTAGAGGCCTTTGTGTTTGATGGATCCCGCCCTAGTATATATCTAGAGTGAGAGAGCTCCATAGATCATCACTTTGCAAGGTTCACCCTGTCTGGGCCTATACAAGTCAACTATACCAATAGCTTGCTTTGGCGCCAAGCTAAGAATGAATGGCAAAACATTATAGGCTTAAGGGAAGTTGGAAAGCAAGAGCCCATCGACTCTTGGAATGAGATGATGATCAAACTTAGGAAGATTTATGATCCCCGACCCTTCCCTTCCCACTTAGAGAATCCTAGCCCGAGGAGCACTACCACTCTGTCAACCCCGCCCTGCCAACCCAAAATCATGCACCCAACCCATACCACTCAAACCCAATTAGCCCCCACCACTACCCCTCCATCGACCCTCAAAGGGGACACACCTCCCAAGACCACCCAATCCAAACCTCTTCCACCAACCCATCTTCCCCTATCCACCCAATCCAAGTCCACTCTTGCTCACCACCTCGGATGCGCCATGCACCGGCTATCACCAACCCACCCACCACGGACCCTCCTTCCCCATTGGAGGTAGAAGTCGTGGCCCACACACTTGACCACGTGAGGTCAAATGCCCATCCGGACCCTCTTCTCACCATAGGGGAAGCCCAAGCTCCCACTAATAGGGAAGAAGAGCCTCAACCTTCCCCCACCCCTCATGGCCCGGATCCTCAAGAGCCACACTCCATCATACATGGCACCCTCACCGTAGATGAGACCATCCTACCATGGCTCAAGCAAAGTTCAACCAGTCCTAGCTCACCACCATACCTCTCACCCTTGGGATATCAATCCCAAATTATGCCCACCTGGCATCCCCATGTCACTTTTCAGACCTTCTACTTCATGGAAGACTTGGGAGGCCTAGTTGATTGCCTACATTGGCAAGTCCACTTGACTGGCCTGCTAGCCAAGGGACCATCGGAACCTAGCACCATTAACTTTGCCCACCCCGCCATAGGCTCCATCACCTCCATTTGCACGAGTGGGCATTGCACTAGTGAGATCCTCCTATTTTCTCCCTTGGAGGAAGAACCAATCCCGGCCTACTCCCCACCCATTGAGACCCCAAGTGCCTTGAACCGTCAACCCACTAGAGACCTTGGACCAAATACTTTGGAGGATGATGACTCACCACCTTGTGAGGACCTTGAGGACATGGAGTTCCTCTCTCTTGGTAGCCATTACCATGATCTCTTCGACCCCTTCCTATACCCAAGTGACCCACCCACCTTACTCACCACCCACCTTTCCCTACCCCAACCCACCATGTTGGACCAAGCCCACCCCTTCCTAGACTCGGGTTACACCATGGGAGCCATGACTTTGGGCAATATACAATTAGGGATTGAGGAAGTGCCCCACTCCATGCTATCCACCTTCCTTGACCCCTTTGACCCTTTCAAGTGGAAGTTCAAAGGCCATCCCACAACACCATACATGAAGGTCATTTTTGGGATAGGAGTGCCTATGTCTGGGTGTACCACACCCCTTGGCATGATTAGTAAGTTGGGTACATTCATTCATATCACCCACATGTCAAGTAGGAAGCACGAGTGGTCCATATTTGGGTGTAGCGGCCCTCCCCCATTAATCATTGGTCTTACGTATGTTAGGAGCATTCATGGATGTCCGGGTCCTCCGGCATTCATCACACCCATGCATGAGAGGGACACCTATGGATGCCCCGGTCCTTCCAAGCTCATCCAAGTCAATGTGGCATTAAAGCATGATAGGGCAATCCATGGTTGCCCCGATCCATCTTTGCACACCATACTTTTCACACTCACACCACATCATAGTGCATGGCATACACATTCACGTAAGCATCTAGCAACGAGCGGTGAGGATCACAAAGAGCGGGCAACAGCTCGTAAGCGCCACTTGGGATTCCAAGTAGGCAACTTGGTGATGGTGACATTGGAGTGGCTCTACCCTAGGGTCATCTCCAAATCGAGGGCACGAGAACTTGGACCTTCCAGAGTTCCGAGTGGCTTTGACAACCCGGCTTATGGGTTGGACTCACCGATGGGCTTTAGGATTCACCCCACCTCCCACGAGGCAGACCCGACACCCTATCCGGGCACCGCAGTGGATCCTAGTGAGTGCCTCGAGCCTCTACCTACCTTTGAGAGTGACACCTTCGGAGAGCCTCCACCAATCAGCTTGAGAGCCCGACGTGAGCACACGGAGGTAATACTAGGCAAGCAGGGTACCGTCGCCGGCAAGAGGGTGTGCCCGAGCTACCTTGAGAGGCTGAAGAGCCGTCCCCCGACTAGGGACGCGGAGTTGAGTTGGGAGATCGTGCTTTGCCCGAAGCTGTTTTGGTGTGCCGCCACCCCGGTGGACCCATACTCGACGGAGTCGAGTTCTCCGCACCCCGGGGGTATGATGGGGTCATCTCCTGCCCTTCCACACTTTTTCGAGGCTCCTGATGATCGCCAGCAGTGCTACATCTTGTTCGGCACATTTTTTCAAGTCATATGATGTATTTTTATTTCTGTATTTGAGTCTTATAAAATAATTTTTCTTTTATTTGAGTCAAGTACCTAAGTTAGGGAGTCAGTTACATAAGTCATGTGTCAATTGGGCCCAACTAATGGGCTAGGCCCATGGGTGCCCCCCCCTTAGGATAGTCTGGTCTTTAGTCCATTACTTCAGGGTTATTTTGGTCATGTAAGAAGTTGGGTGCCTATAAATAGAACCCAACCCCTCCATTGTAGAACAAATGCATTGAGAATTAGAATATTCACATTTGAGTGAAATCCTTCACCTCTTCAAGTGGAGTGTGACTCTCCCCTTTTTCTCTCTCTCTCTCTCCAAGAGGGGTACGCCCCTTTCTCTCTCCTCACCCTCCCACCGACTTTCTCTCTCTCCTCCCTTCATTCAAAAGTCTCCTCATTTCCCCACACCCCTCCATAACTCCACCCCCAACCCCAAGGTAGCTTCCACCACTCCCCACTCCACCATCCAACCACCAACTACTCACTTCCCGTCCCCAAGCATCTCTCCACCATTCCCAAGCCCCAAAATTGAATTTCCCTCCATTCCCTCACTCCCCCCAGCCCCCTTGGTCGCCCTCCACCCTCTCTCTTCCTTCTCAAGCCCTGGCCAAACTCCATCCCCCTCCCCCATCCACCCTAGGTCGGCCTCCCCTCCATCCCCATCCTCCACCTTGTGCTTAGAGAGCAGGCCGCACCAATCCCACCACCCTCTGCTAGCCCCGCCCCCTCCCTCTCCCAGCCACTCCCACCAACCCCTAACACCCTTCTCTAACCCCTATACCCATTAGCCATCACCCCTTGCTGCATCTCACCCCCCTTCCTACTCCATTCATCTTCGGTTAGTTGTAGATCCAGCACCAGCTCGCAGGTAGCAGTCAAGGGTCGAGTTTCAGAGGCTGCCACATCTTCACCGCGCATCTTCTGGTTGTGTACCTTATATTGTTGGAAAGCTTGACGAGGCTGCTTCGTAGGCGAGGTGGTCTCGTCATCGTTCGACTTCGGAGCTGCTCGGAGGAGTCATCTTCGTCAGACTGCGCATTTCCTCTCGGGAAGACAACCAGTAGCGACTTTCAGAGGCTCCCACGGCCAGCGCTCTGAGTTTCTTGGGGTGCCGTTTGGCTGAGGGCTTCTCCTTCAAGTCCCCTGCCCTCTCCAAGAAGCAGAGTAATTTTTGGACCCCGGAGTCAAGAGTTCCAGATTTTCTCCCCAAGGTGCGCAAGGTCAGTTCCTCTAGAGCCTGGTCCGAGACCCTTCCACTCTTCCTATCTTCGCGGTCAGCTCCGACCTTCGAAGACAGCCCCGTTAGTCCCGACTCGAAGAGGACTCGACCACGATCGCAACGGCTCCAGTCTCACATTCATCAGAGCCTGGGAGTGTTCGTGGCGCCCTCGTCTTCCTACAATAGCACACTGGGAACAACCAGAACCAGAGCAGATCAGTCCAGTTCCAGACCCTGCCCCAGCCAGCAACGTCATCAGAAAATTCTCCAAAAATTCAGACGTCCTCCTGGGTCAACTCAAAAGGTTTTGGCACTGGTCTCGACCTCTTCTGAGCTCCGCAGAGCCCGTGGCGGCACCGCCATCGACTGTCTATCAAGCTGTTCCTGAAGCTGGCAGAACCGGCAGAGCTCGGCAATTCAATTTCTAACTTGGCTCCCCCACCCTGCCTGGCCGGCTTACAGCCCCTCCCTGCGTGGAGGTAGTGTTTGGCTGTAACTCTAAATTCCCCACCCTTAGTCCACCCCTCCTGCGTGAGTAAGTTGTGTTGCAAATTCCATTTCAGTTCAAGCGCCATCGACACAGTGTGCGGGTGCGTACCCACACTTCCCTAATTGCCTCGTCTCCGGCCGGGATCGGTGTCTTCACACCGATCAGGTGAGCACTTGGTTACACCCTTGCTGGTTTACCTTTGCTTAGTTTAGTATCGCTACTAAGTTACCCATCGGATGGTGAGGCGAGTGCCCGGTCCCGAATTTTCATCAAATAGAGCGACCACCGTGGAGTAAGTTGTGAGAGCTACCCTTCATCCCATGCCCTCAGCGTGCTGGCCGCCCATTGGTTTGGGCATCCTAGACCCTTAGGGGTTCAACCTCAAGCTAGCCAAACCCTCGAACAGCGAGGTCCCAATTCGGACCCTCTCCACTATCGCCGGTTGGCTTATAGGCAATTGTGTGCACTACGCGAGTGAGTCCGCCATCAAAGTTGCATGCTTACGGATCATAGGTCCAAGGAGCATTGGCCTTGTGGCTATCACCCCCAAGGTGGTGTCACATCAGTAGGTAGTGGGCTGGCGCTTGACGGAGGTGGGACGCGGCTCATGGTGAACAGTCGGGTCTGGGCCTCGGAAGGTGAGTGTTGTCATGCTGGGGTGTCAAGGTCGGCCCTGGGAATATTACTCCCGGGCCAGGGTCCGGCTAACTCGAGTCATCAGTCCGAGCGGTCGACGGCTAGCTCGAGGCGAGCAGTAGGCACGTGGTTCCGTGATGGAAGTAGGTGCAACATCATGGCGTAACTGTGGCCACCGTAGGTTGTCATACGCGGGCGGACCTGGAATACGGATGTGTTTGCCGTTGTCATAACGCCTTAGGTGCAGCGGGAGTGGACATGTGTGCGATGGCTAGACGCCGCGTGAGGGGAGTACGTGTGACATACCCTCGACGTGTACGAGCCGATCAACAAGCCAACCACGCGCGCACTTAGTTCCTCGCGTTCTGCGTACGACCCTCGCTAGGTGCCTGCGGAGGAACTCCGAGGGTGCAGCGGTTAGGTCGTAGGTTCTTCCATTGCATGCCATTTTCCTCCTCTCCCTTGAGCTCTCTAGGGGGGCTTTTATAGGGAATGTGAAGGGTCATGGAAGGGGTTTAGGCGGACCAAGTTGGGCGCCCAACTTGGTCCGGGTGAACCTTTAGAAAAAGCCTTTTTTTGTTTACGGAGTGGGGGAGGGAGGGTTTAGGCGGACCAGCCCAAGGGGCTGGTCTGGTCCCCCTAAACCCCTCAAGGATGGGTTTTTCTTTATTAAAAAAACTCTTTTTTTTGTTTTGGGATAGGTTTGGGCGGACCAGCCTGGGCGCCGAACTTGGTCAGGGTAAACCTTTAGAAAAAACCTTTTTTTTGTTTACGGAGTGGGGGAGGGAGGGTTTAGGCAGACCAGCCCAAGGGGCTGGTCTGGTCCGCCTAAACCCCTCACGGATGGGTTTTTCTTTATTAAAAAACTCTTTTTTTTATTTTGGGATAGGGTTTAGGCGGACTGGGCATGGGGTTTTTTATTTTTGTTTCATGGGGGTTTAGGCGGACCAGCCTTGGGGGTGAGGTTGGTCCCCCTAAACCCTCCCCCAAGGGGGTTTAGGCGGACTGGAGAGGAGAGAGGGGGGGCGGTCTACGTATGTTTGACTGGGGGGTTTACCCGGGTTTGACCTGGGGGTTTGACTGAGGGTCGATCTGCGTGCAAGGCCGCATGATGGTGGTGCATGACGCGGCGGGTTACTGGGAGTCCCGAGTCAAGCTCCGACTTGCTGTAGAGTGGCTGGAGTATACGTGCCCACCAGGTGCTCGGGGAAATTCGCAACACGCGTGCGTGGGGCGTATACGGTTGTTGTGAGCTCCTGAAGCTTGTGGTTGGCCCAGATGGGTCTTTCTTTGACTTCAGAGGGCAGGAGGGAGGCAACTCGAGGGTATACCCCGACCTCGTTGCTGGGTGCCACATGGCCTGGCTTGTAGTCAGGGCGCCCCCGGGTCGGCTCGGGTAGCTGTGTTGAACATGGGTAAACCCGCAAACTGAGTGATCGGGGGTGGGCCCGATCGATTGTCGATGTTACCATGGGTCACGGCTAGCTGGTTAGGACCCTTGGTTGGGCCCGGTGACAAGGGCATCAACATGACGACGCTGTTTGTCTGGAGGTTGCGGTGACCCTTGCTCCTTAGCGAAAAATCGTATGATGCGACAGGCTGTTCTGAGTCCCGAGTTAACCTGGTTGTTGAAGCGTCGGCGGTGTGATACCGTATGCAGGGTGTTCAAGGGTGATTCCTGAATCTCTTCAGAGTGCCGTAAGGTACGGCAGGTTGTCCCGAATCCCGAAACTGACCCGGCTGTCGGGAAGCTGGCTGGCATAGTGCCAATTGCTCGGAGCCGATCCCCGGTTATTATGTTGCGTCGCTTGACCTAGCGAAGTGTCTCGATTCCCGAGCTCAACTCGACTGGTAGAGCAACTTTGGCGATGTGCCATTTTGCTCTATTTAGGGAGTTTTTCCCTATGCTTAATCCTTGATTAATTCAATAAAATAAGTCGGTGCCAACAACCGCCTAGCCAAGCACTGAAATTAGTACCATCGAATACAGGAGAATGAGCCATTGAGACAATCAACAAGCAGTTTCAAAGCAATACACTAAAGACAACAATGCACCAAAATAGTAAGATCCTCTGTAGATCGTTGAATCTGATGAATCAGAGACCCGCTTTGATACCACTTGTTGGGGTGCACGGACGGGATCTAGAGGGGGGTGAATAGATCCCCAAATTAAAATTACTCACTATTGAAAACTTGGCCAGATCAAGGATGAATAGAATATAAACTAACTAGCAAACTAAGCTGCTCACTTGGTTCATCTAGAAACAATGTTGAACAGTTAATAGATGAAGAAATGAATAGCTCACGCACTTAAGCAAGCAACGGAACAGGTATCGATCCAGTTAATCACGAGACCGAAACTCAGAACTCAGATACAAGCTTTGAGCAACTCAATCAGTGATTAAGGCAATTAACAGTTAGAGCTAGAGCCAACAGAGAGAATGAAAATTTAGAAGTAACAGTTCTTACAAAACTCAGATAAGACGCTTGAGATATACGAAGATGCTCAATAGCCCAATCAAACAGCTCGTGAAAGAGGTAGAAGAAAGGGACCGATCACACAAATTCAAACAATGGCACAGAGATTTTTAGATGGTTCGATCTGCTACCCACAGACCTACGTCCATCCCCCACTCAAACCCGAGTGAGGCTTCCGCTGACTCACAGCTTGAACCGCTGAACATCACACCTTGCTTACACTACTGAGCAACACAGCTTGCTATCTACTGGGCCTTACAGCTTTGCTACCCGCTGAGCCTCACAGCTTGCTAACCCAAGGAATCGATCCTTGTTACTGAGCAACACAGCTTGCTATAAGAATGAGGAACCAAAGAAAGCAAAACAATAGGAAATTAAGAACGAAAACAGGAAGAGTATAGCTCTCGCAGGAGCAACTTGGCTTGGATCTGATCCAGAGGCCAACACCGATCTAATTTGATCTTCAAGATGCTCTGGCTGCTTCTTAATCACTTTTCTCTCAAACACTCTCTCTTTCTTTTTCTTCTCATGATCTTACTTTTCTCATGGCTGCTATCACTCTCTTTACGAAGCTCACACTCTTTTATTTTCTTCTGATCTCACGCTCACTGGCTCGTCTTCTTCTTCTCTGGTGGTCTCTCTTCTCTTCTTCGACAGCCTCACTTCTTTTCACTACTACAGCAGCAGTAGCCTCGGAGGAGGATGCTTCCAATATATATATCAAAAATAGGGGCTCCAGAGATGCTTTTTGGATAATGTGATTTTATTCCATCCTCCTGCCATTGGTGCGATTCTTGTGGTCCCCACAAGATTCCATCGAGAGCATGTGGAGGGAACACTCCCGCCAAGAAGATACTTCTGGAAAGTGCTGATCCATGGTTCCACGTGTCAGTTTAAAGAGTAGAAGCTCTCTAAGATGTAGCCATGTGGAAAGTTATTCTGTTAGTAAATTTCAAGGTTCGAAGTATTTGCCTCAGATCACGTGCCCATCATATGCTCCCTGGGTTCATGTGCCACTTACCTTCTTTTCCTGGGATCACGTGCCAGTGCTTTAGATCGACCTCACGTGATTGCTTCCTAGCTGGTTCGAGTCCCATTAGAGCTTGAATTCATTGCTATAGCATGCTCTTGAATTTGGTTTACCAGGATTGCTTAAGGCTTGTAAAGACTCCAGATCTATGCTTGATTATTGAATTGTATTTAGCAAAACAGATCTGGATCTAATTGAAGACAGACTCAAATTGATCTTATAGATCTTGCCACCTCCAGGTGCATCGACCTTATATCTTTGCCAAATCCTGGTGCGTCGACCTGTTGGCATGCAGACTTCAGCTCTCATGACCTGACTCCTTTAATGGTGATATTGCATCGACCTGATGAGTTTAATGCGTTGGTGCAAAACTCTAGATACTTTGAACTTGTAGACACACAGCTGCTGGTGCCACCCTCAGTGCATCGACGCAGTAGCTTGCTGCATCGACCTGTCTCCAAGATATGGCATGTGCATCGACCTATCTAGCAGTATACTTGTTCTGCTGCATCAACCCTACTCCTTAAACGAACTCTGAATGCATCGACCTGAGTTATATGAGATGCCATAAGAGCGTCGACCTTACTAGTGAAGACTGGTGCTGCTACATCGACCTGTTTATTGTGATCTTGCTTGGATGCTCTGACCTTATCTTGGACCTTAATAACTACTCCTGTATACTACTTTGACCTTGTTGAATTAACCGTGGCTGCTGCATCGACCTAACTATTTTTCTTCCAGTGGTGACCTGGCTTCTCTTTCTGACTGGTTCTGTTAAAGCTTCAATTGACTTCACTGACTTTTTGATTTGTCTTCGGAACATGTTCTTACAGAGTTCAACACACATATTTCTATATATGATGAGTTCATGATGACTTCAACAAATGCATCAAAACCGATGCAACATCAACACATATGACTTCATCAATGACTTCATTAAAACCAAATTCACACACAGACTCATGATGAGTCATAGTGTTTGACAAAATCAAAACCACAGGGATACAACAAGCACTGCTCCTTCTTGTTAAGTGTTGGGTCCCTTAGTGCAGCAGGCGGATCTAGAGGGGGGGTGAATAGATCCCTCTAAAAACTTGAGCCGATTAAAACCATTTACTCAATGTAATACTTAAACAACCACTAAGATGTTGAAGAGCTTAAACAATTGCTTTCCTCATATATAGCGGAATTAATTCAACCACAATGAGGATTACTGAGGTAAGCTCAAAAGGCTATGGAACGATCTCTGAGAAAATATGTTCGAATAACAATTAGACTTGTGAGCAAAGTGCACCTGTGAAGGGAGATAGAGGAAAAGGAACAATCGCACAGGCAATCACAAAGACAACAATTTTAAGGTGCTTCAGGACCACACCGGGCTCTCTATGTCCATCCCTCACTCAAATGAGTGAGGCTTCACTTGCTTCACAATGAAGCACACGGGGATGAATCCCCACACACACACGGAGCCACGCTCCACCACACACGCACTCAGACACCTGCACACACACACACGCTACAAGAAGTAGCACAACGCAACACGCTGCACAAGTCGCAGCACAACGACCACAAAATGCTGCTCACACGCAGCCAACACACAAACCACAAGGATTCAATAGGAATATTCAAAGGATATACAAATCTGACCGTCCAAGAATTAAGCTCAAATAAACATCAACTAAGAAAAGCTTAAGGAAGGGCTAGAAAATCTTCACCTAATGAAGATGAACTCATTGCAAGGCATTTCTTTGGGTTTCGGAGTGACATAACCAGATTTAGCACTTCGCCCCTGAAAACGTCAATCCTCTGAACTCGTCGATGGCGCTCCAGCTTGAATAGGTGATGTAGATGATCGATCTGCTCATGGATTCTTGATCTTCATGAGTGAAATCAAGAGAAGAAGGGGATGGATGCTCTCCACACATTACAGGAATCAACTGAAATATTCAACGGATATACAAGTTCAGATCATGAAAAAATTAAACTCAAATGCAAATCAGTCAAGAATACTTAAGGAAAATGATGGGGATCCTCTTTCTCTTGAAGAATACACTTGCTGGACTGCTCTTGGATGAAGACGAAACGATCGAACTTCAAATCTGAACTCTGTGTCTTGATCTCTCAAGGAAGCAAATGTAGCCGCAGCACCTTGACTCAAGGTAGATAAGATCCAGCACCTCAATCCTTGACCTAAGGGTTGAGAATAAGGGAAGATGAGGTCCAGGTCGTCGAAGTTCTTCTCTTCCTCCTTCTTCACCTGTACACCTAAAAAACAAGAAACCCTTAGATCAAAAAACCCCAAATTCGTAGCTCTAGAATATCTATTAGAGAGAGAGTCCAAAAGACAAGTAAGCCCCTTCTAGAACCCTCCAAAAACACCCTTATAGGTGTGCCAATGGTCCAGGTCATCGACGTTCTTCTCTTTCTCCTTCTTCACCCGCACACCTAAAAAATAAGAAACCCTTAGATTAAAAAACCCCAAATTCGTAGCTCAAGAATATGTATTAGAGAGAGAGAGCCCAAAAGACAAGTAAGCCCCTTCTAGAACCCTCCAAAAACACCCTTATAGGTGTGCCAACGGTCCAGGGGCATTGGGGTAAAAGACCAGACCAAATAGGGCTCACATGTGAGGGTTTCAGAGAGAGATCGAAACCACGTGTGAGCAGTAGAGACAGGGTCGGTCAACCAATTCTGGAGGGGCAGTCGACCGGCCTTAACAATGGTTCTATTTAGGCCAGTTCACAGAGAAATTGGTCGACCGGTTTGCAGGGGCGGTCGATCGGACAAAACCTAGTTCTGTTTGGACAGAACTGGTGAACACCCGGTCGACCGGCCATCAACTTCCGATCGACCGGACAGACTCTTATTCTGTCTGGTCATGAAAAAAATGCAGGAAACCACTTAGAAACCCAATTTTCCACATTATAAAAACTAAAAATGAATTGCCATACAATTATTCAATGTAAGATCATTATCAAACCAACTTACCATGCAACTAAGCAATCATATGAGCATCATCCAAGCAATTTACCTCAAGAGTTATATGAAATACTTAAGCACATAATGAGCCTTCAGACCCAAGAAAAATTTGCATGAAAACACAAGTTCAAGGCATCATGAAAAGAGTTTCTACTCCTTCGATATACTTGTGAAATAGCTGGATTCAGATGGTGAGGACCTCATGGTCAAGTCTACTGAAAAGCCAAAATAAATGACTTAACAGTAGACAATACAAGATATTTTCAGATCAAATCAAGGCTGTCACATGTGAAGTCAAGTGAAATAATCCAAGAATGAGATAAGCCAACCTCTTTAAACAAATTCACAAGACCATGAAGCAAGTTATCTTGACTTTGAAGCATACCAACATTCATCATCAAGGACACTCATACATAAAGTTTTGTTATCATCAAAATCAAAGAGTTGTCATCAAAATGCACATGCAAGGCACACAACAATCTCTCCCTTTTTGTTGATGACCAACTTTATGACATACACAAAACTTCTTCGCCCCCTTTTGACATAATCAAAAAGTGGGAGGTAAGCAATGAAGAGCAAAATGAATGAACACATATTTCTCCCTTTGAAAAGCAGTCAAAACATTCTTGAGCCTGTAGATCATGATAAAATTAGAGATGATCAAATTTGAAGGTTTCAGAATTTGAAGAAAGTTAATGATTCAGAAAAGCACATTGCCTGAGAAGTCAGATGCATGAATTTCAGAAATCAGTGAAAACTAACTTTAGAGGTTCATATGATCAAGTTCTACCAACAATCAGGAAAGTTGTCATTCACAGATGATATCTCAAGATTACAGTTCGTATGAACATAATAGCCCAAACAATATCCATGCAACAATTCTCAGATGATCAGCTTTATTAGAAGATGGAAGTAAGCACTGGAAAGTATGCATTTCAAGCATAGAGTATAGACTGAGAAACTATGCAGGCTATTTTTGATTTTCTATATTTCCAGGATAGCAGGAACAGGAGTCGACACCTTCCTTGTAGGAGATGAAAACAAATAGAATTCAAGGATTTGGGGTTTTAGTGTGAGTAAATTGAACCCCTAATGTACACAACCAATGATGTTTTTGGATTTTTTAAATTCATGAAACTTGATGCATATGAATGATGACCCATTAAATGCAACTATGAGCTATGCACTATGCAATCAAGCAAGCATGTGTAAGTATATACAATATAGCTCCCCCTTTCTATTCATAAATTGGAATGGGTGTAAGAAAAATGCAGATGAGTCAATACAACCAACATGATCGTGTGTAACTTTCCTTCCGTCATAGTTCCGCTGCATTCATCTACTGGTGTTCACGAGATAGATCATGTTCGCGTAAGAGTGAGTGCTTGTCTGTTTAAAATTCATCCAAATCTGCAATCAACATTTTTAACAAGCATCTCGTCTATTGAAGTTTTTTTTTGGAGCAATCAATTCACCCCTCCCCTCTTGATTGCCACTAGTCCGGGCACAACAATTGGTATCAGAGCTTTGGTCTCTGATTGAGTCGACCACACGGTCGCAGAGCGAGATCCTAGAGTATGGCAAATAGAGGGATGATGCCCGAAGGGTATTCGGTACACAGACCTCCGTTTTTCGATGGAACAAACTACCCTTATTGAAAAAATAGAATGTATGTTTTTTTGCGTGCCCAAGAGTATGATGTGTGGAATGTGATTAATAAAGGTCCTTATGAATTACCTACAAATGAAGATGATTGGGATGATGAACATATCAAGAATTGTGCAGCTAACTTTAAGGCTATGAATATAATTCAATGTGCTATACATCCCAATGAATATTCACGAATTTCTATGTGTGCCTCTGTGCAGGAAATGAAGAACAAGCTACGCTTGATTTATGAAGGAACATCTGAAGTCAAGGAGACCAAAGTAAATCTATTGTTCCGAGATTATAAGTTTTTTATGATGAAGTCGGAAGAATCTATTTCTGAGATGTTTGCGAGGCTGATGGAGATTACAAATGGTTTGAAGGCTCTAGGCAAGGAATATTCAAATCAAGATCTTGTAAGGAAGGTACTAAGATCACTATCACCACAGTGACATACAAAGGCCACTATAATTGAGGATTCAAAGAATCTTTGCACCTTGACTTTGGACGAATTAATTGGCTCCTTGATGACATACGAAATTAATATCAAAAGGAGCGAGGAGGATCACAAAAAGAAGAAGGTGGCTACAACATTAGCGTTGAAGGTAAACCCACAAGAATCTGAAGGAAGTGAGGAAGACTCCACGGCTAATACTGAAGATGAGGAGCTTGTCACTATGATCACCAGAAGGGCGAGAAAATTTGTCAAGAAAACTAGGAAGTTCGGTGGTCAGTTCAGAAAAGGACCAAGAAAGCAAGGTCCTAAGAAAAATGAAAGCAGCAAGAAGGATGAAGTGATCTACTACGAATGCAATAAACCTAGTCACATGCGGGGTGAGTGCCCCGATTTGATGAAGAAATTCAAGAAAGGAAAATTCAAGAAGCCAAAGGCCATGGTCGCCACATGGAGCGACGAGGATGAGGAAGAGTTCGGAAATGAAGATGACTTGGATGAGTTGGTTCAGAATCTGTGTTTCATGGCAGATGAGGACAACTCAAATGATGTAGATTCTGAATCTGAATCTCTCACATGTGAACAATGGCAGATTGCATACGAATCGTTATATGAAAAATGTAAAAAATTTAAATCTAAAAATAAACTTCTGAAAAAGAAAGTGGAGCATCTTGTGCATGTTGAAAGTCCTTGTGAGAGTTGCAATGGCTTGAAATCTGAAATTGAAAATCTCAAGCATGAAAATAAAATTCTCGTGTCTAAAATTGAATTGTTTGAAGAAGAGAGTTCATGCATGCGTGAAGACTAAGCTGCCTTTATTAAAATACATGAAGACTTGAAGAGGGATTTAGAACAAGAGAAGTTGGAAAGAATTGCATGTAATCAAGCCAAAGAAACTGCTGAAATTAAAATTGAATCATTGATGCATAAGATAGATGAGTTAAAGAATGCTCTTGCTACTTTTGGATAAGGGAAACAGTTGATGAACACTTGTGTGGATCCTCATGAAGGAAGTTCATGACATACCTTTGAAAAGAGAAAAACATCACAACCTAAAACACACAAGACACCTTGGGTTCCAAAAAGTTCGTCTCCCTCCTCATCTAACACACATGTGCATAACTCATCTATGAATGTGAATACGAGGAAAAACCGTGATACCAGAATCATTACATGTTTCTATTGTGGAAGTTTAGGCCATGATTTGTATGGTTGCAGAACCATGAAATTTGATGATGAACATTTTGCAAGAATGGTGAATAGGCCACATAGGGCTTCTGTTTCTAACCATCGTGGACCCAAGCTTGCTTGGGTACCAAAACCTCCATAAGTATTCTCTTTGAATTTGCAGGTCTGCCTTAGAGCTCAAAAGAACAAATGGTACTTGGATAGTGGATGTTCATGACATATGACGGGAAACAAGGAAATATTCGCAGACCTGCAAGAAAAGGATGGTGGAGTGGTAGCTTTTGGCGGAAAAGATAAAGAAAAAATTATCGGAGAAGGTAAGATAGGTAAAAATCAAACTCACGCCATTGAAAATATTTTGCTTGTGAAAGGCTTGCATCATAATCTCCTAAGCATAAGTCAACTTTGTGACAAGGGATGCAATGTGACTTTTGATTCTACTCACTGCGCTGTGATAGGTAGAAATACTCACGAAATAAAGTTCATAAGGTTTAGACATAATAATGTATATATGATAGATCTAGATGATGCTTCTCATGACAATCTGTGTTTGGTTGCAAAAAATTCTGATGATGCTTGGCTCTAGCATCGCCGTCTTGGCCATGCCAGTTTTAATGTGTTACAAAAATTATCTAGAAACAATTTGGTTGTGGGTTTACCCAAGTTGAAATTTGATGATGAAAGACCTTGTGGGGCATGTAGTAGGGGCAAGCAGACTAGAACATCTTTCAAGTGTAAAAATGTTGTGACCACTACTAGACCCCTTGAATTGGTTCATATTGATTTGTTTGGACTAAGCAGAACACACAGCTTGGGTGGTAAGTTGTATGGGTTTGTGATTATGGATGATTTTTCAAGATATTGCTGGGTATATTTTCTCTCACATAAACCTGAGAGGGTTTGAAGCATTTTGTAGGTTAGTGCAAAATGAAAAGGGATGTTGCATCAAGGCGGTGTGGAGCGATCATGGTAAGAAATTTGATAATCATGAGTTCAACAATTTTTACAAGGCTCAAAGATATATGCACAATTTCTCCGCACCAAGGACCCCCGAGCAAAATGGGGTTGTTGAAAGAAAGAATAGGACACTTGTTGAAATGGCCAGAACAATGCTAAATGAGACCAACTTGCCAAGGTATTTCTGGGATGAAGCCATGAACACTGCATGCTATATAATCAACCGAGCCATGGTAAGGTCGCTGTTAAAGAAAACACCTTATGAGTTATATCGAGGTAAGAAACCAAATATTTCTTACTTCAAACCTTTTGGCTCCATTTGTTACATCCACAACAATGGTAAGTTGGACTTGACAAAATTTGACCCCAAGAGTGACAAGGGGAACTATCTTGGGTACTCCCTTAGCTCAAGAGCCTATCGAGTGTATAACTTGAGAACTCTTATAGTTGAGGAAAGTCCCCATGTCATTGTTGATGAATCATCATCCAAGGGAACTAATGAAAAATTTGTCTTGCAGGTGGAAGCAATTGAAGATGATGATATGGGAAAGATGTTAGAGAGAGTTGAGAAATAAGGAATTGAAGAACAACAAGAAGTTGGCGTAAATCAAGAAAATCAAGTTGAGCAGCAGCTACCAAGGCAATGGACTTTTGCAAAGAACCATCCGTCAGAGAATGTCATTGGTAATGTAGAAGAAGGAATGAGGATGCGATCCTCTTTCAGGGAAGTTGAAAATCTTGATTACTGTCACGTCCCGAGCGCGGAATATACCCGAGGTCGTGGCCAGCTTATATAGAACCATTCAATCAGAGTAGTATACGTATATTTTTTTGACAAAAGACAGAGTGCGCAATTTATCTAAATCATAACTAAGATTAAATTCTCAAAATAATACCAATGTCCAAGGTGACAATTATCCAATTAACCAAATTGTGATAATTCTATTCCATGACATTTCCTTATTCAGATCCAATACTAGGCTACAAGTCTTAAAAAGCTTCAATCATCTAGACTGACATAATTTGGAAATACAAAAATGGGACTCAAGAAAATCAAAAGGCATGACTAGCTGACAATAGATGATCGGTGACTCTAGCACTCTTCACTCGGTCTCATTCCCATTCATATGGATGTCGCTATCCGAATTACCTAAAAAAATGTTAGGAAGCAACTGGATGAGCGAATCGCTCAGTAGGAGTTACATCTCAAGTTCGAGCAATCTTTAAGTGGTTTACATGATGTGGCACAACCCAAAGATGCAAATGGATAAATTGCTGAACTTAGGACTTAGATCCGCAAGCATACAAGCACTCTCAACGGACTCACGTTAGCGGCTCATACGATCTCCCGGTGGTACCGGGGGATGATGGCGAGGGTCCGAGATGGGACCCAAATATTCAAAGAACTATGTTGGCCTAGGCTGACCCCTAAGGGTCTGGGATTCCCAACTTCGTGGGCAGCCGGCATGCCGGGGCGTGGGGTTAGGTGGCACTCACTCACAATCCGCAGTGGGCGCACTAATGAACAAATACGGGTTAGAACACTCCCTCACCGACTGACGGGCATAAGAGATAATACTAAACTAGTAAAGTATGGACCAGCAAGGGAGGGACCAGTCACTCACCTGATCGGTGTGAAGACACCGATCCTGGCCGAAAGATGAGGGCGAGCGGGGAGGTGTGGGTACGCACCCGCACGTCGCGTCGGTGCCGCTTGACCTGGAAAAATTATGAAGTACACCACTACTCCTCGCGTAGGAGAGTGGGACAAGGGGTTGGGGTTAATGTGTTACAGCAAAACACTACCTCCACGCAGGGAGGGGCTGTAAGCCGGCCAGGTGGGGTGGGGAAACTATGATAGAAACCAAGTTGCTGAGCTTCGTCGGTTCTGCCAACTTCAGGAACAGCTTGACAGGTTGTTGATGATGGCGCCGCCACGGGCTCATCCAAGCTCAGAATTAGTCAAAACCGGTGCCGAAACTTTCTAAACTGACCCAGGATGATGCCCGAATTTTTGGTGAATTTCGTGATGTCGTTGCTGGCCGGTGCAGAGTCTGGAATAGGGCTGGTCCGTTCTGCCTCTGTCTGGCGCAGAACTGATGAGGTCTGTTGCAGAAGATGCCAAGAACTCTACCGAACTCCAATTGAGACGAAATTGGTGTTGACGCGATCGTGGCAGAAACAGCTTCGAGCAGAAGCCAACAGGACCCCAACAGGAGGTCAAAGAAGAGAGTTCTGATCAGATGACTGGGAGGTGGTCCAACCTGGAACAGTAGGGAGCAGCTTGCGCACTTTGATGAGAATAATTGGAATCGGGGGCTCGGGTGGGCGATTGACTTCCTCCTTCTTGGTACTGAAAGGGGACTGGTCAAAGTTCCTTCCCTCCGAAGATGGCACCCAGAGCTTTCCCGAGCTGGTCGTGGTAGCCTCTGCTCTAAGCCTCAGGTCACCAGCCGGAGTCGGGAAGCGCAGTCTGGCGAGATCGGCTCCTCTGATCAGCTCCGAGATTGGATGGTCACGGGACCACCACCATTGGAAAGCTGACTCGATGACATTTCCTACGATGTATGGTATGCCTCCAGAAACCTCATGAAGGCGATGTGGTGCTCGCTGCACCTTGCTACTGCTCTGTTGTCTGCAACCCTGGACTGTATCTGAAAATGAAAGGAGATTTGGGTGAAGGGGTGGTGAAGGTGTAGCAGGGGATTGGGATGGCTGAAGGCTGTGGGGAGGGGAGGGGGTCAATGGAGGGCTATTGGGGTGGCTGGAGAATCAAGGGGGGGGTGAAGGGGGATGGAGCTGGCTGGAGTGGGTAGGGGAAGGGGGAGGGATGCACTATGTAAGCAATGGAGAGAAAGGGAGAGGGTGAACTTGGGCTGGGTATGGGGGCTGGTTTGGGCGACCAAATCCTGGTAGGGGGGTTGTGAGATGGGAGGGAGATTCAAATTTGGCCTTGGGAGAAACTCCTTCAGCCTTGGGGAGGTGGGGAGATGCTTAGGGAAGTGGATGGGATAGTTGGTGATTGGGTGGTGGAGTTTGGATTGGTGGAAGCTATCTTGGGGCTGGGGTGGAGTTATTGGGGTGGTGGGTAGTTGGGGAGGTCCTTGAATGAGGGAGGGGGAGTTAGGTGGTAGGTGGGAGAAGGAGGAGAGAGAGAGGGGTTCGCCCCTTTCTTTGAAGAGAGAGAGAGAGAGAGATAATGAGAGAGAGAGGAAAGAGAAATTTGGTGGAGGAGAGAAAGATTTGGGATTTTCTTCTATTCAAATTGATTCATCAAAAGTTGAGTACATGAGGAGAGATGGGGCCTATATATAGGCACCCACTCTTTACATGACCAAAGTGCCCTTGACAATTAGATAAAAGACCAAGCATATCCTAGACTCAATCCTATGGGCCCATAACTAAGGTACTAAGACCCAAATAAGCATAACAAGGGAAATGACTAAAACAACATGACTCAATAAAGGAAAGTACATAAGATGTGACTCAAAGAAAAGGAAAATAACGTGTGAACACATAGCCGGGCTTCCTCAAACTGATGCAGGCGATCTGAGCCAAAGAGAGCGCTGTGAGATGCCCTCATCAAATCTCCCGGGGTGGGGAGAACTTGACCCCGTCGAGTATGGGTCCACCTGACTGTGGTAGTGCTCCAAAATGTCCGGGTCAAGGCGCAGCAGGTCTTCCCGGCTCACCCAAGTATCCTCGGTCGGGGGACGGCCCTTCCACCTCACTAGGTAATGCTGGTATACCCTGTTCCTGGTAATGGTACCCTGCTCATCTAGTATTGCCTCCACTTGCTCACGTCAGCCTCTCAAGCTAGGAGGTAGAGGCACACTGTGGGTGTCTCTCTCAAGGGAGGGTATAGGCTCAAGCTCCTCACTAGGTCCCACCGCGGGGCCCTTGTAGGGTACCAGGTCTGCCACGTTGAAGGTAGGGTGTACCCCAAAACCCTCGGGTAGGTCCAGCTCATAAGCGTTACTGCCTAGTCGTCTCAGAATTAGAAAGGGTCCCGACCCTCGTGCCCTCAACTTGGAGGTAGGCCCCGGAAGGAGCCGCTCCGTCCCCACCATCACCGAGTCTCCCACTTGGAACTTGCAGTGGCGCCGATGAGCATCTGCCCGTCTTTTATAAGCCTCGTTGCTCTTCCCTATATGCTTGCGGATGTCATCATGTAACTCTTTGATATGCTATGCAAAGGACTCAGCTGAGACTGACACTCCAGCATGTGGGGAAAGGGGAATAAGATCTTAGAGTTTTCTTGGCCTATAACCATGTACTATCTCAAATGGACTTTTGCCTATGGACCTATTGACGGAATCATTGTAGGCAAACTCGACCTGAGATAAGAGGATATCCCAATTCCCAGGGTGGTCCCCTACTAGACAACGGAGCAAGTTCCCAAGGCTTTGGTTGACGACCTCAGTCTGGCCATCTATTTGAGGATGATAAGCGGTGGAGAATTTGAAGAGGGTTCCCATCAGATGCCAGAGAGTTTTCCAAAAGTAACTGGTGAATTTCACATCTCGGTCGGACACAATGGTTTTAGGTAGTCCATGGAGTCGGACCACCTCATCAAAGAACAATCGGCAACCCTAGAAGCATCCGAGGTCTTGGCACATGGGATAAAGTGGGCCATCCTAGAGAACCTGTCAACAACGACGAAGATGGAATCATGTTTGTGTAAGGTCCTAAGGAGGCCAAGGATAAAGTCCATGCTAAAATCCTCCCAAGGTCGATCTGGGATGGGTAGGGGTGTGTAAAGCCCAGTGTTTTGTCTCACTTGCTTGGCTGAGGCACAAATGTGACATTGTCCCACAATGTGGGCCACATCCTTCAGGAGACTGGGCCAATGGAATTGCCTCTCAACTAGCTTTATGGTCTTTTGGACCCCAAAGTGACCAGCTAGGCCACCACTATGTAACTCCCAAACTAAGAAGTCCCGAAGTGAAGTCCGGGGTATGCATAGCCTAGCTCCCTTGAAAAGATACCCCTCTTGGAGTATGAATCCCTCATGTTCCTTGTTGGGATGAGTGGAGAGGGTGTTGTAGTGAGTCCCAAAGTTGGGGCAATTTGGATATTCCCCTTTGATTCTCTCAAACCCGGTGACTTCTACCTGACAGTGGAAAGTAAGGCTACCCACCTACTTACCGCATCGGCGGCGCGGTTCTCACTACCCATCTTGTACTTGTGGACAAAGGTATAGGCTTGAATGTATTCTACCCAACGGGCATGGCGGGCATTGAGCTTTTGTTGGGTGTTGAGGTACTTCAAGGCCTCGTGGTCCGAGAAGATCACAAACTCCTTGGGTAGAAGATAGTGCCTCCAATGCCGAAGGGATTGAATCACAGCGTAAAGCTCTTTGTCATATGTGGAGTACCTAGTCCTAGCCTCATAAAGTTTCTCACTAAAATAGGCTACTGGGTGACCCTCTGGGCTAAGAATGCCTCCAATCCTTACCTCGGATGCATCACAAGTGACCTCGAAGACTTTTGAGAAGTCGGGTAGGCAAAGGACCGGGGCTTGGGTCATCTTTTTCTTGCGCTCTAGGAATGCTTTGATGGCTGCCCTAGTCCACACAAAAGTGCCCTTCTTGAGGCAATCCGTGATAGGAGCGGTGATAGTGCTAAACCCACGGATGAATCTCCTATAGAAAGTGGCTAGCCCGTGAAAGCTTCGGGCCTCATGGAGGGTCTTGGGCTCGGGCCACTCAAGAAT